>VZRR01006550.1:779261-813928 GCA_013398015.1 Oreocharis arfaki | reverse complement strand
CCCCCCCCCCCCTTCCTTTTTTTAATTGAGTGGTTCTTGAAATGAAATGAAGAGTTAGAGATGGCAGCTGTCAGGAGAAAGCATATAGCAAAAAGGATATGTAAATAATAAGCCCAAATATTCTTTCAGTCCCTAAGGAGCAGAAGCAATCAAAGACATTGTTTCTGACTCACTCTGTTAAAAAATAGTCTAAGAAAAGCTGCCCAGG
The DNA here is from genome assembly GCA_013398015.1 of Oreocharis arfaki. NCBI lineage: Eukaryota > Metazoa > Chordata > Aves > Passeriformes > Paramythiidae > Oreocharis > Oreocharis arfaki. The sequence continues at coordinate 813,720 of VZRR01006550.1, read as the reverse complement.
TTGGGAAAGCCTGAAATGCTTTTGAAAGTTCAAGTTGCAAAGAGAGAATCCAGAAAATATTACAAATGAAAATGAAATAAAATATGCAAGCACATTAAGGAAGGATTCACCTTTAAAAACAGTAATCTCATTCCTTGTGTCAGGAAAAAAAACCCTCCAAAACATGAATTCGAGTTCTGACATGCAGCCTTGGCTAAAACTTCAAGGAATCAAGCATCCCTGAAACATGGTAAGATACATAGAATTGCAAGAAAATTTAGGTTATCAGAGACTCCTGGTATTCATCCAGCCCAATCACCTGCTCAAAGCAGAACTAACTTCAAAGTAGATCAGTTTGCTCAAGACTTCTAGGTCAGTTTTGAAAATCTCCAGGAGCTTCTTTGGATGACACAGCCTCGTGTATAAACACTTGAAAGTGGATCATATCTTTTCCCTTTTTCTCCAGGCAGGAATTGCCATGCTGCATTCAGCCTGTTGCCTCTTTCTGTTTTCTAGTGCACCTCAGGGGATAGCCTGATTCTGTTTTTTCTAATCCCTCACTTTCTGCAGCAGGTGAATACAGAGTAATTTATGAAGTCACAGGTTGAGCATGCATGTAGGCAAGTTTTATAGACCATACCTGAAGGGCTGTGTGAAAGCTACTCTTCTTTTCCCACCACAGTCAGAGGAGGATTTTTGGTGAATATTTTACAATCATCTTATATTACTTTTCCAAGAAGAAAATTTTAGTCTCCCATCCAGTATACCCTAGCATACTCTGCTTATCCTTTCCCAAAGATACCATTTCGCTAACCACTGAAGAAGTTATTTTTTCTCCTCTTCACTTCTACTACACAGCCATAGAATATAAAATTTGTCCTTTTTTTGTCTCAAGAATTACAAACCCTTCATTTTTGAGTCTTATGTGAGCATGATTATTTGTACCTGAAATAATTTCAGTACTGCCCTGGAGCAAAAATGCAGTTAGCATAAGCTTTTCTCACAGCACACTGCAAGATGGAGTTGGCTCTGGTGTTTCTGATTTCCCAGCCTGCTTGTTTGACTAATTAGATGTTGGGCTCTGTAGATGGTTTTGAAGTTGTTTATTCCCTGTCTAATGACATTACATGTGTCACAGCAACTGGTAATGTGAGGTGCTCAGCTTAGAAAATACACAGGAAACATCTGGGGTTAGACACTGGCAGTCTGCAGAGAGCCTTGTTTTCTCTTTACCCAAATAAAACGTCCTGGAAAGGGAGGGAAAGAAAGAGGTAAATAACAACATATTAATACTCAGGCATCCACTACATATATTGCTAATACATGTTCAATATCTCAGAGAGAGGAAACAAAGCTTCTGCTTCTGTACATTTCCCCTATTCTGCAATGTTGGCTTGCAGCATTTTATTCAATTTCAGACAGTATCTACTTTTTAGTTTCTCGCAGATATCCTAGTAGTCTGTAGCTAAAAGTAAATGCATATTTGTAAAGAAACAACAGCTTTGAGTTTTCCAGTGGATTCGAGATTTATTCCAGGCTTTTCTCATAAAGTAGTTTCATATTCCAAATGATCGCATCTGGCAGCTTCCCAAGTAAAAGAGCCCTGCCAGCTCAAAGACACACTGCCAGGACATTAATATTCATGCTGCATTTTGGTCTTCTCATTTGTGTACTTAACTCTCTGAGACACAGGGAAGTCCATGGGGAACACTGATGTGGGAGCTTCAGCCAGTTTTGCATCAGGATTTCATTAAAAAAAAAAACAACAGAGAAGAATACAAATTTTAGAAGCATAGGCCCACTCCATCCCTTAGAGAGGTTTATTAAATAATAGCTAGTAAGCATCAGCTGGGACTATAACCTGGAAGTTGCTGAAGCTGTTGACTATCCTAGCTTTAATCCAGAAGAGAGCTAGGATTGTAGGTTTGTGCTACAGCTTCTGGAAGATACTTGAGAAAATGTAATCCAGTTCCTACAGACATCTGTAATGAGGAAAGTGAAATATGTTGCACTTTCCAATTGAAGGAAACCCACAAGGAAATCTCCTTTTTAACCCGTCAGAGGTTATGTTAGATGAACTTAGTGTGTATTAGTTTAAATAAACAGATTCCAATACACATATTCTAATGAAACTTATTGGAAAATATATTATTGATTTTGTAGGAATTTCTTTCAGAATACACTTTTTTATAATGTAATAATTATGAGAAATACAATAAAAAATTATGTGTGATGTTATTAGCATTCCCAAAATTTATCCTTGCCTCCTCCATACCTTTAGGAATATTTTTTGTTATGTTGTCTGTAAAAAGAAAGCCATCATGTAATAGCTAGAGGGTGTTTAGAGGAATTAGAGGAATTTTTTCTGTCTCTCATGTGAGGGACAGTGGTCCAAGCCTTCAAAGTATTCCTAGAACTCCAGTTAAAACTAGAAGTAGTTGCAAAAGATCCTCTAGTGAAATAGCATATGTATGGAGAAAACTTATAGTTTTCCTCTCCTTCATTCTCAATGGATTGTTTTCCAAAACATAGATAAATGCTTTTTCTAGGCAAAGGGGGTTAGTGTGTTGTTTTGGTGCCAAAACCAGCATGGTTTAGCATGGCCTTGCAGGAAAAGAAAGGCAGGCACAGTGAGGGCCCAGCTCATTGCTTACTATCACATTCGGCACAGTCCTGTTCTTTTCTTCTACTTGGTGCAGGTTTTCAGCTAAATAATTTTTCTTTCCATCAAGTAAAAACCCTTGCCTTCAAAATTAAGGAAGACTTCAGCACTTTTAGAATATAACCACAAGATTGACCAAATAATCCCTGATTCTTGCTCCTGTAGTCTATTTAACTCCTTATTTTTTGTCACTTTGACTTCTTGTTGTTTGTCTCCTTTATGTAGAGATAAAATATTTAGCTAACGTTTATTTTAATTATTGCTGTAGTTATAAAAAGGAAAAATAAAATGACAAAAACTAGCTTGTTGTGTAGAGGAAAGTTTGGAAAAAGGTTTTTTACAATCAAGATTCACTTTAACTGAAATGCGCATGGTAAAAAATAATCTAGGAATTGGACCTGTCATGTCATCAAAAAGAAAAAATTCAAAGATCTTAAATAGATTTTGCCAAAATACAAACAAACAGTGGGGTGTAAATAAAAAGGCATTTTACCAGATTAACCTTTTTTTTTAACTTCAAAATATTGGGCAGATTTAACTGTAATGGACAGAGAGAATTAGAGAAAGCATCAGACTTTTATTTTAGCAGACGGCAAAAGGACAGGTCAGGGTACAGAGAGCTGCTAGGAGAAGGTAACAGTCCCTCTGAGCTTGACCATCTTTTCTGCCCAACAATACAGAGCAGGAATTTTTATGGCAGTTTAACCTCTTGTCAACCTTCATGAAGAATGCACAGCAAGTAACCATTATCTTTTGGATCTTATGCCACACAGAATATCAAATATTCTTTAGGATGAATAACCCTCTGATAAATTTTTAGATTTTTCATCTAAAAATGCACTGGAAAAGTAGCTGATAAGACATACTCAGGAGCATAGCATTTGCCCAATATTGCAGTGACAAATTCAGTCTGTGTAACAAAACTAAGACTTAAAGAATCCATTTCAGACCCCCCAATTAGTTTGAAAAAGCAACTTGATAATTTCAGACTATTTGCAAAGAGAGTTTTTATTCAATGCTGAACATGTAAACATTAAAGACCCATTTGCTCTTCTGCCGTTGTGGTCAGTCACCAGAGAACACTTTTCCATAGCACTCTTGCAGAGAAGTCCTAGTCCCAGATAAGAAACAAATGTTTTAAAATCAAGGAAATGTGCTGTGTACTTTCTTAATAGCATAACTTTTTGCATCAACTGATAGAATAGAGACAGAAAAATCTAAGAAATGTTAATGCTAAAGAGTCTTGTCTATATACACACATATACATGTGCTGTGGAAATAGCTACAGAAACGCAGGGATGAATTGACTCCTCTCAGACACATGTACCTATGCAATTGTACATGTACTTTCAGGTATTCATAGCATTCTCTAGGCCAAGGCTTCGTTTACTTATCTCGAAATATTTTTTCCAGAAGAAAATCTGACTTGTTTTCCTGTACTAGGTTGTGTAAATAGATAGAGATTTTCTCTTTGGCTACATAAAACTGAACACTCACTCTAGAGAAGTGGTATTCTTCTGCTGCTATAGCACTGTATGGGAGCACATAGAAGGGTTAATCATTAATTAATTATGCAATGAATGAAGTGATTGAATTATTTGCCTAGTTGGTGGCAAATGAGAAAATTATAGCATAGCAACCATATTTTAAAATAGACTGATTTTTCCACTCCATTTCCAAGTTCTGTGTACCTGTATAATTAAAACAAATACCTATCGAGTAGCCCTATTTAGGTATCATAATTTAGTGTCTCCAGTGCTCAAAGCTGATAGTTACCATTTCTTTTTGTCTTAATACCGTAGCTGTTCTCCTACTCAGGTAGTCCACAGAAAGCTGTATGAGTGAGATTCTGGCTGGCAGCTGCCTGATTTTCAGTTTTGAAGGAACAAGGACCTTTATTTCATTCTAAAAATAGCAATATTTTTCACTTTCCTTCAAAATGGCATGCAGCCGGAAGAAGAGAACCACAATGGTGGGCAGCAACAATGTGGTGTTAGTAACAAAGAGAGTGCTACACCACAACTCCATTTCAAAAGCAGTACAGGTATCAGATGTGCTAAAGTTGAGAGAAGGCTATATTTACAAAAACTTAGTTAATCAAAGTACGCCTTTTCCAAAACATGCCACCAACCTCACAAAATTGTGGCATATCATGATACAGTAGGCTATCACCCACCCCGTTGCCAAAATCTCCTGTTTTCCAAAACAGTGGAAATTATTGCAGTAGAAAATACATGAAACAATTTATTAAATGGCTACCCTCTCCTGGACAAAATTTATTAATTTTCACTGCTCCATGTTTTACAGTAGAATGTGTGTCCTTTGGACTCAGTCAATTACATAAGACATGCTGCAAAGAAGCAACACAGTGGTGCAGTAAAAAATCAGAAATAAATACAACAGGCAGCTGGACTAGTGGTGAGAGTTCTCCAGTAAACTTAAAGCATTTATTTTTTTTAGAATTATATAGATTTGTGGAGCATGATATTTCTTAGGACCAGGAGTACATCAGAATCCTTATTAAACAAAAGTTTTCCAAATAAAATAAATAGTTTTGTGGATTTGGCTACTTTCTTCATTCTTTCATCACAAGAACCTAAATGCAAAACTGCAATATTTAAAATTACTCTTGTCTTGTAAAATCAAAACTAAAAATTATTTCTCTTAACTGCTCTTGAAAACATTTGCATGACAAGTGAAAAGAAGTGTCTTTTTTTTTTTTTAAGTCTTTTCAGGTTTCTTGGGAAAAGGCAGCTTCAGCTAGGCTTCCTATTTCTGCAGCTCAAATGCTTACAACTTAAATATTTGTAAAGAGTGAGAAAAATAACTCCATTTTCTATAGCTGATTCTGAAACCTTTGTTCCCTTTCTTTGAATAGGCGTAGGCAAACATGTAATTTGTCCTGCCTTTTGTCTAACTGCAAACAATAGATTAAGTTCAGCTGAACATGAAAGGGAAAAGACAAAAGCAAACATTGTCAAGCACTTTCCATTAGCTGGAGTTTTTTTTTCCCTGAAAATGCTGGAGTGAGGTGAAGCTTTTCTTCTCTTTGTTTTAATAATCATATCCAGTGGGCATGGCTCTCAGGGAAATTGAAAGGTCAAGACATGTACACACTTATGGCTGGGGTGATAGCATAGGCTTGTACATCTTCTGCTGGAAGCTTTTGGATCACAGCTGCAAAAAGATGCAAAAAGTTAAATTATTTAAGGCATAATCCTGATGGCTTTTGAGATATTATTTCTTCCCAATATATAATCTAAATCTAACACTATTCCAGTTTAAAGCCATTCCCCCTTGTCCTATCACTACATGCCCATGTAAAAAGTCCCTTGCCAGCTCTCTTGTAGAAATCTCCTGGAGCCTTCTCCTCTCCAAGTTCAGCAGTAGACCAAGCAGGGGACAGCTGGAGTCCACAATACTTTTGTGTTAGCTAGTGTGGGTAAAACCCTTGCACTGTAATGCCCAAGTGTAAAGAAAATGTCAGAAAATTGTACTGCAGGGTAAATTTTATATGACAGAATCATACCCTGCAGGGTAAATTTTATATGACAGAATCATACCCTGCATCATCCCTTGTTGTGTAACTTTTGCTTGTAAAGCATAATAACTTTTTTCACTGATTCCTCTGAGATATAAATTACACTAGATTTACTTAAAATTTACTTAAAATATACTACTCTGACCGATTTTCTTATATTTTGATTACATTTTGTAATATATATCAGATGTGGTCCATGGCAGTCTGATTTTTTGATCAGATCACAAGTTCACATACGTGCTACTAAAAGTTCACGTGGGGGAAACAAGTAGCTTCATATTAAAATTCAATTCATTGAACTCTGGAGCATCATAGGAGTATGATGTCTAGTTTTACTGAGAACCATAAATATATATCTCAATTTGATACCCATACCTTAAGGTTGTCATATTGTTATGAGGTAGAGTTTCTGACTCTTGAAGAACTGTAGGAAAATCCAAAATTTCATTTAAAATAAGGTATACTACCTTCAAACCTTTATTGAACTTCTGGGTAAAACCATGGTTCTTATGAATTTGAGTAATCACGAAGTTCATCAACAACACAGGAAAGGACATTTCATTTACCTCCTGTGTTCTTTGGAGACATGTGTTCAGCACTCTAGAGACTTAATGAACCTTCTTTTCAGACTTGCTATATTTCTTATAAAAAAATTTGAAATAAAACAATCATTTCACAGACAAATTATGTGATTTCTTACCCTCTAATCAGTCCCTGCTACACAAGATTTTAATTTCGTTAAGTATTAGCAACAGAAAAGTAGATTTTTGCCCATTCTATTGTATGAGGAAATAATATTTTAAAAATCAGGCTTTTTACTCTACCAACTATTTCATTTAAAAAAAAGCAACCAAGCTAAATCTATCTTTACTAGTTCTAGTTTTGATAGCAAAATTCACTGGTATGAAAAAAAAGAATCAAAAATCTGCTCTTAGATACCTTAGAAGGTTTTCGTTGGGACAATGTAAAGCATGACAGAAAAAATGAAAATTGGCTTTCACACTGATAGTGAATAGGATATGCTAAATAAAGGGATTGCTTCTTCCTTCTCTCCGAACGTCACTGTATCTGGGCATTTCTTTTTCCTAGGAATGAAATTTTGTGATAATTTCAGCCAAATACATACACAATTTTGTGACATTATGGCATGCTTTGGAAAAGGCATACTCTGGTTAAGTGTTTGTAAATACAACCTTCTTCCCATTTTAGCTTATCTACACACCAAATAAAAAACCTAACAGTCAAAAAATCTTCCCAATATCTGCAAAGGAGTACTTAAAATCGTATCTGTTAGATGTAATAGATGTGCACCTTTTTCCCATTAACAATTGCGTAATTTGGAAGAAAAGTATTAAATCTAACTCTGTTTAGTTGGTTTTCATAGTGGAATATGTTGGTATGAAATGATAGGCTTGTTATTGTTTTGCTGAAGCAGAATAGACAGTGTCAAAGTGATCATGAGATTAAATGGTGTATTAAAAGCAGATGAGCTTTGGCACAAATAGTGGCTTTCCTGTGTTTCTCATATCACTTTGATTCCAATGATCAGCAGAGCATGAATGAAGTAAGGACAGAAATGCTGTGTTTTGTCTTGCAGTGAGCTAAGTAATGGTTCAGATTTTGCTCAGCCAAATCTCCATCTGAATTAGAAACTACGCTCTGTACAGGGAAATATGGATTCTGCTAATTAATGTATGGTTTGGTATAATTTAATTAGAAATGCTTTTAGAAACAGGAGGGTGCTTGTCTGATAATGCTGAAGAACAGAAAATCATGCAGTATGTAAAACTGCAGTTAAGGTTTGTGTGGTTGTATTGAGTTTACATGGCCTGGTTTTTGGGAGCAGGGAGGCTACACAGGTGGCTTCTTTGAGAAGCTGCCAGAAGCTTCCTTCACAACTGGCAGAGCCAACCCCTGGCGGCTCCAAAGATGGAGGTGCCTCCAAGATGAGCCGATTAGAAACGGTAACGCCTCTGTGAGAACATATTTAAGAAGAAATCCAAACAAAAGTTATTGCACAGTTTTAACTTTGGTCAGAGAAGAGCAGAGTGAGAACATGTGAGGAGAACAACATGCAGGCACCAAGGTCAGTGCAGAAGGAGGGAGAGGAGGTGCTCCAGGTGCTGGAGCCACGATTTCTCTGCAGGCCCCTGTGAGGACCACGGTGAAGCAGCTGTGCCCCTGCAGCCCACGGACATCCTTGGGGATGCAGAGATCCACCCGCAGCCCGTGGAGGAGCCCCCTGCTGGAGCAGGTGAATGCCTAGAGAAGGCTGTCAGCCCATGGGAGACCTGTGGAGAGGAGGGCCCTGCTCCCAAACTGGAGCAGCCTGTCCTTGGAGGACTACACCCTGTGGAAGAGTGACCCACACTGCAGCAGTCTTGGGAGGATTTTTTGCCTGTGGGATGGACTCACGTTGCAGCAGGTCACAGAGAGCTGCTGCTTGTGAGGCGAAGCCACATCTGAGAAGGAGCACTGTCTCTCATGGGAGGGACCTTATGGTACAGCAGGTGAATGACTCCTCTCCCTGAGTAGTGGGACAAAACTATGGGTGATGAACTGACCGTAACCCTATTCCCTGCCTCCTTACATTGCTGGGGTAGGAGTTAGAGCTGGAAGAAAGGAGGGGTAGGGGAAAGGCATTTTTAAGGGTCTATTTTACTTCTCATTATCCTGCTCTGATTTTGTTAGTAATAAATTCACTTCATATCTCTGAGTCTAGCCTGTTTTGCCTGTGATGGTATTTAGTGAGTGATGTCTCCTGGTCCTTATCTCAACTCATGAACTATTCATTAAATTTTCTCTTCTCTGTTCAGCTGCAGAGGGGAGTGAGCGAGCTGCTTTTGTGGGTGCCTGGCATCCAGCCTGGGTCAACCCACGACAGTGGTGGATTTCTATCTGAAAAGTTTCTGTGTTTCTATCACAGTCAGGTCCTGCTTATTTGTGAACACTGAAATAAGTGGAATTTCTTGAAAAACTCTGAGCCAGGATGCAATTTTTTGATGTGCCATAAAATTCTTTGTGAAACTCATTTGGGAAGACAGGTAGCTGGGAAACCAGAGCATTGAACAAATCCTATACTGTATGAATGAGACTTTTCAGGACTGTCTTAGCAACCACCAAGCAACAGTCAAATGATCTTATATCAAGGATAGCTGGCAACATGGAACAGCTTGATAGCAGCTGAGATCTGATGGTTTGTAATGTGTAGGATGTGATTACTGATTCAAATTAGAAAGTGTTGGCATGTGCTTGTTTAAGATAGGAAAAACACAATGCTAGCCTAGAAACCATTACATTTCATAGACTTCCATAGCAGCCTCACCAGATAAACTCATTGCATAAACTGTTGCGCTGCAAGGAAATTAAATCCTACAGGAAATGACAGGATGAGTTCTATAAAGTCAATAAGCATTTCTGTGTCTAAGTATATATGATGAGTGTTGTGATTTTTTTTTCTTTCTCTCTACTTTAAAGGCAAGAAGTTCCTATAACTGTTTTTCTGTAGGGCTCTGCTAGAGCCTGTCAGATGCTGTTAGTGCCAGGCTTTGTCTCATATAAACTTGTCACACATACCCAACTGCTTTGACTGTTGCCATTCCTGAAAGGTGAGTGCTGGAAAAGAAAATGACCAGTGAAAATCCCTCCTCATGACTGCACCTGTCTGTGCTGATTCTGGTAAAGGAAACCATCAACACCTCACAGCTGTTTCCCGCATCCTTATCTTCATGGACTGTTTCTTATCCTGGCTCTTGGGTTTTCGTGTTTGGGGTCTGTAGTTGTATAAATGAGATTATCTGTTCTCAAGCTGGACCATGTTGGCATTAGGATAGGAAGAAGCAGGAAGGTGTCCCAAGCAGGGATGAAGAATGAAGTCCCACCAGAAGTTCTAGAGCTTGTGACATTCTCTTCCATTTTTTCATTTCTCTCTTCCTCGGTGAAAATATTTCTCTCTGTGGCAGCAAAGTTAACAGGCAAAGGCTGACAAGAGATGAGCAAGGACAGCTGGTTGCAGCACAGTCTGGCATGTTCTCCATGTATATAGCAGTAGCTGATTCACTGGACCGTGGATTTCAAGAAAAGGTCAATCAATCTAAAGCATGGGAATCACCTATCTAGAAATGCTAGAGCTAAGCTGGTGTCAGCTTTCTAGCAGTGACAGGATAACCTGAGCTGCAGGCCACTATTTATCAGCTAACCTTGCCCTTTCTGTTGCTTACTTGAAATAACAATATTCTTCTCTGCTTTTAGTAAAAATAAATATTGCACTTGTACAGGGATGTCAGGTTAAGCCATTATGAATTTGAGTTACAATAGGGAACTGATCAGAGTGGATCAATAGTTTATAGAACTGAAGTTCAAACATGCCTACTAATCCACATGCCTGCATGTTCCCCAGTGTGTTGTGTTGCTTATTTTATTCCCTTTATAAATGATTTTAAAAAGAAAAACCTCTATTCAATATGAGTAATTTTCCTGATGGACATTAGGTCAGATTTTCTGGTTCTAATTCAGTCAATTAGTTATATTGTATTGTCCATAATTGTTATACTAAGGATGGGAAAACCAATATTTGAAAGTGTATTAAAATATCTTAATATTTTTTTTTTACAATTTAGGTTTAAAGACATTTTTACCCTGAGTATGATTCACTAGTGAGTTGATGACTTGCTTGTACTTCCATTTCAAACATTTTCTGTGGACCATTATTGTGTATGATTTCTACCATAACTGGGAGTGTAATGACAGCACCGATGTGAGCTAGCACTTTTTACAATCCATCATGCTTAAAAACAAAACAAAACACAACAGAAAAATGCAAAAAATGCTCGACACTATGGTGTTCACTATAGACTAATATTTCCAGTTTCTGACAGGTTTGTATAAGCTCATCTTGACACATTGTTACTGCATTTGATTCTCAAACTAAAAAGATTTAATTTATTTTAGTACTTCCATAAATGCAGTAAGTACAGCCTCTACATAAGGTCATTTACAAGACACTAAACTTTCTTAACCCTCTGGTCTGATCCAGAGAGATACTAATTTTTGTGTTGTAATCTGCTTTGGAATGCGTGCTAGGTCTCTCAGCAGCTCTGTTAGTCTAAAAATACTGCTCTGAGTAATTTAGTCACTACTGTAGTAAAAGAAATTTGGGTTGTTTGGTTGTTATAGTAAGTTTTCTCCTGTTAAAATAAAGTTAAAAGTCTCCCAGAGTTTTGGGAATTGCAAATTGGCAATTACCTAGCTATTAAGAGTGGCAACAAACGTCCCTTCACCGTGACTGGTATCCTTAGTACATTCCACCCGCTTCATTACTGGAATGCATGGATAGCCCCTTGTCCCCTTTTATAACATGTCTGAGACCACTGTCATTTGCCAGAAGATGCTTTGCTGAACTGAAGAATCCCTGAGGGATTCACTCAGACTCCTTAAACCTCACTAAAGAAGGTTCCAAATGCAGCAGAAAACTGAGTCGGTGAAGCAGCAAAGCTGATACACCTCTATAAGGAGGATGTAGTAAGACCACAAAACGCAGGGAAGGCTGAAGGGTAAGAGTGGTGAGAGCACACCATGGCTTGATGTCTGAAGCTGCAGAGCAGTATGGCAAATCTGGTGATGTTCAGCTGTCGAGGCTCTGGTTATGCAGCAGCAGTCGTGGATTTTTGGCTCAGCAGATCAAATGGAGTATTCACTTATCTAAGGTTGCCTGGTCAGGTCCAAGCACATGTGCTATGTAAGGAAGGAGATGTATAAATACAAAGCAAAATGTATGAGTTAAAAGATAATATTTATGGATTTGATATTTAAAGACCAGTTAATCCAATTTAAATCTGTAATTAAAATATTTTTTGTCTATTCAATTTATCTTCTAACTTTCTTTTTTAAATATAATGGATTCTTTTTAAAGTGTGTAATTATAATATGAGCTTTTTAGCAACATTTTACTTCATGGAAAATATTTATATCCAGAGGTGGCTGGAAGTTTTAATTGATTTTTCACACTTCAGTGCAGTTAGTTTTTGCAAACACTTCTTGTGCGTTCTCAGTAGTGTCCCAAGCCCAGATTTAATTTTGATGTGACAAGGGAGTTACTGTGTCTAGAATTCCAATATATTATTTAAAATATTTTTCAAGTTTAATTTCAAAAGAAATTTATTTGTTTTGTGGGTGTTGAGTTTCAGTTTGTATGCTCCAAGCATCTTCCAAGTTTTAAGCTGTCTACACAGCACGAATGGTAAGAGAGAATCTGCATTCCTGGCCTGAATTGTAGTATCTTACTTTTCAAATTGTTTCAATGAATGAGAAAGTCTACTTAAAGAATAGGTTTTTGATCCTGAGAAGTCAGACTCCATTTGGTTTTAAGCAGGGCAATTCTCACTGAAATTACTTTTGATGCTTTATACATATAACCAATATATGTATTAGGATTTACAGGATTTAGCTTACTCTATGCCTCAGAAAGAAAGCCTGATACAGTATCTATCTAATGGTTCATATTTAGTAGATAATTTAAAAGATCGTATTTTCAACTTTCATCATAATAGCTGACTATATACTGGACTAAAATTTCCTGGGTTTAATCATTAAAGTTTATGAAAAATAGCGTACATGAAAATAGCAGTGTATAACAACTGTGTTCACAGATTTTCCAATTGATAGTACAAATTAATAGTGTAATTGCTGCACTTTTAATATTTAGGTATATTTATACTCTTCCTTTTATTGTGCTATGGGTTTCATTACAATCAATATCACTTGCTCAAAGATGAAATTTGTGCATGTTTATGAAATGAGCTCTGATATTATACATTGGCTGTGTTAAAGGGTACAAGTCAAAATAGCAGAAGGGTTTGGTGAGGGGAAGATTAAGGGAAGATATGTCTTTTCTCTCAGGCCAATACTGTCACTGAGGAGAAAAAATTGCCCTTTAGACCATGGCAAAAACATATGTTTTTCATTACCCCTGCTCATCCCACTCTAGCAGCAAATTCAAGTATAAGATCTAATCTTCATTGGCTTCATGTCTGCTGGGCAAATTTGAGTAGCATGGTTTTAAAATTGAGGACAAACTCAGAGAAAATATAAGCTGTGTCAGTGTAACAGAGACTGGGAAAATATTCCTTCACAGTTACATGCATGGGAGTTCAGTAACCTTTTGTACACTCAGGATTCAGAAGTTTATCATCAGAACCAGAGAGGCAAGGGGGAGCCCAGCTTTTGCTGCCTGAGGGCATCTTCCTGTAGAAGAAGCTTAGTTAAAATGTGTCCTCCACTGTATTTTATCTTGTGAAAGGCTCGCCAGTATTTCCGTTAATAACCCTGTAAATTCCTTTGGCCAGTGCCTTTAATTTGACAAGAGCCTTGTGAAGCAAGGGGTCCTAAAGTCAAATATATGTTGCTTCTCTGGGCATCTGTGAGTGCCCTCAACAGCAGCAGCTGGAAGGAGTGGAGAGCAATAAGATAGATAATCTCTAGATCTGATACAAACGATCCAAATATTGAATAACTAGGATTTTTATTGCATCATTTTCAAGACATATTTTAACCTCTATAAAGAAAATGCATTGTTCACCCTAAAAAGTCTTTTATGTCACCAGGTTCCTGTTTGGGAAACAAAATTCTGCTTTTATCTGATATATATATCTTTGTAGCAATGTTGAATTTAATGTTAAAACAAATTATATATCCACTAAATCCTATGTTCTCTTTGTTGAAGTTAAAACATATGTCAAATGCCAAACGACAGTTAGTGTTCCAAAACTAGGGAGCTTCTTGCGCTCTCGCCTTTGTTGCCAGATCAGCTTACATTCATTGAAGTAAATGAAACTCTGAAATTATGGAACAGTTGAGAAGCTGAGTTCATATGTCTCCTCTGCACTTGGACAACTCTCATTTACATTGTAAAGGAAGGAGACACTGATGGAAATGCAAACAGCTGAGTAATGTCCTTAACATGAAGCTCCTGTGACTGGGAATAAAATAAATGGAACTAAACAACTCTAACACTAAAAAAAAAGAAAAAAAAAATAGAAATCCAAATTTGTCAATGAGGAAAGTAGCTCTTAGAAAGCAAAAGAACTCAGCCTGTTAATATGGGTCTGTGCCATGCCTAGGGAAAGAAAACTTACTTTAGCAAGGGCACGACTTACCTTTTCTGGGTTTCTGCCCCTATTTGTCTATCCCTACAGCGTTCTTTATTCCTTAGGAAATTTGTGGAGGGGAGCAGAGGCTTAATTAAAGATTGCCATTACTCTAAGATGTACTTTAAGTGCTGCAAAATTATTTATTTCACTGCCTTTTACTATTTCACTTAATTTCCCAAATTTCATGTTGACTAGCAAACTGTCAGAACAGCTAATTTTATTTAAGCAACTGAAGAAATAAACTTAATAAGCAGTCTAGTTTCAGAGTTTGATTTTACAGAAAAAATGATTAGCTTTTCAGCTTGTTCTCTATCTGTTACATTTGAAGAGTTTTCTTAGATTTACCAAGCAAAACTTATTTTTGAGATGAGAATAAAGAATAGAAAATTTAATCTGTAAATAATAATTCATCGAAAATAAATGAGCAAATAAAATCAACATGAAATTCTTAGAGCGGAGTGAGAAATTTTTGAAAGGTGAAGCTGCAAAAAAAGAGCAAGAGACTTCTTAAAATATAAAAATACTCTCATTTTTTCCAACTCCTAAGTCACATAATGTTGCTTAATATTTAAGTTCAAATTTTCTAAGTATCTACCATTGCCTAAAAATCTGATATCAATAAATGCTCGTTAGAAAGGTTCAAGGAATTCATAATTAGATGTAGAGAGTGGAAACCAGAAAATCAAACTAACTAGTATCTTACTTAACAATTTAATAAGAAAAAAAGTACGGTTTAACACATGAACTGGTTAATACAGCAATACTTGGGTACTTAAATTATTTAAATTGGGTATAGTTTATTTCAATATGTCAATTGTGCTGCACCTGTAAGATGATGAATTGTCTTTGAACTCTTCCCTCCTTGGGAGAAGTCTCATTGTTCAGAGAACCACAACAGAGATAGCTGGACTAAGAAACAATTGACCCCAAATGGACCAATGGATTCTTCAGATGATCTCTCTTCAGCCAACCCCTTAAACACCAGCTTTAAATTCTTGCTGAATGTATATATCTTGACAGAAACAGAAAAAACATTCTGTAGTGAAATGTTTCTCTTGACTTGAATGTAAAGATGAAATGAAATTTGGTCCTCAGAACATACTGAATGAAATATATGTACTAAGTCTTTAGTGAAGAATGTCTTATCAGTTAATAGGAATTTTTATAAAGGTTTTATGTTATTCTTAAAAACAGAAACTCGATAAGTATGTGGTACATAGACAAAGAAAATGACATTTCATTAAAAAAAAAAGTGTGTGTGCACTTGCCTATATTAGAGCAAACTTGCTAAACTAATTTACTACAGGTAGAAATCTACGTGTGAGGAATAACAACCACATTGCTCAAGTAGATGTTGTATTGTGATATTATTACAGTACTAGTTCTGTTGTTATTTCCAAAAACTATTTCGAAGGCAATGGTATTAGAGTGCTACCGGATAAAAGAGGTGGCAACACTGTGCCATGGTCATTGCAAGGACACAGGACAGAAGATTGAGTAGCACAATGGGTGCTATTTCCCTTTAAAGACAATAACTTATGCCGTGTATGAATGACTCTGTCCATGATCATATTTAGTCAAATTAATGTACAGCAATTAATGTAGGTCAGATATATTTTGACTTCTGCACAGGGGAAGATCATCATGCCAGTGTGAATATTCTCACTGGCTGCTGATCTCAACGCTTCAGATAATTCATTTTCCTGCTTCTGCCTCCTTGGCAATGAAACTGAGATATAATGACTATGATTCTAAAAAGACTGATATACCCTAAGACAGGGTATATCAGACAGGATATATATATTATAACATCTTCCTCAGCACAGATGTTACACTGCTGTAGCTGGACTGAAAGCAATTATTTTTCTTGCAAACTCAGACACGATAACCCATTTTCCTATAAGCATGATGCTTGGAACAATGATTGTTTCTCACAGAAAATGGAATTATTATTAGGCAATAAGATTCAGACTGCTTGTTTAAAAATCTTTGCATCACAGGTAGGACAAAAGTAATTCAAAGTTGGTAGAGATTCCCTCTTTGGGTCATTTCACTCGTCATCCAAATGATTAGATTCATAGAATAATAGAATGGTTTGGTTTGGAAAGGATCTTATAGATCGTCTAGTTCCGACCCCCCTACACAGGCCAGGAGCACCTTCCACTAGACCAGCTCACTCAGAGTCCCATCCAACCTGGCCTTAAACACTTCCAGGGATGGGGCATCCACAGCTTCTCTGGGCAACCTTTCAGCACCTCACCACCCTCACAATTAAGAATTTCTTCTTTATATCTAATCAAAATCTACCCTCTTTCAGTTTTAAGCTTTTCCCCCTTGACCTCTGATCACCTTTGTGGCTCTCTTCTGGACTTCCTCCAATAGATCCATATCCTGCTTATGTTTGTATGCCCCAGAACTGAACACAGTAGTCCAGGTGGGGTCCATCCATCAAATCCATATCTCTCGAGTTTACAGACAAGAATTCTGTGCTGGATGCTGTCGAATGCTTTGCCCAAATCCAAGGAAATTATGTCAGTTGTTGTCTTAGCCACCAAAGCTCTAAGCCTGTCACAGAAGATCACCAACTTTTTCAGGCATGATTTACCTTTAGTGAAGCATTATTGTCTGTCTCCACCTCTTTATTTTCACATGCCTTAATAAAATTTCCAGGAGGATCTGGTCTATTATCTGTCTGGGCACAGAGTTAAGAATGACTGGCTTATAATTCCTCCACAAATGGGGGAGTTTCCCATTTTTCATCACTATGGACTTCACTGGACTGTCATGAATTCTCAAGGATTCTGAAATATTCTCTAGCGGCTTATCTGACTCACCTGCAAGTTCCCCTGGGACCTGAGGATGTATATCAGTGAGTCCCATTTACCTGTCCACCTACAGGTTCCTTAAAAGGTCTTGAACTGGGTCTTATCCTACAGTGAGCAGTACTTAATTCTCCTAGTCCCTGCTTCTGCCTTCTGCAACTTGCATGGTGTGGCTGGAACCCTTGCTGATGAAGATTGAGGCAAAAAAGTCATTGAGTGCCTCAGCCTTCTCCATCTCCTGGGTAACCAGGTCGCTGGTTCAAAGATAAAATTGTGATAAAAACTTAAGGCTTTTGAAAATTAATTTCAGATGCATCAGGAGGTTGAAAACAGGGTGACATTTTCAAGATAAATTTTGTTAAGGCATTCAAAACCGTAGAGTTGGGCTTCAGCAAGTGAAGTACTGTTTACTGTGAAGTTTCATGAGTGCTTAGTGATTTCATTTGGATTAAACGTAAATAAAAAGAATGTTTAAAGCATGCTGTTACAGACTGAGAGTTATATATTAGATCTGTGCTTCAGACTTAAAAAACTACTGTCAGTCATCCTAATTGTGAAAGGGTAGATGGCCAGGAAATTAAATTCCTTTCCTGAATTCCTTCAGCTATAGAGAATAACCTTTCCAGTTCTATATTTGTTTTGGGATTGAGGCTGAGTTGGAGCTCTAAAGGCAGAATGTGCAGTGGATTTCTGAGAGGGTAAATTTTCGGTTTCTCTTGCTTTTGTGTCAGGTCATGTGAACAATCAGGAAAAAAGAGATGTGGAAAATAACTTATGGAGTCACCTCAGTTCTGTCAGCACTATGCTTTATTTGGTTTGACATAAGAGGTGTAGAGATCCTAATGGATTTCTGAGACATGTCAGGACAGATCCAATTAGCTCTTGTAAAAGGCTGGAAAGGGGTTTCTTACCAAAAAAATCTCCCTTGTGGCAGGCAGTAGCCTAGTTCTGACATGAAAAGTTGCAGTTTTCTCAAGGTTGTAGTTAAAAAGCTTTGGTCATGTGACATCACCAACGGGTAGGTGTAATGCTTCTAGGTTGTCACCGACAACCTGGTGATGTAACACCGTAAGTGGTCCAAGCACAGGTATTCACTACTGTTCTACTGAGACTTTTTTTTTAAGAGAAAGCATCTTGTTCTCTAAAAAGTATACCTTGTGTGCAGCCTTGGGAATAATAATTTTGAATGACCTATAAATTTTCCCTGGAGCTTATGTTTAAGATTGTTCTTGATCTAGAAGAAATCTTAATCCATACTTTATGTCTTGGGGATTAGCTCAAGTATGTGCCCAAATTCTGTACAGGACCAGGTTGCAAAAATGGACTCTTTGCAAAATTTAATTTCATTTTAATTGCACAATTACAGAAGTAGGATGGAACAAATGAGTATTCCTGTAAATTCCTGCACAGAGTTAGGTACTGAGTGCCCAAAATGTCATTAATCAAGTAGTGGTTGTAAGGAGTGTTCCTTTTGTTCTGTGAAAACACAGTTAATGAAAGAATCTTAAGTCAGAAGAAAATTTTGTAGAATTCTTTCAATTTCATTTTTTCTCTTCCTTTTTTTTTCATATTGGCTCTCAACATCCGCTAGAGAAATTTGTACAAAGTATTTATGTATTTAACAATCAGTGAAATGGCCATGTTTGGACAAATGGCCTAATTTAATGCCACATTGCCATTGTGTTATTCTTTCTATTATTCATTTCCAATGCATTGCAAAGCAAATTGACCTCTAAAAACTAGGGAATCACTTTTATTAAACATTCTATTATCTGTGCTTTGAATATTCCTCTTTCATATCGAAAAAGGAGACTCAGGAAGAAGGAAGTACTTATTACTGAGAAATTCTGTTCTAAAATACAGGTTAAGTAACATTCTAGCAATGATTCCAACAGCTGAATGCCATAATGATGAGCTTTTATCATATGGAAAAGCATCTTAATTATGTATTCCATAATGCTCTAAAATTAGTTGGATGGCCTCTTTTCTGACTATGTACCATTTTCAAAACATGTTCTTCAGTATAAATTTTGGTGTCGTAGTGATCATAACTACCTTTTTACACAGAATTAGTGGAATAACAGCAGCTGCTACCAGAACATTTTCTCACAACAACCAAAATCTCAGCTTTACTTTTACTTTTGCTACAGCAGAGAACAGTGATAGTTAGGAGAGGTACAGAGAAATGCTGATTGTTGATAATGGTTGTCTGTGCAATGACTTTGTGCTCTCTAATTTGCAAAATTATTTCTTTAGCATATCTGGCATATGGAAAAGATACAGTTATAGTCATTCACCCACTCCTGTTAAATATATTGCTTTAATCTATCTAGCCTATCTGCTTTAATATAAGCATGCCGAATTAAAAGGAGATTATTTTCAGGGGGAGGGAACTGTCTTTGTATCCAGTGTAGATAGGACAAGGAGTGGTGGCTTAACACTGCATCTCATCCAGAATGTCAGCAGAGCTCTGCCAGAGATTAGAAAGGTTGTGGCACCACCATCGTAACAGGCAGTTTAAAGAAGTGTATCTTAAGGTATTTCTGATCCTGTTCTTCTGGCATTCTGTGTCTCTGAATACAGTTTTACATGGGAGTAGTTCCAAACTCGCCTTTTTGAATCAAGTTCAACCCTTTATTTTTGTGATCAAGATTCTGAACTGCCACTTCTATGGGGCAGAATCTTTTCTCCTGTTTTTCCTACATGCACAGCAAAATAGTTCTCTGAAGATATTACACTCTATGTTTCTTCAATAGTTGTAATTTCTGTGTGTATTTGTCCATTTTCTTGCAATGTCCAGAGCCCTCTGCCAGTGCCTGGTCACTTTGGGAATATTTACTCTGGTTTTGTTTTGTCAGACATTGCCTTTTTATCCAGAGGTTGTCAAGTGTGTGTAGTTGTTTGTCTGCATATTGTGCTGCATGGTGTGCTTCACCTGAATGTATAACTTTTTTTTTTCCCAGGAAACTAAGGATGATATAAGTTAATAACAGATGCTATAGCATATATCCATATAGTCCATAGCAAGAGTTTTGTTTGTGGATTTACCTCTGCAAGCACAGGGGAAGTGCTTTACTTCATTTCTACAATCACCAGGGATTCCCTGGCTGCCTGATTACTCCAGAGCCATTGATTTGATCAGAGTTGTGACTCTGCTCCCTGGAAGCATCCTTAATGAAAAGAATATTTTGGGAGCTATGAAGGAACTCCTCAAGAAAAGAGACAGCGCAGGGAGGGAGGAAACAGTGAGGAGACAGTCTTGGCAAGATACTAAGAAGGAGTGAAAGAGCCCTGTTAGGAGAGGAGAGAAATATGATTATGCAGCACCAGAACTGCAGTAGCCTCTGCAGAACAGAGAATAATAGAAGCAACACAAGAAGACAGAATTTTCCCTTTGAAGTCTGGAGATAGGAAGAAGATGGCAGACTTCCTACATGGGCATGCAGATCTTTATTTTATCTCTCGCAGGTGAATTATTAATTGCAGTGCATTTGAGAAAACTTTTGAAGGAAAGGGCATCAATCCTACTTTTATTTTTATTTGTTAAAATGGAATGCCCAGTAATTTAACCAGTGTAGTTTTTCAGTTAAATAAATTAAAGTTTAACAATTAAAATAATTAATAAATCCTTTCCAAATCTGTAATGCTGGTTTAAATGGCTAACTCTTGAAATAGTTTAATAATAATTAGTACTACAGTTTTAATGGGTTTCCTCGTCAGACAGTTCCACTTTCCACACTAGCTGATACTTTCAGAGTAGCTCTAGGACACAGGTATGAATTCTTTGGCTGACCTTTATACTGTTAAATCTGGAAAGCAATCTATTTTTTTAATCATCCTATTATCATCAAAAGTAAGATGACAGTTTGTGATAGCCACTTTAAGAACAACATAAAGTCCCTCTTTTATTCAATCACTATAACAATTCTGAAAGTAGAGAACTCAGATGTTTTCCCAAAAAATTCTTGAAACAACAAGAAATTCAGAGTGATACTTCTGAAATAAAACCAGTATTACAGAAATGAGCTATTATAGCATATTTGAATTACGGCTTTGTTGTAGGCACAGGAATATGCACAATTCATTAGTATTACAGGCTTGATATTTTGAGTTCCTATATTATTTCCTGAAAATTTTAAAAATAAATATATTTAGACAGGATGTCTATGTGGAAACAAATAACTGAATGGTAATCTAATACCCTGGTTATGTGGTACTACACATAAGCTCCAGGACAGATGGTTGTTTGTTTTATAAATCTTGCATAAGGACTGGGGCATGGACACTACTCTGGCAGGAACTCAAGTGAAATATTTTGCCCAATAGGGATGCAAAAAATCTGTCACAAAAATCTGAGGATGCACATCCTGTCACTCCCTCACAGCAGATGTCCTCTTTCTTTTGCAGTGTGGTCATACCTTTGACTCTGAAGGCTTTCGACCACCGTGCCTCTTTGCTGCCAGTTCTTAGAGACAGTAATACCAACATGATTGAGGAAAGAATAAGTTTAATTTCTCTATCACTATTTGGGAGTTGAGAGAAAAACTACAAGACAGAAGCAACAGCATTTTTGTCCACGTGTCTCTACAGAATTGATTCCTTCTACCTCTCTCACTAAAATTATGTTATATAATGAAGCTCTGAAAAGTGGGCAGTTTTCACTGGAGTTTTTTTCGCAGTTTGCGTACCTACTAAACCACTTTTTATTTCATGTATGAAGAAAGAAAACTAATCTGATGAACTGATTTCTTCATGAAAGGCTGTGTTTATACCAAATTTATAGCTTGGGCCGATACTGAGTATCCAAAAAATGGTCACAACCAGGTTTTGTAGTAGAAGTATGTTTTCTTACTACTTATATAATCTGAAAAAGATTGAGCCAATTTTGTTTAAGCTCAGTTTTAAAGACTTTCTGTATATGTCTTAACATGAAAATTCTGAGTGCGTGTTCTCTCCTCAAAACATGTGGGGTTTTTATTTCTTTTTTTTTTTGCCTGTGAGAAGTTAAAAAAACACTGAAAGTGCCTCTATGATATTCTAGTATTTTAGTTCGTGAATGTCTGGAACTTGAGGCTGTGTGGCTCTGCTAAGAATATGAAGACAGAAAGCATCGATATTTTTGTACTTACCTCTTGTGATGAACAAGATTGGTTAGTATTTTGAACTTCCAATGTATCTCTTTACCCCAGAAAAGATAGGAAAAAGTGCCTATCTCTCTTCTAAATGAGGAAAAAGCCCTACATAGATTGCAGAGAAGATATAGGAGTGAAGAATGTTCTTACGAACACAGATGTTCATCACAGGCACTCAGGAAAAAAACAGCTAAGAATGGCTGTAGCACATCCATTTTTGTTATCTATAGCTGGTAGCTTATCTGAACTTTACTCTTATCATTATATATTAGGAGTGAAATTTTCAATGCCTAGAAAGAGCCGTGGCTTTGCCCCAAAACCTACTATATGCATTTATAGCTTTCTAAATATCATTATTGACATTTCTTTTCAAAACATGTAGGAGGAAAACCATAAGCAGTTACCAGTGTGAGGCAAGCAGACATATTTCAGGTGCTTTCAATACAAATTTCAGTTTTGGCCGTTTAGACAATGGTCAGATATGGTTTTGTGACTCCATTTCTCGCAGCTGCTGCTTTGACTCTTTCATTAAACTGAATGTGATAAAACATGAGTACAGACAGCTCCTTAGACCTGGAATTAACCCCCTTATTCCTCATATTTTCTCCAGTTTCTTTACATTTAGTATTTTATGCCAGAAGAACTCCCGATTAAATAAATGAATAATGCTCTGTGAAGGTCCTGCAGACTGCCCACATAAAGAACTTTTTAGTTCAATTAAGAAAGATGGTGTTTGATCCGTTTGCTTTATGATCCTTCCAAAGCAGTCGATCTCATCCTCCCCCACCTCTTCCGCTCACTCTCCCCAACTCACACATAGGTATAATAGTAGAGCTCTGAAATGGTTGCTTAAAAGAACAACCTTTTCAACAAAAGGTTACTTAGAAGAACAAGCTTCTTAGTTGAATTTGTCTTACTGCACTAGGCACTACAGAAGTGAAAAAAAAAAGTCAAATATACGTGTGTAAACATATATGAACAGGGGTTTATATCGAAATGAATATGCATACGGGTGTACGTACAGGTCTACATATAGCATTTCATGAATGTATTTTGGCTATTTATTTTTGGTTTGCTTTTCTCTGAAGTTCAAATTAAATAATCCTCCACAAATACTTTTAAAATATTATTATTTTAATTATTTTATAACATGATATCTTGGATATACTTTCACGAAGTGAATTGGGTGATGGGTACCAAACGTAAAGAAAAATATCTCATGAAGTTTAACAGGAAAGTTTTAAGATCTGATAGGGCTCCTACTTCATCCTCATGATGGAATGAGACCTGTCAAATATTTTTGTTTGTTGTCCACTACATCCAGTGGTCCTTGGACTGTCCCTGGAATTCAAGAGGCCAAGGCTCAAATTTCAGCTTGAAACAGACTTTGTGAGAATTATAATTCTCCTGGGTCTGCTAGGTGAGTACTGATGGATGCTTATGTTTAAAAACAGCTGCCTCTCAGCCAAGCCTTCCTAGACAAAAAAATTCCAGGAAATAGTCAATTTCTATGAAAATTGCAGGTTAAGCAAAATCATTAAACGTTTGCTGACAACATCAATTCAATCAAGAATTTTGCAGATAATTCAGATCATTTTATCGAGCACAGAATTCAGAATCATAAAACTGCTGTTTTGATGCATGATTTATTTTATTTTTTTTTTTTTAATTTTCAGCAAAATGTAATCATTGAATGCTTCCAAGAGATGGCAAGTAAAAAAAAGTAACACTGATATATGAATTTGGGGATAACATATAAACTGCGTTTTTTGATAATTTAATAATTTCAAACAACTGAAAAGTGTTGCTAAAGTGCTCAGAGTACAGTCCTTGCTTTATTTTGACAGTGTTTAGAACAGCACATTCGAATAAGTCAATTTCAGTAACCTGTCCCAAATATCAATCTTTTATGAAATTTTTCTGGTTTTGAGTCTGTCCATTGACAAATGTGGAGACTTAGCTTAAACTTTGATGCCTAACACTTGAATGCCTAATTTAGGATGTTGTTTTTAACACCTGAATGCCTAATTTAGGATATTGTTTCTAATGTCTTTTCTAGTTCCGGATCCTTCGTGATTCTGATGATCTGGGTTAGACAAAACAAGAGAAATATAAGACAGAAACAATAATCCAAAGGAAGAATACTGAGACCAAGGTTAAAAGTCAAGTAGTCCAAATGATGTTTTCACATACTGGTCTGTTTCCCAAGCTACTAGATGCTGCTACAGTAAAACAGTATGATTGATTCTCAGGCTTCCTGTTTTCATTCCTCACAAACATACTCAGAAAACTATTTAGAAGGTGAAATTTAATTTTCAAGATTTTTGTTTTCTTATTAGACTTCAAACACTATGTTCGAAAATGATATAAGTCTGTCATGGTGCACAAGATATCTCACACTAAAGAAATCCATTCATAAGATGAATCTTCAATGCCAAATCTTAAGAACAAGAAAATTTTCACAGCTGGCTTTTGATCCTCAAAAAACTGGATTTATGATGGAAATTATGGCAGACTCTTAAGTATCACAGTCCGTGTGGGTACCTGTATTTATTGTATAAAGCGTAAGAGCACTAGATTTATGGCTGTGAGTGGTTTCATTAAGATGCCATATCTTTTTAGATTTTTCCCATTTCACTAATTCCAAATTGTCAGTATTCCCCAGCAACACTTAAGGAAAAACATAATAATTATTATAATAAAATTTAATAATAACATTGATATTATTTTTATCATTGTCCTTATTACTGAAATTTAAAGTTGCTGTGTAATATGAATCGGCAGTAAAATTTCGGAGAAATAAACAGGTAATTTCTGTCCTATTTCTGTCTCTGAGGACCTGAAATGTGGGATCAGTTTTAAAGTAGATTAGTCAATACTTGTTCTCTTTTTCTCCAGGAAATAACTACCTACCTACTAAGCTGGTCTATAAATCTACCAGAAGAAATTCCTTAGGAAGTATTTCTGACATATCGAAGCCTTTATTTATCAAATATTTTCTAGAATTTTCTTAATTAACTCTGAGCTTTTTTACATCTCAAAGATACTTATTTTCCAACATGTAAAACTGAAATTCTAGAGAAGATTTATGTAACAAGGTGAGTATGAACTGTGAGGATCTGATTCTCTAAGATAATTTGCTCAAGCTGCTGGCAACAGAAAAGCAACTGGGTCCTTCAAATTAGATGAACTTGTAGATACAGGATAAGTTTGTGCAAAGCTGTAGGCGAATGTAGGTCAGAAATCACCTTATGTAAAAGACAATGTTTACAGTCTGTTTCTTGCTTAACCAGCCAAAAGGCATCTTAGGTTCACATGCAAAAAATGAAAAAGTAAATTTTTCTATTAGTTTTGGCTTAATTTTTTGATTTTAGTGTGGTTCAGCCTAGGTTTACCTTAGATGGGGTCTATGCGCATTTTGATACTATAATTGTCTAATTGTCTCATTGTCCAAAGCTAAAATTCTTTAGATTTTTAGGCAATCCCATACATATAGTGAGGGAAAAAGTAGGAAGCAAGCATGAGAGAGGGAGAGAATGAGAAAGGGAGGACAGGAGGCCTTGAAGACTCTATTAAACCTTGCGTTAGTTCTACATTTGCCAGGGAAACCATGATTTACCTAATGCATAGGTATTATGCAAGAGCTCCCCTATTCTCATATTCACCTAACCCTTGGTCAGGTTGCACCCTTCAACAGCGAATAACCACCTCCCTTAATTTTCGTGGCCTTCAGTGATTTCAATCTTTCTAGGGATTTGCTTCTTCTACTGTATGTTGGCTGTGATTCTTTCTTCCACTGCCTTGCCATTCAAAATTTAGCCAAGTGGTTTCTTGCTAGCTGGATCCTGTCAGCTCAGTACAGGCATTACTTTGGCTTCTATTCAGAAATGTGTTAGTGCTGCAGTCTGTGTTAGTAACAGTCTCTTGGTGGATATATCAGTTCTTTGCCTGTGCCCTTGGAGAAAGCTCCTGGGCACCTGGAGCTTGAGATTCGCTTTAGGTGATAGGCAGCCAAAAGATAATCATTACATCACTTTATTCTACCGTTGCTGTCCTTTATGGTCTCTACATTTTTTCTTGACCTCATTGTAGCATAGCAAGGACTTGCAAATCAGTTGTACTCCACTGTGTTAAGATCCTTGCAGGTTGCCTTCTCTTTTTCTGCCTTTAGAGCTGTTTTTAGATGCCCTGCAATGTGTCAGTATAGAGATGCAAAGAGCATGCAGTTAAATCAATTTTTACTGAATGCCTGTTGGGACTGTTGCATTCGATCCACCTCTGTTTTCCCAACTGTATCTGGAAATGCTCTGTCTCAGACTTTGATTCAAATATCGTGATGAAGATCACATTCCTGTCCCTTGACAAAAAGACTTCTACAACCACAGATGATAAAATGAGAAAGTGGGAATAAGCTCTATGTGTTTGTCTGTGAGAGGTCAGAGGTGCTCAAAACTGTCCAAAAGAGTCTTTGCCCCACACTGATCACACTAAAGTGGAAGGCAACCATCAGCAAAATCAAACAGTGAGCAGAGGATTGCAAAGGGATTTCTGACACAGCAGAAAAGACCTTGCTACAGGGGTAACAGGTCAGCGACCCCACAAGGGTGCAGTGCTTTCTCACCAGGACCTGGGTCAGTGGCTGAAGAGTACAACAAAGCGCAGCAAAAGATCAGGGCACCCACTTGTCCCACAGAAGCGGTGTGCACAAACAGGACCCACTCCTGGGGTGTGGGTGAGCTTTTGATCTCCGCAGCTGGGGGAAACCTCACTGGGGTCAGGTGGGTTGGGGTGGAATTTCTTGGAATGAGATATAAATGGCATTTAGAAATCTGAAGGTATGTACGCGTGTGTCTAGTTCTGTGCGTTTTGTTGTGTTTCTGATACTGATCCTGAGAATAGTGTTTGCTGATTAATTACATGCCATTAGTAAATCAATAAATTGCTTTGATCCTGATTTGATTTAAAGTGTGTGAATTGATCAATTTTCCCCAGGGTCAACAACTAATGCATTAAAAAACTAGCAGCACTGCTTCAGACTTCTGAGCAAGCTGTGTCATTGAGAGGGTTTACTGAATATCTATGGGGACGGAGAGAGAAAATGAGTTGTTGTTCTGATGATGAAGCAGGTTATAGTTCCATGTAGGTTATCATTCTAATTCAATGACAAAAATTAAAATATTTTCATAATTATATTCCATGAAAGATAATTCATGCAGCAGCACTTTTTTCTTTCAATAAATTTTATATATTTCTTGTAAGCAAATTGCAGATAAAAGTCTAGACTATTAAAATTTTATGTCTAAGTTATAAGGTAAAAGTGCTTTCCCAACTTCTTTATGTAGGGTTTCTTAATCTCTGTTTTTAAAAATGCAAGTTTGGTATGAATCTGCTATTTCATTCTCTATGGACCATTTCAATGATTAATCATTAGGAAAAAGACTGCCTTCACTTTAGAAAAAAATATTCCCCATTTGTAAGAGATCTGAAGTACCCTGGAGTCGGCTTAATAATAAAATGTTATATCTAAGATAGTGTAATAATACATCATGTAGATGAAGTACAGATAACCATCCCTAGTATTCTCTACAGTAGCATTTTTATTGTTTATATTGTTTTCAGATTTATTAAAGCTCCTGAAAAGCTTTGCTTTGGCATAATATTTGATGTACCATTCTGAAAAAGCCCACATAAAAAAGAGAGATGTTTCAGAACTTGTGGAAAAATATTTGTATAGTTAAATAGAAATGAAGATATGTAAGGTGGGATAGTTTGTGGAAAACAAAAAATTATGGTGATCATTTCCAGTTTATAAAAGACCAAAGTCTTTAAAAATGTTTACCTCTGTCTAGTGAGTGTTTGTTACATATATTTCTCTTATAAGTGAATATTGCTTTTTAGATACCATATCTGCAGCAGAGCCATATATATCTCAAGATAGTTTGCTTTTCTCCTTCATATTTGTCTCAGTAAAGTGTTCAAATTTGGTTCAAATGTTAGTAGAATTTTTTTTAATGGACATTTACTAGACTTCAGCTTACCATTTCTGTCAACCGACTGTGTAATACATCCTATAATACCTTATAATTATATGTCCTCAATTGTTAAAATGCACAAGCACACAGAGGCATCGCAAGAAAAAAAAAATCACAGGCTCTCCATTTGTATGTTTTAAGAAAAGTACTAGATATTTGAGCATGTCTTCACTCGGGAAATTTTAGGTAATATTTTTCTTGTTTTCTAGAAGTATGTGGTTTTATTTATGTTTCCACATAATGAAACAATAAAAGTCAAAGTTTGTCTGTGTATGAAAGTTTGCCTTTGTTGTATCAGTAGAAAAAAAAAATCTTTGCAGAAAAGTTTAGCTAAAAAATTCGTGTCCAGTGGTGTTGGTGTAACTCTAGCAGAAAAGGCACGTGAAATAAAAAGGTCAGTATTATTTTAACAAAGAGTGAGACAGGTAGGCACAGATACAGGTGAAAGCTTACTTATGGTTTTAGAAGTGCTAGACATAAAGATTCAACAGTAAATAGTGACTGATTTTATCTTTTCACTGCTTGTAAAAAAACACTATAATGTTTTTTCTGCTATGTCTTTCTCCAACACATCCTCAGTTTGTTATATAAAATGCATATCAGCAGTGGTGCCAATTGACTGGAAAACAGAGACTCAAAGAAATTACAAGAGTCTGTGTAGGTTCCTGGGCAGCAAATAGAGGAGTATCTTACTTCAAGTAATGCAGTGCAGCGTGCTGAGTTCGTGTCACTTGCTGCAGGGCAGTGAGAGTTCATGAAATCAAGCCAGCTACATGGCTATAGATCTTCTATAATGTAACATTTATTTTTATTTGCTATGGGCAATAGATTTTCCATTACTGAATGTGAACTAATGAACTAGCAGGCCAAGTCCAAGTTATCAACACCTATTGAATGTGTTTTTGGGCTGTAACAGACAGGACAGCTCAGTGAGCAGTGTTCTGCCTGCCTCTGACACAGCGGAATTTCAGCTTCAAGAATGCTCTCAGTGTTTGTGCTGCTCACTGATGCTGCATCTCTTCTTTTGAAGCACATTGTAAACATTCCCATCACACAAATCTTCTCAGCCCACACAGGGATAGCTACCTAACAAACTCAGTGGCATTACACAGCAATCCAGGAAATAAATTTTCAAGTGATCTCCTTAGATAACTTTATGGGCTGCCTTTCGACAAGCAGAAGACTGGTCTGACCACCACGGCCAATAATCTGTGGGCACCCTACCACTCTGAACTTTATAGAGTCGTTTGTGCCAAGATGAAATTAGTCCAAAGGACATAAAATCCCATCCTTCTGATCAGTCAGCATCTGCTACTCAAAGCAGTCAACAGGATCTCCCACAGCCATTGGAGACACTCCTGCTGGTCTAGTCCTAGATAGGGGAAAAAAGAGGGAGGGGCATACATTGGGATATGCTTTAGGGAGTATGGAAAAAACTGCGGCAGGGATATATGGAGGAGCTACCAACTTTGTGGAGCAAAAGCAAGTGGAATGGAAGAGAATGTGGACCTATTATGGTGATGTGACTTAAAGGATTTTGTTCATGTGCATGGAAACACATTGTTTTTTATATATCCTGTGTAATAAATTGCCATGAGTCCCAGTAATATATCATACTTAGAAAGAGACCCCAGTTTGCTTAGATTATGTTTGATTAATGCTTTTGTTAGCTACATACAGGCTAATAAAAGTTAATGTTTGAAGATGAAATTACTCAGGAATTTAATTGCATTTATTAAGAGACATTATTAGGTAAAAGTCAGATAGCGGTAGGTTTTTTTATTATGCTACTTATATATTCAAAGAAATCAAAAAACAGAATTAAATAGATTTATCTCATTCCGTCCTGCTTGCAGTCTCAGACAGTAGCCATTACAGGTGGAGGGCACTGCATGCCATGTTAAGACTGCTGTTCTGTTGTAGCCTTACAATATGAGACAGAATGCTTTCTAAAGTTTCTGTATTTTAACCATCTGAAATAGAACTAAAGACCCTAACGGTCCTTGTTTGCTGTATTGGGTTTTGCTGACCAAAAGCCTGTCAACAGTTAGTGCTCTACATCCTGCAGCTACTTTCAGTGTCCTCCATGGCACAAACTTCATCTCTATCTATTATGTATGAGCCAAGAGAAAAAAGGAATCCACTTTGTTCCAAATGCTGCACATGAGCTGGCAAAGTTATATGGCAGATAATATTCGACTATGTAAAATGTGGAGAATGTGGTCTTTCCAGGTCTCCTCATTAGCCCAGTGTCATAACTTTAATTGTAGAGTATAGAAGAGGAAAGCCCAGTCGGAGGACAAAATAAACCATTTCTTCTTCAAGTATCAAGACAGGCTCCTGTAGTACTGATTCAGGGTCAGTTAATTCATCTAATTATAGTGATGGTCTTTCATGAGTTAACAATTGAACAATACAAACGAAAAGCCACATGTAATTCTAGTTTCATTTAAATCACGTTATTCAGATGAAATCATTGGAGTCTGATGTCCTGTGATGAAGTAGGGCACCCTAATCATTACCAAGATCTTGGACATATCCAATTTCTGGACAGCATTGTATGCATTTTCTTTGCCCCTTTCAGTATTTTGAGGATGTATTAAATGTCTCCACAGCACGTTAGTTGGACTGAAATTAACTTTGAAGTGTTATGCAAAAGGAATGTAGAAATCTACAGTATTATATTCTATTTTTATAGATCTCTTTATTTTTTAGTTCTTTGGGAACATGTAGGATTTCAACACATAATTGCTCGGATGGGTGTTCTCCTTCATGGGTGTGTAGTTGTTTGCTGTATAATTTCGCTATCAAAACCAAATTGTCTGTACCAACTCCTTTTAGGTGATGCAGGTGGTAAACAGGGTGAATTTTGATGGTTTTTTTTTTTTACCGCTAGGTTTATTTTTCACTGTTCCAGAGAAATTAAAGATAACAGCCTTGACCTGTGTATTCATTTCTCTACGGGTTTGGCTGGGGTTTTATTTCAAATTCAGAGGAAAAAGTACTGGGATGCTTTTCAAAAAAGTTTTGGGCTGTCTTTTTTCATTTGTTTTTTCTTGTTTGGTCTGGGGTTTTTGTTTTGTTTGAGTTTTTTTTTTTTTTGTTTGGTTTGGGGTGGGTTTTTTGGGGGGCATTGGGTTTGGTTGGGTTTTTTCGTTTTTTGGGGGCTTTTGTGAGGTTTTTTTTGTGGTTGGTTGGTTTTTGGGTTTGTTTAGTTTTTTTTTTTTTTTTTTTTGTGTCAGAAAGGTGATACTTGGCTGGATTTATTTATTTTTTTCCAACCAAAATGCAGTCAGATGCTCCTTTTAACTCTCGTACAGAGGTGGAACATGGTCAGGAAACACTAACACACACCCAACTCTCAGCAACTGAACGTATCAGTTCTTTGAAACTGCATGTTTCAAAGAACAGTTATGAGAAAAGTACATAACCCACCACTCATGATAAAACCTTGAAAAAAGACATTCTTTTTTCATTTGAAAATGTTTTGTTTCCCATGTGGAAGAAGAAAATGGTTAACTTAGATAAAAAGCACAGTATATAGGATTTAAAAATTCCATTTACAGTATTCTGTGTGCCAATAAAAACAAAAATTTTTACCAAAATACATGCCTATTAAAATATAGGTACATGTTACCAAAAAATAAAAGTCTTTCATTCACAAGCAGACAATTAACATGTCTTCAGTTTTTTGAAACACCATAAGATATTGTGCATAAATTTTTATGCCCTATGCCACAAAGAACATTGAGTTGCGTAATTCTTCTTCTAAAAAGTAAAACAAAGCTCTTAAGAAATAAGTTCTCCTTCTCTGTCCTAAATTTTTCTCCTTCACATGGTATCTTTTTGCTCATTTTTTGCAGGAAATAAAGAAAAACTCTTAGTTCATGGGAATGGAAAATAAGCAAATGTGAAGGCACAGTCTTACCTTCATTGTAGTCTTAAGACCTATTCAATATTGGAATAAATGTCTAATTTGCTACCAAGACCCTAAATTAGAGTTACTTGCAGATGTTCTACCAAATATGACCCAAAAGTTCTTTAGGATCATTTTATCTTACAGGCTTGCTGTATGCCCAAATTCTGAGTGCACCTATCCTGTTCAAAGTAGATTAATCAGCTTGAAAATATCCTATAAAAAGATTTTTTTTTTTTTTCAGGTTTCAGATGCATGATTCAAGCACTTCCAATTTGATTCTGAATATGATTCAGCTGGTGAATTAGAGGGAATAATGAAATGCCACTATACCAATGAGACAAGGGAAAAAAGGATCAATCAAAATAGGACCTTTAATAACTATGGAATATGACATAACTATGAAATATGAAATAGATTTAGCTCTTAAATTACTGAGAGAAAATGGCTGATTTTCTTTGAGTATGATCTTCATTCCAGATTTCCCGGCATACATATTTGATATACTAACTAAATTTGAGAATCTCCAACAGTATCTTGAGGGAACTGCTAGACCAACGAACTCTAGCTTCAAATTAGGGAAATGAAAGTGTGCTGGAGCTCAGAGGCAAATTTAAAATTTATTTGATGAGTATTCCATGGAAATGTTGAATCTGCAAAACAAATGGATATAGAATCATTACTCATTTATTTAGATGCACCTAAAAATAATAAAAAGAAAAGATCAAAGCTCTATACACAGTAATCTTTAATACTGTAAGAGAAACCACCTCTTCATTTTTCTGAAGTGCTTAGCTAGGTGGAAACAGTGATGTCTATTTTAAAATAGCAAAGGAACAGAAACAAGCACATGTCTTTCAAATTCGGGGCTCACATTCAGTTAAGCCACTTTTGAAATAATTCCTTAAATCTGGTCACAAATGCTTTATTTAGTTACAGATTTACTGGTGTTACAGTTTTGCCTCAGTTCGACTGTGAGAGTTTGGGTTTTGTATAGAAGAGAGAGCTCCTGTCCAAAAGTACTTGCAGTCTGTGGCTGCAATGAAAAACTAATGACAGGTAATTGTGATTTGTTGTATAAGCTTCAATCATTGCATAGCAATTACTCATCCACTAGCAAATATTTGATAAGCATCTCTCCATCATGGCAGTATAGCAATGACTCTGCTGTCCCTGTGAAGTAGTGATTTCATCTCTGTGATGTCTCAGTGATTCTTCACATTTCAATGACTTTCAAATTAAAATGTAATTGCAAGAAGAAAAACACATATTTTTTGTTCAGCTGGCGTACACAGAAACTCAGATTGTGAATCAAAAAGTTGTCTTGGTTCTTGTATTTTTCTGTATGAATCCATCAATAATTATTATTCTAGCTTCATTCATTTATACCAGAACAGTTGATTTTTATGCGGGTCATACAGATGAAATTAGGTTGTTGTCTAGAGTAATCTGCTTCCCCTATCGTTCTTCACTGCTGCTGCAATAACTGAAACAGAGAAAATATTCCTGTACTAATGAGACTGACATTTAATCATGATGATGTAAACTAAGTTCAAAAAAAGCCATCATTCTTAATTTGCAGGACTTTCCTGACTGATATTGCTAGAATGAGCTGTGTAATACTGAGAAATTTCAGTGGAGAAATATAGACAAGGACCAAATCAATTAACAATTCTACTAATGGGTGATATAAGGAAAATTCTTGTTTCATTTTTTTTATAAACACTACATTTTTACTGAGAATATTAGAAAGCAAACAACAGTTAGAATGATACTTCTTTCTATTATTGTAAGAGAAAGACACAACTCTGAGGGTAAATAATTATTTGATCTACTTAAGGAAAAATTTCTGCATTTCTTTGCTACATCATGTGGATTCCTTAAATAAACTTCCAATTACAATTATAGTTTATCATACAAAAAAAAGCTAGCTATATAACTGTCAAATTAGAAGTTTGAGATTCACTGGAGCTTGTCTGAAGTAAAAATATAGCAGAGACAGAAATAACCCCCTGAGTAGACTGCATCAAGATACTTATAGTGTTTCTTCTATGAGGATGATTTTACACAGAATACTTGTAAGGCTGAGGTTTTTTCTGCTATAAAGATAAATAATAAAAACATTAAGAAATATTTGAAATTTGAAAAAATGCCAGTAAAAAATCCAAACTTTTTGGTTTGGCTCTAGTTGTTTTGTTTTTTGTTTTTTTTTGTTTTTTTTTTTTTTT
>VZRR01006550.1:641960-779238 GCA_013398015.1 Oreocharis arfaki | reverse complement strand
TTTTTTTTTTTTTTTTGGGGGGGGGGTTGGCAATTGTTTTTGGGGTTTTTTAG
Organism: Oreocharis arfaki; assembly: GCA_013398015.1. Taxonomy (NCBI): domain Eukaryota; kingdom Metazoa; phylum Chordata; class Aves; order Passeriformes; family Paramythiidae; genus Oreocharis; species Oreocharis arfaki. The sequence goes on along the minus strand of VZRR01006550.1, from coordinate 779,185 downwards.
ATACACAAACACATGTGAGTTGGGGTAAGATTTTTCTAAGGGACAAAAGAACACCTACTCTGATGTTAAAAAAGTGGATATTGTGTATTGTGCCAAAATTGCGTACAGTGATTGTCCTTTACAGATCTGAACATCATTGATGTAAATGAAATTGGTGAGCATGGGCAGGGGGAAGGTGAAGAACGAAGCAAAATGCTGTTTAAAGCCAAATTTGTAAGCTCAGCCTGACTAGGAAGATAAATCAAGCAGAACTGCTGAGCTTCTTGCAGAATCATTCTTTCCTCTTCTGCCTGTTACTTCTCCATCTAATTCAACAAGCTATCTATAATTTGTACCTGTACACCAGGTACTTTTTTGATTTTTAACAAATCAGTCACTTTGAAGTTGGGTTCCAAAAATCCAAATATGATAGCTTCTGCGTCAGAAGTTCCAGCATACTTCAGCAGTAAAATAATGCAAACTATACTCTGTTCTCTGGAGTAACACCCATCTCTTGACTGTTCCCAATAATTAGAAGTAAAACAATAAGGGAATATTAAATTTAACTTCAAACTAAAGTTCTGTCCTGAATTCCTTCAACACCCAAAACCCAGGGATGCTCCACAGAGGAGGTATTTTTGATAGTTAAGAAATAGTTTTGTTTCTTGGAACAAATTTCGTGCTTGGACCTTGTGCATGTCTGACACATTCAGAGGAATATCGCAAGAATACTTATGTAGGATTACATGCCTGTGATAAACATGTCTGCATATGAACTAATTCTATAAAAACCCTTCTTAATCAACCTAGAGAAGCACACACTACTTGAATTCAACTCACCTGCCTTGTAGGAATAGATATGATATTATTCCTTAATGACTACCAAAAAAAAAAAAAAAGAAAAAAAAATAAACACTCAGCTGGGGTTTTTTAGAACTTGGATTAGGAGAAAAGAATATGTTGAGCTAAAGGCTTGAAAAAATAAAACCTTGCACAGAATACTGCTGTTAAAAGGCATGTTAATTTTTGGTAATTTTGCCCCTTTCCACTGTCTTTTATTTTCACCAAAATAGCATTATGCATGTGTCTAACAGATTTTACAGAATGTTGTTTGAGTAGTTTAAGTGATAAACCATATCTTAGAAACACAAAGGGTACAAAGAAAAGTCAGATACTTTCTTTGCCAGGATTTCCAGGTCTGGGAACTGAAATCAGTAACTGCTCTCATGACTCTGGTTCTCAACGCAGGGAATGAGCCACACTGTGGAGTGACGCTAAACAGACAGTTAAATTGCATACAGAAGGTGAAGCATAGTTGTGTCACCTTGGGTTTGTCTGCATGAAGTTATATTAATTTTGCCAAAATTTTGCCTTTAACTAAGGTTCATCTCGTGCTGTCAGAGCCTAAGGCACAATCTAGAAAGTGGGAGGAATTGTTTCTGTCGTTGGACCCTGTGGGTGGTATTGCTTTACACCTCCTACCTGGCAGCCTGCCTGATGCCTATGTCTCAGCCAAGGGTGTGCTTCTTCTTGGACCCTCTCATATTCCTGAGCAGAGGCTACTAGCTTGTTTACTTCCCAGTTAGTACTAAAACATCCCATTTTTGCACTGGAAAAAACTTACAAATTATTTATGATCTGTTATTTATCACATATTTGAAATATTTCTTTATTTACTTTATTTAGTTAACTGATGTAAACACAGCCAGAAATAAATCTGTTAAGTGCAAGCTTGTAACTCTGCGTGCTGTCTTCTGTCTCAGCATTCAAAAATATTTACCGTTGGTTCAGTGTCCACTATGCTTTGTAGCTAAGGAAAGGGAAAAGCAGACAGTGAAATTTGAAGCTGTTGGATGGCAATAAAGTTCTTTCTCTCAGCCCACTGACTATTACCTGCTGTTCATGTGTGCAGCAGCAGTACAGCCACGAGCAGACTGAGGAGTATGAAGAAGGATTACAGAGTTCTGGGAGTGGCAGTGAGGGAATTTGTAGCACAGCTTATTTTTTCATCAGTCCTCCCAAAGAGAAAGGGTTTGAAAAGGCCAGTGAAATCTGTAGAATCAATAAACGTTTACTTCCAGAGAAGTTGTGGATGTCCTATCCCTGGAAGTGTTTAAGGCCAGGTTGGATGGGGCTTTGAGCAACCTGGTCTAGTGGAAGGTGTCCCTGCCCATGACAGAGAAGCTGGAACTAGCTGATCTATAAGGTCCAATGCTTCTATGACTTTTTAAAGAGATTTTTGGTAGGTTAAAGAAAAAGTACCCAAACATTTTTTAATGAAGGCTTACCTTCAAAAGAACTAGTCTTTGATTAGATCAAGTGATTATCTTTTGAATCTTGAAATATTCCAAGCTGAGGGAGCGCTAGTGGAGCCTGTGTTCTTGTTTATATGATGTACTCTTCTCCTTGACATGAAGAAGAAATTTTCTGTTCTTGTGAACTTGACCAACTTTACTCACATTATAGGACATGAAGAGACTGAGGGCAGAATTCTGCATTTTCTGGGAACAGAAAAAAATTTTGAAGAAGCCAACTGGAAGCTGTGCAGTGGGAAATCCAGGTCTGATCTGCTTTTCAGATCTCCAGAACTCTGAAGTTGAAGAGTAGGGGGGCTCTAGGTGATGGACTCCAAGGGTGCCTTGGGCTGAATCCAGCCTCCTGCTACTGACTGGAATAGAGGATGATGTTTGATTGCTGCAGAGCTTTGTTGTCTTGGAGAGAGGAATCCTTCAGTTTCACCATTTTACTTTTTATCTGTATTTTCTCCAAAGCCAACACACATACAAGAATGCTTGCACAGCAGAGGAATCCCTTCCCTCCAAAAAAAAAAAAAAAAACAAATCCCAAAACCAAAACAAAAAACCCCCCAAAAACAAACAAACAAAGAAACAAACAAAAAAACCCCCCAAAACAGGACAAAACAAAAGCAAAAAAACCCAAACAAACAAAAAAATCATGTTTTGTTGATGGTAAATGTGTTAAAAAGATAGAAAAATACTTACCCAATAAATAATACAGCACATATGATTTTTAATTTTTATTGCATTGGGAGTATATGTATATTCATTTATGAGACTAAAGAACAAGAAAAAAATAAATAAAAAGGATAATATTTAGACATAAGTTTGAGGGCAGATTGGTTTGGAGTTTTATATATAAAGCCTGATTTTACCTTTTGAGGCAATAGAAGAATTTGCGAGTAACCTAGAAACTATTTAAAACAGTGGTCTAACAAGAACTGAGACAGATACAGAAAAATAATAGTTTCAAATAATAAATCTCTAGGATTTCAGAATAAGAACAAAGTTTTGAAACCTCTCAGGTTACTTCTGGTCAGTAGTGTTATCAAGCCCAAGCTTGCCAGTTCTTTCGGGTAGTTATATCATTCTGAAGTTCTCAATTTAAAAGTCCTATTTCTGATTGCATTTGACAGTTCTTATCCTGGAAAAATACTCTGCCTGGGAAATGCTTTCATTCAGATTCACCATACATCAGATGCAAGGTTCTCAGTCTTCTTGTGCTTGCAACTCTATGCTTGATGAAAATCACCTTTGTTATTCTGGAATGCTGCATTTTACTAAGAAAAAAAAAGCCTTTAAACTTCAGAGCTGGGCCTCTAAATCTGGGAGTTGATGTTCTTGCATTATTAAAACAACTTAATATATGTATTTTTCTCTTTGCTCTGCATATAAGACAAACACTTAACTCTCCCTGCAAGCATATTTTATGTTCTTCTCTCCTTTCAGTAACTGCCAATTGTGGGTGTTAACCTCCAGATTCCTATAGAAAGAGACTCTACTTGCCTTTATTATAGTACTATAGAAAATTCTTCTAAGTCAGTAAACATTTAAAAAAAAAAAAGAAAAAAGCTATCATTCAGTGAAATTGAATTGGATAAATCTTACAATTATTTTTATACATCTTTTTATTTGTTAAAAGCAAAAGGGTGCAAGAGGATACCAAGATTCTGCCTGAGGATGTTTAGATTAACAGTACAAGTAGTGTAACAAGCGTATTTAATTATGAGGCCAGATTAGCTCTTCTTGACAAGGGAAAGTAGGTGGTAGGCACAAAAGAAACTATAATGAGCAATCCAAACTAGTCACATTTTCAAGCAGAGCACACTTGCATGTGAAGGAGAACACAGAACTAGACCATTAGTTTTCTGTGGTCATTCCTCGTTAGCAGAGTTGTAAAGCTACATCTCTCAGGGAACTAATTTCAGTCTTTCTGCAGAGTCACAAACTAGAGTCCAGAGGAATAGTACAGTCACTTATGCAATCAGAGCTCATAGGACCTCAATCTGCTACTATCAGACCTAATGAACCTGCGTCTGGAAACCAAACTGAATTAAACAAGTTCCCAAGAATTCAAAAAGTCTCAATAACCATTTTTAACAGAAACATTTTAAATAAACACTAAAAATTTTACTAGAAATTTACCATGACTCAAAAAAAGTGTTTTCAATCCTTTGTAAGAATCTACCCAACTTTCACTATCAAACATTGGGTCTGGTTATATTAAGTTATAGATCAGGTGTGATTAATTAACTATTTAATTATAATGTCATAAACGACATAGATTTGGGGTGAATTTTGTTGAATGGGTATTAATGTCATGTTTTACAGTCCATTCATCATTTTGGATCTTGTTTCTGGACTGCCTCCAATTTTTTTTCAATTACTCTTTTTAAACCATTTGAAAAATGTTCTTAGTACAACTAAAATTAAATGGAAAAATAACTGATCCGTGCCTAATTAATATTTCTCTTATTCAGGTATCCAAGGACTGTGACAGTCTTTTTGGTAATGTTACCACACTAGAATCTATAATCCATTAACCACACTCATGACTATACATTACATACAATTAAAGTGAGCCTCTGAAAGGCAAACTTACACAAATATGAACTAGAAAAAAAAAGCCACATACATTTGTATTCTATTTTACTGAGTAGCTATATCCCTAATGTGAGAAGACTTATGGCTACTATATTGACCTAATTATTTTTGTTATGTCATTAAAAACAAAAAGAAAAAGTAATATCAAAGAAGCTGAGCAAGCTATGTTGTCTGGCATAAATTATACTAACACTTTTCAGAATCATAAACTAACATAATCAACCTCCATTAGGAAGGGTTACCTCTTCCTTTGAAAATTTCATTTGATAAATTATCCTTAGGTTATATTTCAAAATGGTGTATGCCAACATTAAAACTGGCATTAAGTAAACATCAAATTCCTTCAACATTTACTCCAGGAAGTTACAAGATGTGGCTGGACAAGACTTCTTATAAAGGGACCTCTCAATTTCATCTGAAAGAATGTTAGCAGTATTTAGCAAATATCTTGGACGGAAACTCAGTAGTGAACAATAGATAAAGAGGGAAATTCATTAACAGAATCATACAGCTGGGGAAGAAATAATTGGGAGAAAAAAATCCAGACATACTCTGAGCGTATGCTGGTTTTGCATATAGCAGAGCATATAATTAGAAGGGAACTCCATGTCATAAGGCAACTAGTGATAGTATCTTGTTTAACCGACATTTTTTCACAAAGATGCCCAAGAAAGTTTATGTTTTGAGCATGTTATTGATGCTGTTACTCATGCTTATATTTCAGACTTTTGGTATTGTATTTCTGAGGCCAAAAACTGCAGATACAAACACAAATGAAATTCTGTGAAGAGGAATCCCTTGGCACCTTTGGAACTCAAAGGCTCAAAATTTCCAGATGAGGAGATCATTGAATAAAAAAGCTGTTTATGCAACATCAAGATGATACACAAAAGCAAGGCAAAAAAGGAGGGAAAAACTCCATAGTGCATTCTTTCTTCCTTCTAATTATTATTATTCAGGTATTTAACACTCAGACACTTCTTCTGTTGGTTGGAACAATGACAGTGATTTCAGTCAGCCTTCCAGGTCACTCTCTGAAGACAAAAGGAAGGAAGCAATGTTTTGGCATCCTTACTCAGTTGTTTATAACTTGCACTCCATTCTGATCCTGTTCGTGTGCTTACTTCAAATATGATGAATTCTGGTAGTAACTGTGGTAGGAAAGTGCTTTAGAAATTACTCCTTTTTTGGTATACAAACTTCAGGCTGTGGAGAATTCAAAGCACCCTGTGAAATCTTGTTCCTGTATAGATTTACCTTCTCTTCATTGATTTTGAGATTCCTATGTGTAATAGACTTGATAATCTTTTAATACTCAATATCAGTGATTTTGAATATTGCACAAAATCCTGAACATTTTGATGTTTTAGTATATGACTAAGACTGACTAAAAAATTGAAGGGTTTAAAAAGCAGATCAAGGTTTAAGGTTTATTTTCATTCAAATACAGAAATCAAATTCTTTGATTGCCAAAATATCCCCTTTTTTTTTTTTTTTTTTTTTTTTTAAATGAGCATTCACATCACCCATTTTGGTTACCATTTTATAGAGTCCTTGCTGTCAGGAGAAATAAATGACAGATACAGAGAAGTATCCAAAGGACAATATTTAATAACCCACTTCTATCACCTTCTTTTTTTAACTCCAGTGAATTGCAAAACGGACTGAGCAATTTTTGCATACTACAAGAGGCTCCCACATATAAGTGATACAAATATTCTTCCTGCTTCTTGATTTTATTGCATTAATTGTGGAATAGAGTTCTCATAGGCAGAAAAAAACATTCAGAAGTTCCTAATTGATACTGGAGTCCAATAGATCATGTACATGGCTTTCTGCAAGCCTTGACCATTTGTCTCCCTCCACTGTAGACCTTAAAGGGATGCAAAAAGGATCACAGTAGATTTATTTTTTAGTTCTTAACTGAACTAGCTGTTATAAAAAAGCAGGATTCCAAAAGCACACAGTTCCCTGGAAGCTGTACAGTTTCAGAATTTACAGGCTCAAGAAAAAGGTATCTAGAAGTCTGAGTAGGTTCCTGGGAAGTGAATGACCTGAACGAGATGCTAAGAAAGTAAGGTTCAAGAAATATTTTATGAAAAGACATCCCTGATTGTAGTGTCTTCCATATATCAATCTCAAATTTTTAGCCACCTTTTTTCAGAATACCATGAGTTGCTTTGCATAGATTACTTGGATAGCACCAACAGTACATTTTCTGAAGAAACAAAAATTTCCCAGAAAACGTGATGTTGAAAGGTTTTTTGTGTTCTAACAAAAAGATATCCAGCTGACTAGTGAAAAGCATCTCCATGAAATCATTGTGCTTGTGCTGGTTTTGGGTAAGCAAGGAATTTGTATAAAAAGTCTCAAAGTAGAACTCCTCCAAGAAATTTTCCAATGATGTGTTTCTATAAAATTTATTCTGCATTGTAAGGATTCTTATGTAGAAAATTATGAAGGAGTGAAGGTAGGTGTGCTGTCACATTAGCATTCTGTTCATAAAAACAGTGGTAGACTGTTAAATGCTAATGTGTACTGTAGGAGATCCTAAGATTCAATATGTCGATAACATATAGCTTCTGTCTGCTGCTAAATCCTCTTCTTGAGACTGAACACCAGTGCATGTGAACTTTGCACTGACTTGAACTTGGAGACCAGCCCCAGAAAAGAATAACCTCTTTTTATTTGCTTTTGCCTGGTTTATTTTACAGTCATTGCTGTCTCAGCAGCTTAGATCTTGGCAGCTGTCTTCATGAAGAGATGAGATGGTGTATGTTAGTGATGACATGAGTGTTTAACCAGAGAGAAAGTGAGAGAAAGAGGAAAGCACTGGCAGATTTACAATGTTGCTATTATAGAGGTTTTTGGAGTGTGGAGGTGGTTGTTTTTGGAGTGGTTTTTTTTGTTGTGGTTTTTTTGGAGATTATTTTGGGTCTTGCAGTAGACTATGAGTAGGTGGGAAGAACTGTGCAACCACTTCTGTGTAAGAAAGTGTAGACTGGCATTTAGATATGATTTTCCTGACATCCAAATAAACTGTTCTGGTAGGATAAATAGCAAAGCAATCTGATGACTCACTCAGTTCATAAGTTTTTTTGAGGAGGAATAATGAACAACTTCCTTCTTTGTGTGGCTTTTCATTTTGCACTTCACACACTAAAATTAGAATAATCATGCTCTACCTGTCTTCCAGGAGGAAACCCAAAGAAATATCCACCAAAATGCCAGTCAGAAATAGACCAAAGTAACTGTGAAAATCTGGTGCCTTTATTTCTGCATTTTCTCAGCTGGCCATTGTTTCCTGACATGATACAGTTAAATAATTGTTTTAAAGACAGAACATTGAAAAGCAGCATAATCACATTAGATTTGTCATTACTCCCAGCCCTGTAGAACTTAGGAAGATTTTATGTATATATTTCAGAGAAGGTATAGAAGGTTGATCGGGTGGCAAGATAACTAGGAGAAATGGAATAAATGTTCTTGTTGTAGAGACCGATGGAATAATAAGGAGTCTATAATGTAAACCAGGGTAGTCAATACCTCTGTCATAGCATCTTACTGAACCAGTTTAATAAGGCCTCTGCAAACAGTGCTTTTCTGGAATTCTTGAAAAAGTCTCCAGTTGCTTCTAGCAGTTTATGATGCCATGCTGGCAGGAATGTTTCAAATAGCGGGATAAATTGAGAAAGAAGGAAAGTGTGAGTCTGAATCAACTGATATATTTATACTGAATTAATCTGAAATGTCTTTTTCTGTTAATTTTACTCATACTACTGGAAATCAAAAACTGAGAACTGACTTTAGTGTTCTGAATCCCAAGAGTCCTTATGCGGATTTCCAAACTAGAACTTATTCTGATAAATAATGCTAGATTTAATAAACCTTGATCTATAAATCTTCACTTTTTTCCTAAAATATTAAAATGTTTGCATACATATTTGTTGTCCTTAGACAACATCTAGTCTCATAACACTCCATCATATAAATTCTACAGCTAACAGGTTCAAAAGCAGAGTGCCAGTTAGACTTTATTAGCTACAGATGGAAGGGTATGATGAATCATTCACAGGCATCAAACTGTTGTAAAGATCACATTCTATTATTTCAGCAATCTAGTTATAGTGCATTGACCCCTAATATGCTAGACTTAGCAAACAATTGCTTTCATGAATGATTATTATGTAGATTGCTTATAACATTATTTTCAATTGTGACAGTTTGAGGAAACAATGAAATGTTGCTGCATAATCTATTTTCTGCCTCACAGGTATTTCCTGGTAGAAATGATCATGAGAAATGTGAAGTTTTTGAAATTATGTTATATGCAGGAAGCAGGAAGGCCCTTTAATTATGCCCTTAAGTACAGAATATTTGCTTAATTGCTTAGTAGCCCTTGTATCCTGAAAATTTAATTAAGTGATGATTAACTATTCATTATAATATTTTCCTGTTATTATTCAGTACAAGCTGCACATTAACTTTTAAAGTCTTTATCATGTTTGGAATTAAGCAACCCCAATTCTCATCAACTGCACAGACTGACTGTGATACTACAATAACTTATCTACTTCCCTTGCTCAATTAATAATACCTGATTCATCAGGCAAATCAGAATTGCCCATGGAAAAATTCTGGCATCGTAAGCAGTGGCAGCTAATCCTGTTTCCTGAATCAGGCCTCTGTTCTTTTAGGTAACATGCTTGGTTGCCCTGGCCCAACTAGTTCAGTCTGGATAACTGTCACACGACACAAGCTGCTCAAAATGGGGTTCCAGAAGAGAATATGTGGAGTTTAGAGCCCCTTAACCTCCATCTGAATGTGAATGTCTAAGCTCAAAAACCAGAGGAAAAGGTGGCGCTCTTTTTATACAATTAACTGTTGGGGTCTCACTACTTGCGACATTGGAATCCCAGCTAGTTATTCACCTCTATCCTGAGGTAATCCCAAATGACTTCTCACTTCTCTGGGAACATGTTGGTCATGAAGAATGGGCCATGGTGAGGGCAGCCCTCCACATCTCCCTTTGAAGCTGTGCTGCTCTCTGCTGTGAACTCCAGGAAGAACTCAGGGGCAGGGATGAGCAGACCTTTGCCTGGCATGAGGAGATGAGCTGCACCGATTGAGATACAAACAGCAGTCGAAAGACTGTGACATTATTTCATCTTTGTAGCAGAAGTTAGCATACTGGGGTTTTTGCCCTTCTTGTTCCCACTAGATAAACTTGGAATCTTGTTTCATGTGCCACTCGTGCTTTCTACCCCGATAAGTTTTAATTGCCTTTTGAGTCACTGAAAGGATTCCTTTCTTGGAATAATTTTAAAATGTAGCAGAGATGGGGTAAGTTTGGCCCCATTTACTTCCTAAGCACTGTGTAAAGCATTACTTTAGTAGATCTGCAGGACTGAAAGGAAGGAAGAGTGAGTAGACAATAGCTGTGCTCAGCTACTCAGCTGCTGCATTACTTTCAGTGATGATGCTATATGTCAGCTGTTTTTAGAACTAATCGACTGAATTTCTGGCAATCAGATTATTGGAAAGTTGAGGAGTTTATAGGGATAAACAGTAATAAAATACAAGTTTTCAGTCATCCTTTAAATCATTTTTTATTCTATATCTAAACTCTATCTCTACCTACCTCTCCAAGTAATGGGGCACTCCTGAAACTTTCTGATATTAAACAACTTCTGAAGATGTGATTTTTCAAGTTATTGCTACTGCAATATCATATTCTGTATACAATAATTTTTATACATGTTGAACCCAGAAATGTCTTAGTCACAGTCCTGAACTTTTGTGTGTCATAAGCAGGTAAAATTAGGACTGAGAAGGAAGTGAGATAAAACCCTACAAAGGGGAAGCAGTGGAAACCAGTTCATTCAGAAGCTCTGCTGTGACCTGACGAAGGAAGAGATGGTCATTTTCAGAAATTTTGATTCTGAAAATCTTACAAAAGTTCTCATTTTTCATTCTTATTTCGATGGGTATATTATTAACCACATGAAACCTCAGGGTGCTTCATCCAAAATTACTGGGAGGTTTCTTTGGGGAAATTTTATATAAGTCTCTTAAAATAATTTTGAATGACAACTTTATTAGATAGAATTAACACATTCGAAAATTATCCTATATATCATTTTATGACTGATGGTATAAATCATGGAGATTGATACATACATGGTAGACTATGCATATTTCTATCTGGTACATGAAGTATACTTGGATAATTTTTATTTAATCTTTTAATCTGAATATTTGTATTTTAATAATTAAAAACATTTAATGATAGTCTTTTAAAGTACCTTAAAATTTAATAACATTAATATCATAAGCATATTCTGACGGAGGGAAAACTAGATATGCCTCACACTTTTTGATCTGCCTACAGTCAGGACTGCCTAAGGGCAAGTCTGCATTCATCCTTGTTTCTGCATTTTACTGTAACATTTTCTTACAAAGAACTGTTAAAGAGTTTGAGTTTGATGAACACTATATAAAAAAAGACCATAATTTTTTTAGCTCAGCAATGGGTTTTCATCTGAGTACTTAACAGAGATGAGGCTTAGATAAGAAAAAAAAAATATAACTTGTTTTTCTAGCAGGGCCGTTTTTCAGATGTGAACAGTCAAGCATACTGTTCGGGGGTTTTTTTGTTTGTTTGGTTGGTTTTTTTTTTTAGTGTATGCTTTTTTACACTTCTAGAGCCCACAACTTTTCTCCATGAATATTTTAGGTGTCTCCTTTGTCTGTTAGTGATGGGGACACAATTCTCTAGACACTTACTAGTCATTTGATGATGATGTTAATTTCTGTGCCAGCAGCTAAAACACCAGTGGTTTAAATCACAAGATGAGGCAAATGCAGTGTGCACACTTGTCCAGAGGAGAAGATCCTCCTGTCAAAAGTGCTATCCCTATTACAAAAATTACAGTAATAAGCTCACTGAAATGTAATTCACCAGACCTCACATGTATTTTCAAGTGATATCTAAGTATGAAAATATTTCTAAGGAACTTCGCGATAGAAAAATTTCTTGAAAGGCTAACTAAACTAAGGTCTGGTAGTGGTTAAAACTGTCATGAGCTCTTTCTTAATGATTGCTTCTTTGTTCTACAACATTGAATAAAAGCCCTGCACTAAAAAAGGTTTTGCTTTGTGTGGGTGTTTGTTTGTGTGGGTATGTACCCTGCAAAACAAAAACTATTAGGAACCTATTACTGGGTTTGTTGATGCTCTAGCCAAAGTGATATTAAAGCATTTAATTACTTTTTACTAGTTTGCAGTGTTTAGGATGCTGAAATGCGCTGTTTTCAATGCTTCTAGGAAAGCAACTGGGCACAACACAATTGATGAAGTTTAATTTCATATGGATGGCAATTATCCATGAGACTCTACATAATAAAGCCACTAATATAGTTGAACATTTGGCTAACTCTTGCAGAAAACAATATTTTATCATATTAAGGTTAAGAGTTACCTAAAGAGGCAATGTTCTGATATGAGCTTACATTTTTTTAATCATCAATGTTTTGAGAAAATCATCAAAACTGTAAACACTTTTTTGTACTTTCATTTTTTTGCCTATAGAAACTCCAAAGTTGCATGTAATTTTTCTTTCTAGGATGATTTAGCTAGGACTGATCCTAGAGTGTAATTCCCAGCCCACTGACTTGTGTCCTTGGGTAGCAATGTGTTTTCCATATTGTCAGGAGTTCCAAGCTGGAACAGCTTGAGACTGAATCTACATTTCTTGGGAAAAAAAAAAAAAAAGAAGCTATTGCCTGGTGGTTCAGTCCTTGTTAGTCAGAAAAAAAAAAAAATTTAGTGACTTTTTGTAAATGAATCTGAAGTAATAACACAGTAATGTTTTATTTTAGGAATGGATTACTTTGTAATTGATTTGCTCCCATTATGAAGGATCTATACTCCATTGATTTTGTTATTTAGAGCTTTTCTTGTTGGAGCTCTTTCTTGCTTTCTAGGCTTTGAAAGAGATCAGATTATCCTGAACTCAAAGCTGTTTTCTAGTTTCAGCCAGAAAATTGGGCATACTTTTGACTTTTTTTATTCATTCTTCAGTTATTGGAAAACATTTTTTCAGAAGGTTAATGATCCTCTATATACCTAGGAGAGATTTGTATCTGCATAGGAAAGAAGGTTAAGTGAAAGGTTAAGTGTGAAAAGTAAATTAAAATTGTTTTAATTTTTCTGCATTTTTGTATCTCAGAGAAATTAAAATCCAGAATAAACCAGCCTGAGCATTTCTAGGACTAGAGTCTCTCAGGCATGAATCATCTTGGTTCAGGTTTCCAGGCATACACTGTATATCTCAAAGCCAGTTTTAGTACAAAAAGTGTTTTCTTAAAATATCTGCCCATCAACTACTTAGATGTAATCAAAGGACATTTTAAAGTTTTCTCTCTTAGCAGAGTAAAGTATGTTGATTATATAAAGTTTAATTTGGAAGAGGATCATTTTACTTGCATTAATTAATGCTTAGCTAAATTTTAGGCCATTAACAACTTGAACACTTAACAAAATGTTTTTGTTTCTACAAGAGACCCCTGGTCTACCAGAAGCAAAAATAACCACCTTAAAAAGACAAAAGAAACCAAAGTTATAGCATCAGTCTTTCTTCTTTTTACGTCTCTGCCTATGGAAGATTTCCACACATAAATCCAAAGGAAGCTTTCATGTGCTTGCTGTATTTTATCTTGCTATGATTCTAATGCACATATTTTTGATAATACATTATTTTCATTTTATGCCCTAAAATTTTCATGTCCTAAAGTTCTTTTACTTACATAATTAGCAAAAAAGTGCTCTGAAAAGAAAACATTAAACAAAAGAAGTGATATGTTTTACAATTTTTGAGGGAATAGGGATTTAATTATTCATTTTATGTTATTACCAAAACAAATTTATTCAAAGAGTAGCAAGGATAAGTATCACATTTTTTTTTTTCTTAGTCTGTAGTTGTTTATTTTTAGTAGTGCAGCAAAAAGAGTTTGCACTACTACATTATCTCGAGTGACAGCTGAAAAGAGAATTACTACCGAGAAGCCACTTCAAGTTAAAATTCTGTTCAATAGGAATTCTAGTGTTTGAATATTTCAGTCCTATAAAGGGAGATAAATCATGAAATTCATTCATTTATATATTGGAAAAACATGTTTTGCTTACATTGTCCTCTTGATCACACAGATATTAAAATGCAGTTGTACAGTGCAAAGATCATAACCTACTAATTAGGCTTATTGGGATGTAAGGAAGTTAATTTAACCAGATAGAAATGTGTATGTCAGATTAATTTTGAAGTAATTAACAACACTTAAAACTGACAGCTTTCCAAATGCTGCTTTACAAGGGCAAAGGAAAAGCATTGCTTGACCTTGATGACTGCTAGGAATGGCATGGTGCTACTTTGTAGTACGATCACTGAAGGCCCACAGATTAGGGATTGCAAACAGATGCGAATGCAGTTAGAAAAATGAGACCATTACTAAGATTGTGGGTTTAGTTATGGAAAGTGATTTTTTAGGTGAAATGTTTAGGTGAGCTACTACATTGTGATTTTAATAACAGTAATATCTTACTTTGGGTAGTAAGGAATACTGCCTAAGGAAAGTGTATGATTATGGTTTTCCTCATTTAATGTTGACTCAGTTTCCCTAGGGAAAGTTTCTGCCATTCTGAGCTTCCCAGCCCAGCGTATCACCACATCTTAATACACACAGATTCACAAGCAAATCAATGAACACCAGTTTGCAGTGTGATGATTACAGAAAAGAAATAAATTTTCATGAATCAATAATACATATTATAATAGTTACTTTTGAGCTGGATGAGGATATGTCTTCAGAACAATCTTAGGTTTAAGCAAAGGAGTATACATTGCCCAAAGGATACTATTACAAGAGCTCAAAGAGAAAAAAAGTGCATGAACTTTACAAGCCTGTGTGAGATTCAATAAAAAATAATTTACCTCAATGATAATTAGGGATTATTAAATATTAATGAGTAATAAATTAATAATTGTATCTCAATTTGTGTTTAGATCAGTGCTAATGGTTTAAGTGAGGCTTGTCTCCTCTGTATGCACTGAATTATTATGTAAAGGCTGATTTTTTTTCTGGGAATGACTTAGCTGGGCAAAGTCACTCATTGCAGCAGTTTTCCAGCTTTCAGAACTCCTCTCGATCATCTCACTGTGTTGACTGCTAGCACAGCTCAGAGGTTAGTGTGACAGCTTGTAAACTATTGCCAATTGCATTCTGGTGAATTAAGGAAAACTGAAATTGAGGGTTTTTTCAGTTTAGAAAGTAAAAAAAAAATTGGTTTGAGTCACTGTAAATTAGTTAAGACCCACTGAGCAATCTCTATGTGAAAGACATAACTTTCAGTAAGCACGTAGAACAAAGTACGCTGAAAGTGGGAGACACTGCAATTACCATAGCTAAACTTTACTTACCTGTGATTTTCCATATAGATTTTCCCTTTAGGACTACATGAATATAATTACGTGCACTCAGCATTCCTGCAATTTTGTAACTCAATTGTTAAAAGAGGCTAAAAAACCCAACCTGTGAAACAAATTTTATGATGGACAGAAGATGTCTGTGAGACCATTATTGTCTTCCTTTTTGTTTTGGCTTGTTCAAAACTAAAAAGCAAAAAATAAAATTTCTCTGATAAAGTTAATGGTAAGAGAAATTTGGGACTAAGAGTTTTTTAAAATAATAAAGAATTTTTCATTCAAATACTTTAGGGTTAAGTTGATGGGTCAAAATGGCATTCACTTTAAACCATTCGATCTTGGCTTTTGGAATTTTCCAAGTGTTTTTCTTTTTATTTAATTTAGTCTTTGTTTCCAAATGAAATGTTTACTTGGATGAAAAAAATGATATTTTAAGCCAAATTTATTTGCAAATTTGGCACAAACTTAGGATTTTTTAAAAATGTCCTGAAGTATCACATTTTTACACTGTTTTCAATGGCAAGGTATTTTTTCAGCAGTAATGATAAATCCTGCAGTTCTGTACTGAAAATGAAAGATATTCCCATTTTGGAATTAAATATGATGTCTTTATTGTTTCACTAGCTAGTAATGTAGTTCTGCATCAAGGTCACAGGAAGATTATGCATCCTAATACTTTAAATGTGCAAGGATTTAATGGCCTGAAGAATTTAGTCTCAGGGGACTGCTTTTATTTATGTGTAAATTCAAGATCACTTAAGTGCAAAGCTAGCTGTAAATAAAATCATTATAGACGGAAAAATCTTTTAAAGTACGCCATAGAAATACCTCTTATTTAAGTAGCTATGAGTTGTCTGAACTCATAATAGGAAAATATTTCATTTTTTCTTTCACATAAAGAAAAGCCACAAAGCTATTTTAACTCATATTCTTGGAGAAAAGAATAGTGAGATCTTGATATACTTTCTTAAATATGAAATGCTGTTAAATTGTGAGTGTCAGATAATGCAGCTGGAATATTGTGCAGAAAAAATGAAAATGAAGACAATTTCATTCATCATCATAATCTCATGCTTCCAGGAATAAAGAGATCAAGAGATTTTGGATCAAGAAAAAGTATTTGTCTCTTCATCTAGATTACACAGTGGAGGTACAGTGAAAAAATCCTAAATAGAATTACTGTGAATAGCACATTGCTACTAGTTAAGAAGGATGGCTGATTACAGTACAGAGCAAGAAGTGTCCAACTCTCTGGCTCCCACAGAGTTCAAAGGTGAGACAAGCTTATAGGTTCCAAAAAACTCACTGGTATTTCCATGTGCACTGACTGCATGTCCGTATTTCCACTTTAGATTTTAGAGACTATTCATGCTTTTAACTGGAAACATATATCTTACAGTAAGATCAGGGAGCCTTTGCAAAGAGCAAGAGCAGAGCTCTGACATAGGAGCATGGAATTCAAGTCAGCTCCAAGAGTGTCAGCAGCACTAAACTCCTGCAAAAGAGCTGCCAGATCTTTACAGTCTTTGTCATCATCACCAGTCTAACACACACTAATGGATCTGGGTCAGGGAAGAGGCTGCATGCTGTCTCGAAAAGCTTTGGGTTTTTTACAAATACCTGTCAAAAGATTGATGTCTAGGAATATTCTGTAGAAGCTGTATAATATTGCTGCACATAGTAGAGCATCTCTGGATGCTGCTAAAACAGCTCATATAACCCCGGCTATACAGAAGCTTGATCAATCTCTCAAAGCATGCCAAAATAGCTTGAAGTTGTTCTTTATTCAACTGTCCTAGAAATCTAAGTCAAAATGTATTTATAAAATGGAACTGTTAAACAGAAATACTTCATTTTATTTGGGAAAATGAGTCAGGTGGAGAATATTACATCCAATGATGTCAGCAGCAGTTTGACTAGAAAGAATATCTTTATGATTAAGTATATAAATTCTTCTTTGAAGTTCACTGCATATTTATGCATTCTCTTGCCTGTTTCTTGTCTGTTAGTGAGGTCCTGCAATGAACACAAGAACTCTGTGAGCTGTCGTTGTGATGAGATTGCTGAGTGAAAACAACCTGAGAAGCTGCAAAACAGCTATCAGACCACTCTTATAAGTTAATATTATCTTTCCTTTATCCAAGAAACTGTAGTGATCATGCAGATTGCTGTGAATTAATGAATTTGTGAAGGTTCCTTTCTACATCAGTAGCTTAAAAAAAAAGAAAGGAAAAAAAAAGAGCAAGAAATGTAGCTTTATGGAAATATCTAGGTTTTATTATTTTCTTCTTTTTTACCAAAACTTCAGGCAAGGTATGCAAATGGTTCTTGGGCTCACCACAGTCCTGCACAATGAAGCAGAAAGCAGAAATGCCCATTGGAGAATGAAAAGCAAAAGAAAGAGTAATTGTTTTCTAAAATCTTTGATGGCTTAGTTGGAGTAAACTCCCAACCTTCAAGCAAAGCGTGAGACTCAACTGAGTGAAAAGAGTAACAAAGAATTTCAGGAAGAGAACAGTCAAAAATGGATCGTCCATTAGCTGTAACTTTTAAAGCTCTGTTGCACCCAGCTTGAAGTAAAATTGTTAATAATGAAAAAGAAAAAAAAAAACTTAAAAAGGGGGTGTTTTTTTGTCAGATTTAGTCCTAATTGTAACAACCTCTATCTTGAAAGTGATGCTTTGCATGATTGGTTCCATTATTTCTAGTACAGAGAGGCTGAATACTTTCATCTGCATAATGCTGTGATGGAGTATAATTAGAAAAATGCTATTTTGAGTCTGAAGAATCTTTCTGTTGCCCTACCCATCTCAAAACTGTTGTCTCATTAGGGAGCTGAAAATTCTATTGTGTTTTCTGTCAGCAGTTCAACTTTTGTTGTATTCGACCAAGTGAGCTAAAACATAGTGGAAAAAAAGTAGCATATTGAAACAGTTTCATGAACAGTCTTTAAACATAGCCATCCCAGAGAGTGTAGCCTCCCAAATAGTCCAGAGACAGCATTTGCAGTTATAATATCACTGTGGCTCAAATCCTTGTTGTATGTGTACATCCTCAAGGACCTTACAAGAACAATTTTTTGCTGGCTTTAGCTGCTTCGTAATTGCTATTGCCATTATCTGACTATTTCATGAGTCCAGTCCTAGTTATGTGATCTTGCTGTGATGAATGAATTAGTTCCTGGTTCACTCATATCATGAGCTGGTATGTTCTGGCCTAAGGGTTAGGGAACACTTAGGATGTCACTTCCTTGGCCCCTGAAAGGAGGATACCTGTGCTATAGACTATATGGTGAATAAAGGTACAATGCAGCTGCAAACAGCTGAACAACTCAAATGAGACTATCACACTTGAAATGTTACATAGATATAATTACAACATCTTTCTAGAGCTAGCACTTTTGATAAACTTCTCGGGAAAATAAGGATCAGATGTCCTTATCTGATTACAGTAAATAACCTACAGGCATCCCAGTTAAGCAAATTACCATCCCAATTAAGCTGCAGTTCTTGCTGATAAGTATCATTAGGTTTAATTCCATTCCTTGGGAAATGTCCTGATTAAGGCTATTTCTCAATTTAGTGGTATGTAATCTAATAGTTAAAGAAAAAAAAAGTGACATTTGAAGCAGAAATGTGAAAGAAAAGCTGAATAAATTGGAATATGAGCATAGGTTTGGATGAAATGCACCACAGCAATCTCTGAAGAAGCCAGAAGAAATATTGCCACAATTGCTTCAGTTAGTTTTGGTATCTCACAGGGAATAAAAGAGTAAGTGCTATGAAATATGCTTATTTTCTTTTCTCATAGATAGTATCAGTTTGTTGTAAAAAATCAAATGTCTCATCATAAGAAAAACTTCAGAAGATCAGGAGAAAGAAAAATATCATCTACTTGGAAGAGACACTTTTTATAGGGGCACATTGTAGGGGAGATTTTTTTTGTTGCTGAGATAGAATTTCTTGTTGAAATAAGGTTTTTAATGATAGGCTATGCAGGGAGCATGTTTGACGTGGTAAAAATGTGGGAAGTATAAAAGCATCTTCAATCAAATATATTGAACAGCAAAGCTGGATCTCCCATATTCGACTCAACAGTGCTTATTTATAATGATATTATACATTAATGTAAAATAGGGAGGTGAGGAATTACATCTTGCCGTGAGGGGGGCAGAAGACAGCCAAATGCACAGAACCTCCCTTTAGGGTGTAGTGCTATCAGGAGGAGTAGGGCTGGCTGGTGATCTGTACCCATTTCTCTAAGCCTTTTCCAAGAACTGCTGGTATATTGAAAGGAAATGCATTCAGTACAGCTAAAATGTTATACCTCTAAGAATTCACTGTTTATACTGACGGCATTATAGACGAACAGCTTGTAATTTTTAAAGCACCAAGAAAATGTCCTAGAAAAACTGCCAATATTTTTTTCTGCAGTGGCAGTAGGGACTGAGGAGTTTTCTGAGTTCTGCTCCAAGCAGGGATAGCGACAGGTCAGGTTGCTCAACACCATGCCCTGACAGCAAACAGGAAAAGGAGCTGGTAGAAAAAGAATTGTGAAGATACTTTAAGACCTATCAAACCCCACAATTCTCTTATACTATTAGAGGACGTAAACCCTATGTTACCCTTAATTTGTGTTCTTATTGAATCTCTGAAATATTTAGATAGATTTTTTACACCTGGTCAAGACTTTTTTTTTTTTTTTAAATTATTGTTCCAGTGGGTATTATAGGTTGGGTAAAGGTTTTCCTCAGGTTGGGAAACTCTGAAAATATCAGAAGATATGTATTAACATGTAAGCATTGGCTGTCTTCTGTAATATGAAATCTAGAATTTTCTGCACTCCAAGAGGGATTTGAAGACTTGGAAATATTTTCCTCATAAATTGAGGTTTCTGTGTTTAACGTGATATTCTGTCTAAAGCCTTCCTGGAAAGATAGAGTCCCTAGAAAACATACCATACCATGTAAAACTAGTGGTAAATGCATGAGGAAAAGCCTGTTTTTTTATATAATAGTGGTGCATGCCATAGTCCAGTGTCCAAATATGTATCTTGCACAACAGATGGCAATAGTTACACAACAGGCAAAATACTTGACACTTTCAGGAACCTACAGTGCAGCACGTGAAGTATAAACTCCAACATATTGCTGATAATTAAAATAAAAAAATCAAAAGACTGCTTGTAAATAGGAATCCAATTTCCCAGGCAATCTCAGTAATTGTAAAAACAGGGCTCCTGTGGAGTGGCACGGTCAGAAAGGAAAATACTATTTAATCTATCACCACAGATACCTTTCTGCCGCGGCACTGGCAACTACAGTGCTGAACACCCACCCGGTCCAGGGAGAGGCTGGCCGGGCTGCTCGGAGGCGCGGGAAGGCTGGCGAAGTTCCAGCAGGGGTTCACCCAACCCACCGATGGTACAGGCGCGCTGAGGAAGGAGAGACGAGGCGGAGGGGCTCCTCGAGATGGTGCAGGGTTTATTATGGCACCGGGGTCGTGCCAGGAGAAGCGAGACAATGTGTTTCACACTCACAGTTACACCCCTGTGAGTGGGCAGGGGAAGATACAGAACACCCAATGGTGCAGGAATGCGGGGTTTGAATTTGGCAGGCTGGGGGTACAGAGCCAATGGGAAGGATCGTGGGAGGGGAGAAACACTGCCGGGGAGAGGACGAGATGGCCATGCCCAGTTTGCAGGGAGCACACCGCAACACCTTTCTGCAGGATGTGACACACTATAAAGGTCATTACCCCCGTCACTACAGCCTAACATTTTGTAGCAGTGTCATCCTCCTTGTTTGTGAAGAGTATGCTAAACAGAAAGGGAGCAGGGAGTTGGTTGTTATTTAAAGCTGACAACCAAAATAACCCTCAGTGCTTTGCCTTCAACTCCAAGTGACCAAATGTTCAAGGCTATGCTTGAGGGATATAACTGTATAGTGTGTGAGTAGATATCAAGGCTGATAGTCCCAGGTGCCATCTATCCTTGCCTGTTTTCACTCATTATATTCTCACTCATAGGTGCTTTTCTTTTTAAACACTGTGGTTAAACAAACATACTTAAAATTCACTCCTTTTACAAAAATAAGCCTTATTATTCAAAAAAAGAAATCTCAAATTTTAGGCAGTCTTGAAGCACCATGAGTCCCCCTCAAAATGAATACCTTATGAATTGTCTGCATACGTGTGCTTTCCATAATAAAAAACAAAGTGACTTTCTACCCTTCATAAAATTACAGATGTTGGTATCACCTCTTTGCTGCAATCAGGAAACATTCATCTAAACAAAGCTCAGCTTAATTGCTGTTAACTTCTGAATCCTACATTTATTCATTTATTTATTTATTTTATGAGGACAAATGAAAGCATTTTGGTTTTTTTTTTTAGCACTGATGCCAACTGATAAGCAATTTTTCAGTTTAAAATAAAACCATCCCTAAACAGTGCTGAAAAATTGCTAATGGTTTAAATAATCAAGCACATTCTAAATCTCTGAGGACACTGGAACTAGATGAGAAAGTAGAACAAGATTTTAAAGTAGCACAGTAGTCTATAGATTAGGGAGGTATACTGAAAAGTGCTGAAGATTTTTTGATGCAAGCAATAAAAAATATACTGAAAAAATATACATATTTAAAAAAAAGTAATTTGAACAACAAAACTAAAACATTGCTTTCTAAAGCATGGAATCTGCAGCACATAGACTTCTAATATAATGGGCAAATCAGGTTGTGGTTTCAAATCCACCTGAGCATCATTAAATTTTTGGACTTGGATAATTGCTTGTCTCTGCCTCTCAAAGCTATAGAATATCAATACCATGGCCCATGGGTACTCCAACTGAATGCTTTAGGGAAAAGAGGGCTAATAATCCTTGACTGAAATCATTAGGCAAATACTTACAAGGAATAGATTGTCATTTGGAGTCAGGATCGAATAATGACTTGTTATATAAGTTATGCTAAAGGGACTGACCCACACAATTATTGCATGTGGAAATCATGTTTCTAATGTTAAACAAGCTATTCTGCTGATATAAGATTTCTAGGAAGAAAAAAAAAAAGAAGAAAGGAAAAAAAGCCCCAAATTTTGAGCTTGGTATGCTTAAATTTTGCAAAATTCAAACTTTAAGAGTATAAGAAAGAAGTATAGTTTTATCTCTATAGTTCTAGTTAAGAGTATAACTTGTAAATATAGATTCATAATGGCCAGTAAGAACTGTTGCAAAGTAGAAGGGATATAAGATGAAAAGGGTGGGGGAAAAAAAAAAAAAAAAAAAAGCAGCTTTATAGAAGATCAGTAGTATTGGTCTATTAAAATATGTAGTGCCTGAGGGATGGAGAAACCATTCCAACCTGATCACCACCTTCCCTCACTGCAATTGCCAAAGGAGGTTAGGAGAGGTTAAGACTGTGCTGTTAAAGAGTCTTTGGGTTCCCTGCACAGGAAGGATATCAACCTGTTCAAGTGAGTCCAGAGGAGGCCACCAAGATGATAGAGGGATGGAGCATCTCTGCTATTAGAAAAGGCTGAGACAATTGAGTTCAGCCTGGAAAAGAGAAGGCTTCGGGGTGGCCTAATTGTGGCCTTCCAGTAACTGAAGGGAGCCCACAAGGAAGACAGAGATAGACTTTTTTCAAGAGCATGTAGTGACAGGACAAGGGGGAATGATTTCAAACAGAAAGAGAGTAGGTTTAGGTTAGATACTAAGAAGCTCTTCACTGAGAGGGTGATGAGGCATCAGAACAGTCTGTCCAAGAAGCTGTAACATCCCATCCCTGGAAGTGTTTAAGGTCAGGCTGGATGGAACTCTGAGCAACCTGGTCTAGAGGAAAGCGTCCTTGCCCATGGCAGAGAGGTTTGAACTAGATGAACTTTAACGTCCCTTCCAACCCAAACCATTATCTGATCATATGATAAGGTTGATCTATGAGAACTCTTGTACTGAGCAGAGGGATTCCGGAAGTTAGCCAGCTGAAAACATTAACAGGAGGGATGCCACTGAACTCGTATCCTCATCATGCTTGTAGCTGTCTGAGCCAATGTTAGGAGGGAAATGCTCCTGGGATCCTTTCCTAAGGTTTGGCTCTAATTACATTTAAAAGACAGGAATAGGATTTAATCTTTGAATATAAAGTAGAAATGAGAGATGAAACCATCAGGTTCTGATAAAACTCTTGAGACATTTGTCAAAGAAATACGAGATCTGGGTTCTATCTTCTTCTCAATTTGGAGAGTTCATAGCCACATTTCATCTGAGAAAACAAATAAATAAGTCTGATCAGTCCTCAGAACACTCTATTGAGAAGTCAAAAATGCAAGTCCATAGGTTGTACCTTACAAAGCAGGGCGTATAGAAATGTTGGAATAGAGTTTGATTTCCAGTCCCAGCTTGTCTTTAATCCAGCAATTACTAAAAAAAATACTCTCTAGGTGTTTTTATTGCACAAAATAAGCAACTTCAAAGACAGAGATCCAAGCAAAAGTAATTTACTTGTTTTTTGCCTTGTCTTATTTAATGGTTAACTCGAAGGTAATGATTTTTGTTAAAATGTGCTGAATAATAACTTCTGTTGTTCTGCAATGTGCTGAATTCCCTTTTCTCATAAGGCAGCAAATAATTATTCTCTACTGCTAGAGAATATTGTAAAGTGGAGAATCCTTTTTCTCCTGTATCATCCAGCATGCAGAAATTTTCTAGTTCAGGGTTGCTTTCTAGTTCTTCTAGACGAAACTAATAGAAAGCTTTATGCAATTCAAACAGTGACATGATCTTATTTCATACATTTGTAGTTGGTCTTCAGAAGCATAAGCATGGGAACATGTATTGCTGGCTTATCCTCCCAAAAATGGTTTTGTTCAGCTTCCTCTCTTTTAGAGGCAGTGCCATTTCAGAGCCTTTGACAGCTAAATAAACATGTATTACATTTAAACAAGAGCAGTTAAAAATGAATTCCTTTGTCACTGTCCTCAAAAATTAAAAATGAATTCTTTTGTCACTGTCTTCAAATTTTGTGGGATTTGCCTTAATGTTGAAGATAGGAGCAAAAAATCTTTTTCTTTGCTCCTCAGCTTCTGATCTGAGCTCAGTTGCCACTTTCCTCCCCTCCCCTCCCAAGTCACTATCATTGTATATTTGTGCCTTCCCATCCACTAGTCCACCCTAGCAATTCACTTTTACCCTATCTCACCCAGAAAACTCTTTCATTAAACTCTAGATAAGTCCCTTCTTTTTGTTATTTAAAGGCATACTCCAAATTATTAATTACTGATGTATGTTTGCGGAGTTTTACACAGCATATTAATAGAATTATCCATGCTCCTCACACACAAAATTGATGTTTTTGCTGTATTGTATAGGTTCATGATTTCATTTTGAACTACCACAGCTACTGAACTTAGTACACAACACACTGTTGACAGGAACAATTTCTATGTGTTTTTTTCCCCCTTTTCCCCAATAGTACCGGAATCTTCTCTTAAGCACTGCAACTTTTTCCAGTCTTTTTATATGATGTATGAAGATGAATTGAAAATACTTATGATAATCCCCAAAATGCAAAAATGTGTTGTTAAGTTTCTCTCATCTGTTTTAATGGGAAACTTTTCCTGGAAAATCATGCATAAATAATCAGCTTTTTTAAACTAGCTAAAGAGGAAATTCTCTCCAGGTATTAAATATTAATGATTCCCCTTTGTTCTTTGTCATTTAATGTTCATGTTCTTCATACCTTTTAGGGTACATCTGTTTCACATGCTGAGCACAATAAAACAATCTATAGAACTGCTAAGGATATATTATGGCTAAGCATGTGAGCTGTACTAATGAAGTTTCACTGCTTGTGTGATTTTAAAAAGCCAGTCTAGGGGGTACAGGGTTGAACCACATGAACAAGCTAAGGCTGGTGTTAGCTCAGAAATTTGGATCATGCACAATTTGCCACTTAGGTTTAGTCAATACCTTTGAAATTGTATATTATTCAGTATCTGATTCCACAATTAATAATTTTCTTTATGTTTACTTGCTCGGTGAATGTCAAGACCATATGAACCTTTTCTAGGCTGAATTGGGATGGTCGTGTATTTCTGCTGTAAAGACATGTAGTATTTTACCACTTTTATTAGAACTTAAGAGCAAGAGGTAAGAGTGACAATTCATTGTATGAAGCGGATTATAAGGAAATATGACAGGTCAAATCGTAAAACTGAAAAAGACAAAAAGTATAGCAAACTTCAATAACTAATGTAGAACCCCCTCCCCAAATACTGAGCAAGTTCTTTTATTGGCTATTTTTTCCTCTATCTCTTCATTGAATGTCTTTTCACATACATTCAATGATTGTGTGTTCTAGGTTTTTTTGTTATGTTTTCTTGTCAAAATCGAACTTTTACCTACATGTCTTAGTCTAGTCCCACTGGCAACTTTGGCAATCATAAATGTTTTCCCTGATTCTGCTATGGCTTTATCTACTTGTACATGGTTTACTTTGTCATCTAATAATTATAGATGACAAGAGCATAGGTCAGAACATTAATTAACCTATGCCAAGAGACAGAATACGCTCTTTGAACGTAAACTTACAACTATTCAAATAATTTACCTTATTTAATAATCCTTCAGTAGATAGACACTTGATGCATCAGTGGAAAGTTGAGACCTCTCCTGATTGAACTGTTTTACAATTAACCACACGCTAATATATTCATGAGTCGTCTGTGGGCAGCTGGTATACCTGCTGCTACCATTAGCAATTGATCAGTTTTAACCCTAGGCTTTGTAAGCAGCCCTATTTCCCATTGATATGAAAATGCTAAGACAAATTTAGCCCCATTGATGTAGAAAGTTTCACTCTTTCTTGGGACAAATGTGGAGTCCTGATCTAGCTTTCCTTAGACAGGAGGCATAGACAGAAATTCACAGCTGCCACATTTGCTTCCTTTTTGGATTTTTCCCTGGGAACAGACATGTTAAAAGGGATATCCTCTCCACTTGGCAAAAAATATCTAGATTATCAAAAGGGTGTGTTTAGCTTTGCATTTTTAAAACATGGTTTTGGTTTTACCTTGCAGGAACTGAAATGCAACCTTCAGAACACAGCACTCTCTGAAAAGGTGGTAATTTGAAAAATGACATGGGCAATACTATACTTAAGAGATTTATTCAAGAGTAGGGCTCTTATGTAGATATTATAATTCAGGGGGGTGGGGGGAGGTCGAGGGTGGATAGCAGAGGTGTGATTCTGTCATCTAATACTGCTAGTAAAAACACACATACACAAAAAAAAAAAAGTTTATCTAGTTTTATTTTCTGAGACTTTCTGTGATTCTGCCAATAAAAGCACAATATTTTGTTCTGGGTTTGTTATTTAAGTATCAGATTAAGCCTGTCTTTCTCCTTTAGGGAGAAAAAGTATAAATTATTGTGAAAATTAAATAAATATGTCTTCATTTGAATAATACTGAGAAACATTGAAGACTTAAGTCACAAAGATCCTAGCAAACAATCCTGTAGTCAAATGATCCAAAATAAACTAGACAACTAATATATTATGTTATTATGGCTACTGAATATTTAGATTTATTTTTATATAAGCAGAACTTTGAGGATTATCCTCAGCAAATACAGTAAACATATTTGCAAACAAATTACATATTCCCATCCAGATATTCTATCTGTAGTAATCATCAGTTATGTTTACTCTAGAGTTATTTAATATTTTGGATTTCCAATGACTTTATCATTAATCTGGTTCTGTACAATTTTATAGTAAGTTTTTGGCAGCTGAACACTCATCCTTGTTGTCCAATCTGATTTCAATTAGTGCTGGTTTTAGGTTTTATTTTTCTCTACTGCAGCTGTATGTTCTTTTTTCCCTTCTTCAGCTGTTTCTTTAAACAATAGTAATTTCCCTGTCATCTGTAGGCTAAGCTGCTCTTTGTTTTTATGCCGTATGATCAGTGTACAGTTCCTTTATTCTTCCACTTTTTTCTTACACCAGTAGCAATCTCTGTTGCCCCTGAACAATTTATGGCAGTATGTGTGAACTGAGGATCCAGCTCAATGCGGTTAATGGAGTTAATGCTGATGGAGTTTATAAAGAAGCCTCTCTTTATAAGGAGACCCCAGTTTTCATACAGGTTCAGTTCAGGTTCTCAAAGCAGCTGTTTTTCTCCAGTGACACAATGTATTGAGCAAATGCTGAACATACTTAGCATGTAAAGAGCACTGGTCTTTTCGATGAAAGAGGAAACCAGATAAAATACGGTTTTTACACGCAGCCTTCAAAACTGATTTTGTTTAATATTATATCTTTAACTGTGCTTGCCATTGTCAGTATCACATTTAATATGAAAGTGCATTTCAAATGTAAACACTTGATTTTTCACAGAAAACTTGATTTTTCACAGAAAATTTTAATTAACTGCTTTCTAATATATTGTTTTGTAATTAGTAACTTCATGTAATAATGAAACTGCATTTTCTAAATGGTGATTGGCTCCTTTATCAGTGCCTGTTTCAAAAGGAGCAAAATTTAACCATCCTTTACTGGTAAACTTCATTACTCTTTTCAGGATCTCATTTTTTATTCCTTTACCTTCTCAGCTTCAGTAGTGCTTCTATTTCTCACCTAAGAACAATTTTTCCACTTGCATAAGAAAAAAAAAAGGAAAAGAAACTTGGAAGAGAAATCACATTGTTTTCCATGTGCATTAGGAAAAGTGATAAACAGAGTCATTATGTATATTTGCAAATTTTCCTCTAGGGCAAAGTACACTTGAGCAGAATACTTTTTTCAATATTTTTCTCTGCAGTAGAAAGGAAAAACTATTATACAGTCTACTTTACAGAGCTAGGGAAGTGTGGGTCTGTCAATTAAATTGGTTTACAGGTACACAGGCAGAAAGAAACAACTCATCCAAACCAAGCAAGGAAAGAACTCATTGCTGAAAAAATAATGAGCACTACCTCCAAGGAGGAGCAGAGTTCATTATGCCTTGTTTCACCCTCAAATAGACCGAAAAAATAGACGGAATTCCTATAGAAGATTTTCTTATCTGATGAAACAATACTCAATAGTCTTGCAACAGATTGTTTTTAAATGTAACACCTGTAAACCATAAACATGAACCACCAAGATGGTAGCTGCTATAATGTTAGCTGTGTTATAATTTCAGCTATGTTGCAATAACTAGAGCTGAAGCAGTCTCAAATTGACTTCTATCTGATAGTCATGAGATTTTTGACATAAGATACAAGTTATTTTCGTATTATCTTATTTAATCTTTCAATGACATATCAATGTTTGGCTGCTGTGTCTTCCAGCGTGTGGCACACATAAAATAAAGCACACTGCTTAAAATATTTGGGCACTTCATGTTGCTGAAAAGTTGATGTTTTCAAGTGTGATTGCATGATATACATACTATATAGTAAAAGGCTAGGTCCACTGTTATACATTAAGAGATCAGAATCCTGAGATCAAATATATATTTTATGTAAAACCACAGAGTTACACTGGCACTATGTTATCATAAGGCTAATGAAACACTAAGCAGAATCATAGTTTATATGATAAGATCACATATGTTTATAATTTTATTTCAAATTATTACAGTCTAATTTCAACATTTTTGGATTTATAATTTATTAGTGCAACTGCATTAGGTGGAATCAATAAACCATATAATCTACCATCAGTGGGAGTCAGTGACAGACATTCATAGTAAATAGAAGGAAAAATTATAGTGGGTAATCGTGAAATATCTACTTCATCTACAAAGATTCTTCATATTCTCAACATTTAGCAAGTACATTAAATAGTGTGAATTTATACTCATTAAAGTTTAGCTCATCTTCCATACCAAATTTCTACACATACATTAGCATCTTTTAGCAAGGAACTTCTGAATTTATAAAAATAATCTATATTCTGTGCCTTCAGTTTAGTCTAACAGTATCTGAAACTCAGGACATATGTATCATTTTAGCTGATTTATAAACTAAAGCCATGAATAATGGGAATTGTCAGTCAGACATTCACCAGACAGCCATGATTTCTCAAATATGATGGTTATTGACTTAGTGCCTTCATCCACCAGTCCCATGGATTTGCACCTTCAGGTTCCTGATATGGACCCAAACCTGATCTCTTGCAGTGTGAAGTTCTTGTTTTTCCCAGACCCTGCCTGTGGTTTTTGTGACTTGCTGGTGGAGGCAAAAAAGTTGTTGAATACCTTAGCCTTCTCCATGTCCTGGATAAGCAGGTCTCCCATTTCCTTCCAGAGGCGGCCCACATTTTCCCTGGTCTTCCTTTTGTTGATGGCAGACCTGCAAATGCTGTTTACATGAGAGACGTATGAATGCTGTTGCTTCTCTTTTTTCTTTTGATCACTATTTGTTATAATTTATTGTCATAAATATTGAAAAAAAGGCCTGTGTGCAGTAGAATAGTTTGCATCCATGTGTTAACATATTTCTGATTTGAACAATGTGGTGTAAGAGGGTTTAAATGCAGCCTACAATGTTAGTTTGCATTTTAATGAATGCAGCCTACAATGTTAGTTTGCATTTTAATGAATGCTAAGCATTTCTTAACAATAGCCTCTGCTTCCCTACACACTTGAAGCAGATATCAGGAATGTTCTTAAAAATAATTCAAAATTTTTTGTGATTAGTACTGTACTTCCCCAAAAGAAGTTCCATTTGAGATGGTATTGGTAAATGGTATGGATTGTTAAATGCTCAAAGATGTGTTTGAGTGGCCAAATCAAGAGCTGTCAATTTATTTTTTTTTTTAAATGAATCTTTCATCCAATAATCTTTTTTTTTGAACACTAAAAGTAATTTATCCAACTCTTTATAAACACAGAACTAAAACAGCACAGTAATTTAACTAAAATATCTCTTTGGCAAAATCTCCTATTCCAACAGAATGTCTGCTCTCTCTGAATATACTCCAATGACTGGTTGTACCCATTGAACTAGACTTCTTGATAGAGTACCATTTGAATTAAATAATAGTCTGGTCCAAAACGAAGCTTCATAATTTCAGAAAAATATAACGCATAATTGAAAACATATTCAGAAACAATTTTCCAATACTTTCTTCACTGTAGATCCACAATTAACTCTAATTTTAAGTATCCCTAAATTAAGCTATTCAAATATACTTTTCTTAACAGTCATAATTATCTCAAGCCTAACTTAGCATGCCCTCTGATTTTCAATGCAGTTCCCTTTGGAGAGTGAAACTCTGCTTATTACCATCTTCTGTTTAACTTATTTAAATATTCCCCTAGAGAATGAAGACACAATTAACAAATACGTTAAAATTTCTGTGCGTATATTTACCCAGTGTTAGCTTTGGAAAAGGATAGAAGCTCTACCACTCTTATTGTTCAAATGTAAATTCTGTTGAACCTTCAGATACAAGCTGTTACTCAGGACTGTTCAGGCTCTAGTACTGTGACAGATATTTACAAGCAGTAACCCTCTTTCCCCACACAAATCTCCAAAGCCTGCTTTGTTGATTTTGTGGTGGTTATAATCATTTTTATTTCTCTCCTCCTCTCCTGCTCTTGTACATGAAACAGTCCCATACTACAATGAAAAAAGAGGAAAAAACATACCAGCATTTTGACTTTCCTATATGATGAAGATCTAGTGGTTTGAGTAGCTTTAACTTTGGTCTTTGTTATTCTGAGTAGTGAGTATCAATAGAAACAAGTCTGTACACTTTAATTCTTCAAAATTAATTTGCTCTAAAATTTTAGGAGATGTAATCTTTTGATATTCTCATAAAATTTAAGTACTATTAAAATTATTAATATTTATTAATTTATTATGTTTACAATTATTGATTAATTATATTCAATATTGATCTAATTTACATTTCTGATTGCTACAGGAGGACTGTAAATTGATCGCAGAAAACTGTGTTCTCTATGGAAGACAGAGAAATCTGTGCCATAGCAGAGCCTTATCCCATGGTATCCTGAATGAATGAGAAGTCTCCTATTGATTGTAGCACTATTTTTCTGCTGCATTGAGAATAAATTCACATAATTACAGATATGCACAGCTGTTGCAAAGCTCAGAGCTGATCCCTGGTTACAATTTTTGCTGCAGTCACTGTAGAAGCTCTGATGCCAATGTCATATTCTTCTGTAATTATTATTTGGTTTGTAACTACACTGGTTTTATTTTATTTTATTTTATTTTATTTTATTTTATTTTATTTTATTTTATTTTATTTTTAAATAGGCAGTTAAATATTAGAGGAAGGAGTTTGTGAGAATTATCTGACTCTGTCGCTTGTTAGTAGTAACTCACTCTAATAACCACTCCAAGTCAGTATATTTTAATCAGGAGATAAGAGATATTCATTGACTGTGCATGAAATACTGAGTGGGTTCCTTTCACACCCTAGGCTTCCTGCCAAAACCAGATGCTGCAGCTGCCATTGTTTGGTCCATCTGGAAATCAGCTATAATATGCTAACTTCATTCCCCCAAACGGCCTGTGGCTGAATTGTCACAAAACTGAGTACAATGTCTTGGGAAAGAAAAGCAAGACAAAAGAACTTAAAGATTTTATTCAAAATTATATATTCTGTGATAATGACAGCAGTATTTAAATACTTCAATAGTGTATTATGTAAGCAACGTGACTAACACATTCTCAGTAAAGGCAGAATTGGGTGTGATATGTGATAAGGGACACAAAAACATGCCCAAAAATCCCACAATAAAACACCCCTGATGGTCTGTTTCCAGTAGCAGAACACACTTGAAATGGAGGGCAAACATCTTGAATAAGTCTCAGTAACAAGGTGGTACATCTGCTCTGTAAACCAGTTTTTGGAAAGCTAAGCATACCAACGAAGAGCTGTGTTGTTTAGAAATAAACCTCTGATATATCTAGGTCAATTATACATCTTTAAGCTTAGTCGTAGTGATAGTTTGAAGTTATATATAATTTTTTGGCTTGAATTATAAGCAGACAAAAAAGGGCCAGAAGAAAGAAAATATCACTACATTAATTTTACCATCAGGAAGAGGTGATACAGAGTTTTGAGTGATTTCTTTTATTTGCCTCCAGTCACATAGCAGTAAGATTTTGAAAGGCTTTTCTGTCTTCCAGGGATGTATGTACTCCTGTCTCTGTCTCACAACCCTATGTTCAAGTTAGAACTGGGCATATATCCATCTTTCAGCATCACTACTCTTGAAACAAAGCTTTGGCTCCTACAGAGAAAAGCTGATTTGACAGATTTAACCCCCTGCAAGGCTCTCATGTGATACTCTAGATGGAATCCATCTGGGAAGCCATGATGACACGTTGTTAAAGCCAATTCCTGTGAATTAAGTTTAGTCTTAAGTAAAGAGCTTTTCTGTGTGATGAAATGGAAAAGCAAGTCACTTCAGGATCCATAAATGCCAATATCTGAGGTAGAATGTTTTGTGATGGACTGAAAATCAGGCCTTGCATCTTTTACTGGTTCCTTTAACCGCTAAGTTTCAAACCTTCCTTATTGTCTTTCACTCCTGTTGCTGCATTCCTTCTTCTTACAGAGCGAATAAGAGGATGGAGAGACTGATTTCTGCCTCTCTTGAGCCCCAGCCTGTACACACAAATTTGGCTTCTGTATCTGTTTGAGAGTCGTACCACCTGTAGGCTCCATTTATATGGAAACTAATTTGTAGGTGCTTACAACATCTATAGGATCATTTCAAACCTTTATGACTCTTCTTTCAGTGAAAGCTAACTTCCTTTAAAAAGTCCAGCACTATTTAAAGAAGGATGTATGTTTGAATATCTGGCTTATGTTAAGAAGGATGTATGTTTGAATATCTGGCTTATTAGCAGCTTGATTTTCAAATACTTAATACGATTGTTAATTTCACATTTTAGTCATCCTTATTCTCTTTTTTGTGAGAATACCTAAAGCTTGTTCTTTTCACAGAATGCTGTGATTTCCTTGGTCTGTCCTCTGCTTGGAAGAATTGATTTTGTTCAGAATACAGACTCCCGGTCTGTGTATTTTCCCAATTCTTGATATTGTTTGTTTACAATGATCAAGAGCTGCTGGAGGGCAGAACTGAAAAAGTTTGCCATCAGTCTTGAATGTTGCATAATCTGGAATTTCTTAATGTATCGTAGAAAGCTTTTGTACAGCACAGCAGGTGGGCTGTAAAATCTTTCTTTGTTGTATTGAAAAGTAAGCATGAAGTGAATAAGTAAATATTATGTTCATATTGGAATGCCCTGTTTGCTGAATTTTTGAACAAATTATATGTGTGCACCTCTAGAAATGAAAGAATATTTTTCTTGAAGGAGACAAATAACAGAGTTAAGAATTAGAAAGTTTTTGAAGCGTATTACAGAATAATACAGTTTTTCATATTTAAAGCTAATTCCTATAATGGGGATAGGGAGGAAATAAAATAAGGTGTTTTTCTTGTTTGCTTTTTGAAGAAGAAACTGCTAGGTTTAAGAAATTTGCAGAGAAAGTTTGATATAAAAGAAAAAGAAAGTTTGCAGGGAAAGTTTGATAGTCTATAAAACCAGTCCATCTTTCCAGATTGCTTACACTAGTCTTGGATATCAGCTCTTGGTAAGTCCTAGATTTTTAGTCTCAGCTGCTTTTAATACTATTCAAGGATAATTTCATAAACTAACTTTTATTTTTGACTCATAGGAGGCTGAAAAATCATATCTACTGAAGCTAAAACAAGCTGTGTGAAATGCTGATAGGAATGTCGTAGCTATTCTCATTGCATAAGCTGCTGCTTGATAGGATCTCCATAAAATATTTAATTAAGACTGAAAGATGAAAACATTTTAGAGATAATTTGAATCCAATATACCTCATCTGTGTGAGAATTCTGACATGTCTCAGTTTTAGAATTTTGAATTAGAAAGAAGGACATGAATTAATTTCTACCCTCCTTGTAGACAAAATGGTGTGATGAGTGTAGTCATTTAGTAGAGATAAATGCCTTTGTTTCTAATTTATTCTATCAACTAGTGCAGCGTGACTGAATATGAAGATTTATAATCTATTTTTAAAATATTAAGTAATCTTATATTAACTTTAATTAGTCATTATTAGGTAGTAATTTATATTCCTACAGGTACTCTTAGGTAATTGGAAATATATAGAAATGGAAGCAGTACTGGAAAATTAAAAATAATAAACACTGAAAATAGATAATTATTGTAAATATTAATGATGTATAATAAAATAAGCAATAAACTAAAATCCAAAATCTTTAGTTCTGAAGTATAGATTTTTTTTTTCCTGTTCTTCATTGGTCAGGAACTTATTCTAGCAAAGATTAACATTTTCAAAGCTAATTAATGAATTCCTGAAATCTAAGAGTTTGGTTTTTTTACTTTATACTTTTTATTCACGCAAATTAAATAGAAGTGAAAACTTCATAGAGAAATCTCTGAAATACTGTGTAAGTCTTATTGTAAATTAGAGACTTTCAAAATAAAAACTTTATGTATTCTTAAATAACAAATAGATTAGTGCTGGGAATAAGTGGTACATTTTTTTTATTCCAAGTGAAAATCAGCCCATGACAGAAATTTACAGTAAAAATGAGGTTTGCAAAATGTTGAAAAAGTCACTGTGTATATCCACTTAAAACTGTGGATCACATATGGTGGTGTGGACTTTTAAGATCATGGCAGCAGGAAAAATTTTAAGCCCAGGGTAGAATTTTCAGATAGCTTTTCAACGGTGTAGTTTTCTTTTTTCTAAGGTTTTCCCCAAAGTATGGTCACCCCAAAGATCGGGTGACCATATGAAAACACCTGCAACACTGAGATGTACATATTCACTGAGCACTTTTATTTACCCTTTAGTCCCAAAGACCAAACAGGTCTGAGGCATTATTTCATGTTACCCCAGACATCTGCACTTGTCAAGGTAAATCATGGACTGAAAACCCTGATTTATATTAAACACTTATGAAGTCAAGGAAAATTATGGTGCTTCAGATGGCATCAGTGTAAGATCAGTCCCATTCCTCTCTGACCTCAAACGTACAGGCAGAAATCAGGTCGCTAGAAACAAAATTCCTTCCTCTTTACCTAAGCATCCTTTTTCTCGTGATTCTTTGGCCAACAGACCAAATAATAACAGGAAGCAGAGTTTTACAAGGTAATTTTATTAAAAATACAAAATGGATACTGTGAAATGCAAACATACAGTATGCCAATTACTGTGATAAGTAACAGTATGACCTCATTATAGCAGAGCCATAGAAGATAATCAGATAATGCAAAGGATCATGTTAATCTGTGCACAAAATGCAATTCATATTATCAGAAAAAAAAAAGTGAAGCAAAATAGTGTAAAATTTATCATAATCCTCAGCTTTCCTGGCCAAAATCATGCACAAAAAATGCACAGAAAAGAATTGTTCTATGGTTAAGGTGTTTCCTTTCTGTCAGCCAAGAAATTCTGGGCATTATGATTGACATCTGTGAATATCCATGTACTCCCTTATGTTTCAGAGAAGCAAAAGGTTTTACTAACAATCAAGAAAGGCTTATGAGGATAGACTTAGTGGGTCTTTGGGACCATTCATCAGTAGAGTGCAGGGATAATTCTAAAACTATCCCTGAAAAATTCTGATTAATGAATGTCTCAAGAGGCTAAGACACTGCATGAAGTTCAGGAAAGCCCTGGCCTTCAGGCTGTTCAGAGACAGCATTTGCAATTGAAATGTAATAGCATATTATTTACCTAAACAGCTGTACTGAATAGTGTATCCTAGTAATGGTGCTGCTGCTGCTGTTGTGGTTGAAGAAGGTAAGAAACAGTAAAGAAAAGGAAAATCTCTGAGTTGATAAACTAGCTTTCAGTATCCCTAAAAAGCAACCTTCCTCCTGCAACTCTGTATATGTCTCTTTTTTTCCTACAAAATAATTTCACCACATCTCTTTTCCTCATTTTTCAGCTCCTTCTCCCTGCAACATTTCTTTCATTCTGCTAATACCAATTACTTTTTCTCTCAGAGGGCAACTTGTTAGTAACATATTTGTTAAACTCTGGCAAATTCTGCTCTGGAATTGTAGCATTCTATTCTCTCTATTTCAGAATTATAGAAAGGTCTGTATGCCTAAAAGCTTGTCTAGTTTTTGAGGGTGTTTTTTTTTCCCCAGCTATACTAATTTGGCCTAATAAAAGGTTTGTCCTTTATTACAAGTCTTTTTTGCCTGCACCGTGTATGGGGCCTGGAACATGTAATAGTGAAACTATACATATTGCATATAAAGTCAAGGGTAGTCCAGGTTGTTATTACTTTTTTACCAAGGTTATTTCAATAATTTTTCTCTAAGAATCACCTGTAGTGAATGCGCTTACATTTTATTTACGTCTGTTAAACCTTAAAAAACTGTGCTTCTGAATTACATAAGACTGAAGCTACAGTGGGTAGCAGAATCTGTTAAAATGGTAACTTTTCTGTCTTAAGCATTATTTAGCTTTGTTTCACTTGTGTTCTCTCAAACTCTTAGAAATTACAAGTGTCTTTTGTGTCCACCTGTCCCTCTGTGACTCCCTCCCTGTTCCCCTTTCTGTAGACCATTCTCTCTTTTCTTCTCCTTGTCTGGCTTAAGGGGAGCTATAAATTCCTGAAAGAAAAGGAAAAATAAAATGCTGTAATTACCAGCACAAGTACTTATCGCAGGTAGGAACTAGCAACCTCTGATTGCTAACAGCAGTGTGGCTGCTTTAAAGTGGAGGAGGAAAAACTTGCTGTAACTACTAGTTGAAAGCATAAGCTCTTATTCTAGGACTAAATGATTTGAGCTAATGCCAAGGATAAGGAGAGGCGTTCCCTGCTCTGCGGAAGCAGCTTGTGGCTCTCTTCAACACTTGAGCAAGAGCGTTGCAGAATACTCCTTTCCATAGGCATTTGCAATGCTAGAATTAGTGTGTGACATTCACTCTTTTTAGTGGTGGGATTAGAAGACCAGTTTAACCTTAAAAGTTTATAGTTTTGTGTAAATCTCTTCAACATCTTGCTTCTTTTTACTTGCACAGCTGTATGCAGCTTTGGTTGGCTATTTTGAGCAAATTATATCTGAGAAACAGTTTGTTACAGTGGGTTTGAGGAAATCAGGGATAATAAATGGCAGCTACCCATGAACACATAAAGATGACAAAGAAAACCAATGAACTAAATCAGAAAAGGTCACCTGCTTGACTCAGATGGGACTACAGTCCTGTTGCTGTATGATGCTTCAGCTTAAGAGATTTTACGCTATTCAAAATAGAACCTTCCAGCAAATACCATTTCCTTGTCTCACATCAAATAAAAGGAAATAAAGATCAGAAAAAATGAAAGTATTTTTTTCTGAAGGGGAACCCTGAAGCCCCTGACTCTGGCTCTGTTTTTTGCCTCTCTCTTTGATTTTCTTCTTCTCTCAGTTTATGAACAGAAAAATAAGAAAAGAAAATATTTTCTTTTACAAATTTGCAGCTCAGTTCATTCTTCCTTTATCTTTCCCTTGGAGAGTTCATAATTTTAGTAAAAATAACTGTACTCTTCTCTTTGGCATTTTTCTCTTGAGAATGAATTGTTCCAATAATTGTTCCAATACGTGGACACACACACACACACACAAACAAACAAACAAACAAACAAAAAGGCCTCACCCAAACCAAACCAAACCAAACAAACAAACAAAAACAACAACAAAAAAAGGAAAGGCAAAGGCGGTTTTGGCTGTGGGTTTATATACTACAAGCTAGCATTAAAAATGTATAGAACACAAATGCCAGATGTAACCTACATTTCCTGCTACACTTTAGTCCTTTGCTTTTAAGGAATTTATATAGAGTAAATGTCAATCATCCTTTATCCACCTTGCACATGTCGTGCTACTTCTCATATTTTATTATATGAAAGACAGTCTTTTTCCAAAAGATATCCAAAATGAAGATGTATCTCACAGATTGCAGCTGCCTGCTGCTGTGCCTGCTGTCGTTGCTCCTGCCACCAACATAAATGCATGCAATCAGAGCAACAGTGAGGCAGACAGAGGTAGTGACAAAAGCAATAGAGTCAGGAAAAGAGGTGTCAGTAATGCCACAGTTGCCATAATTTACCTCTATGGGGAGAGCTCAGCTCATGCACTGCTGTATTTCAAAACCCGGAAAATAATGTGTTGCTTATTTTTTTTACATAGCTTCCCTTTAGACCTTATGAAGGTTTCTATGCATGTTTAGCTTCCTACACTTCAAGTGGAAGCTAGCTTCAGAAAGACTGTTCGCAGAGCATTAAGTTGAAAATCAAAATGTGTGCACAGACTTCCTTCCTAATGCACAAGAAAATCCTGTTTCAAACATAGTCTGATCAGTTACTCTATATGTTAAATGAACATCCTTCAGTTTTAGTCAAGGGCTGACAATTTATTTTTCAAATTCTATGGGCAGAGGGGGGAAGACAGAAACAACATCACAGCTATGTTACAATGCTGTACTAACCTCTTAAATATGCAAATCAAATAAGGAATGCAAACTGGTGCTTAGGGGTTCAAAATGAGTTCATAAATGCCATTATCTCAGTTTCTCATATTTTTATGTTAAACTATTCACTTATAAATTTAGTATAATTTTAGAGATAAATTTAAAAGAGAATTTTTTTTTCTTTTTGGATAGCGATTCAACTAA
The DNA here is from genome assembly GCA_013398015.1 of Oreocharis arfaki. Classification (NCBI taxonomy): domain Eukaryota; kingdom Metazoa; phylum Chordata; class Aves; order Passeriformes; family Paramythiidae; genus Oreocharis; species Oreocharis arfaki. The sequence goes on along the minus strand of VZRR01006550.1, from coordinate 740,124 downwards.
ATGTGGCAACTTAATTTCATACAAAGATTATGTACTCTGCTAAGAGCTGATGAAGAACCTAAAATTAAAAAAAAAAACTGTACTGAAAACTGATGCAAAAAAGAAAGTATATTAAATACCCAAGTACCTAACTTTTTTTTTCTTAAGAGTTTTCGTAAGAGTTAATTTGAATATTGCTCATTAGCTGACTGAAAAAGTTCTAAAGCTTACTCAGTTTTATAGTCCATAGCCTTGACTGGCCTGTATTTCAGCCTAATGATAACTGGGACTTGATTCTTAAACTGTACTGGAATCAAAATGTCCGAGTTCAGTTTCCAGGTCTCCTATGAATGTCCGCATTGCTTTCAGCAAGTCTGAACCTCAATTTTTCATCATTAAAATGGAACATAATGTTTTTTCTTATTTCACTTTGAAATGAGAAAAGAGATTGTTTTTATAATGCTGCATGATAGCTAGTACTAAGAATTCGTGATCTCCTTTGATATCTATTTGCTCTGTTACAAAATAGAGAAATGACATTTCACTATGTTTTGGTTCAACTGAACAGTTTTCCAGGATCCACTCTGAATGAGATCAGCTCCTTTCCTGCTTAGCTAACTGCTCTACCTTCCCATACGTGCAAAGAGCCCAGAGGAGAAGCTCTTTTTCAGGGTCTGCCTATTCCTGCTTACACTGTGAGTGAACGTAGTTGGTGTAAGAGTGCAAGGGGAGTGCTCTTTACATTTCAAATAAACAAGATGTGCTCATTTAGTAAAGATGTAACTGACTATACTGTGTCAGAAGTTTTCTGTATTTAGACTACTCAGTAATGGTATAGTTATAACAACATACAGCTCACTTCCTGCTTACTCAGCCCAGGTCATGTTAACTGAAAATCACTTTCCTCTGTAATGTAACAGCTCATGGTAATCTACAATAACGTTCCTCTATGACTTTAGAAAATTAAAGAAAATAACTCCAGTCATCACTTCAGTGAAGAAGATTGGACTGCAGCACTGCCAAGTGTGTAATCATGGAATATGTTTTGCATTAATCCCACAACAGGAGAACTATGTAGCAAAAACAATAGTGCTTGTGAGTACAATTATTAGTCATCTCAGGACAGATCTAAGAGTGTGCTTCAGTTGACTTAGTCACCTTCGATGACATAAATTCATGTAAGTGACATTTAGGAATCTTCCTGAAAGTTACAATTTATGGACGTTGCATGGTCACCCCAAAACTGAGGCAAGTGAGAGATTCTGGACCATCACAGATCTTGAAAGAGTAGGGACAGGGAACTGGGCATAGCAACATTGCCATACATTAAAAAGCTTACGGTTTACATAGCTCTGAAACAATGTGTTCCCTTTCATATACAAGTGTTCTCAATGATAACTTGTGAAAAACAGGTAAAACCAGGAAATTCCTGAAACCCATAAAAGACGTACCTTCCAAAAGCCATTCTTGACCTACAGTAACAGCAATAAATCTTACCACCTTCATCTCCCTAGCAGGAGCAGTAAACCAAAAACTCAGTTAATCAGATATATATATTACTTGTATTCTGTTTAGTTTTATTTCATAAAAATCATCTGTAATACCTGCAAGCCGTATAGCATTTAAAGCTGCAGATCCCCCGACTGAATCTAGATGCTCAAAAGAGAATTCATTTGGCCACTTTCCACTTCTTCCTCACTTAGAATGTATTTATGGGAAAATTTACTCAGCTAGCACATTTTCAGTATTCTTCATCTAGAAAGAATTCCTGCTTTAGGCAGAACATTGCCAGAATGTCAAATGAGGTGATCCTTCCCATCTGCTCAGCTCTGGTAAGGCAGATCAGGAGTGCTGAGTATGAACACGAGCTCTCAACTACAGGAGAGATATAGATTACCATAGCAAGTCCAGCACAGGGCCACATAGATAATGAAGGGACTGGAGCATCTGTCACACAAGAAGAGGCTAAGAAAGATGAAACCATTCAGCCTGGAGAAAACAAGAGGAGATCTCATCATTGTGTGTAAATCTCTGATGGGGTGAATAATGAAGACTGGACTTTCTTCTCAGTAATGCCAATGAAAAGAATAAGGGGCAACAGGCACAGATTGACATACAAGAAAATCTGTTTAAACATAAGAAAAAACTTATTTACTTCTGAAGGTGGTTGAAAACGAATTGTCCAGAGACGTGAATTCTCCATGCTTGGAGATATTCAAAACTCTGCTAGCTAAAACTCTGAACAACCTGCTATATGCAACCTTTCCTCTGAGTGGTTTCATACTCAATTAGATAGTTTTAATAAAGTCAAACATTTTCTATCAATTAACCAACAGGGCATGCATTTTCTTGAAACAGGAGAGAACAAGGTTAAATTTGTTAGTGTGTATTGTTACGAATGTGAAATATGGAAATTGAAATATGAAAGCCACAGAATATCTAAATGTCTGATTTATTCTACGCGTTTCTTGCTCGCAATTCTATGCTTGTCACTTATGTCCTTTGTGCTGACTTAGATTTTCTGGGAAAAAAGTATTAGAAGAATTGCAAGCAATTTTCCTCTGAAATGTTGCATAGAGAGGTCTTTATCATCATGAACTGCTGTCTCTTCTTTTCCCATCTGACCACTTATTTCTGTATTTTAATCTGCTGGGTCCTCTTACAGCTTTTCATTAAAATTGGACCTATGAGCCTGACAAAAAGCTATCAAAATGTCCAGTTTATATTTCCCTGAAAACAGTTTTCACATCTTCTTGACACTCACTGAGAAAGCCCAGCAAACAAAAAATAAATTTAATTAGGACATTAAACCTTGAGATCCTTCTCCTTATCCTACTCAGTTGTATTTCCTAGATTCTTCTTGATGTCATCTTACATAGAAGTGTGCATATATATGTAGTGACATTCATGCCATTTAGTCATTGCAGAGAAATCTCCAGAAAGTAATTTCCTGTTATGTGGTAACTTGAAGGTCTCCCTATGGCTTCCAGTTTTATTCTGCTTGACCGTTAGTTAAAGATCTGACAGTTGTTAAGAACAATCTTTTCGAGTTCTTTGGGTGATAACTGACAAAGGTTTTATAGTGTGCTTCATATTTATATTCCTTAACATCAGGCTATAATATACCAACTTGTGAAAGCCTATAATTTACTAGGAGATAACAAGTATTCATGTCTTTTATTATTTTATTTTTGCTTTGAACACCATAAATCAAACCTGGCACGAGATGAAGAAGCAGCTTATTTTAAGGTGTATGTAGAAACAGAACTAAAACTTAAGACTATAAATTTTCATTATATTTATGGGTCTGTTTTTCTTTGTGTCTTTTTTTTTTTTGACAAGGGCTGATTCAAGTGCAGTAACCCAGGACAGACATGAATGATAAATACACATCCAGATTTGTGGTTCTTATATTAATGTACAACATTTCTTAATATATAATATATGAGAAAATTATAAATTTATAAACATAATTTCTTCAAAGAGATATCCTTGTGAAAATTTTATTACCATTATGTCCAACAGTCTCTGAAACATTTTTTTGTTGTCACAGAACATGTTGCTCAATCCAATTTAACCTTCTGAGATACTCTTAGAAACTGAACTCTATGACTGGTATAGGTGAACCAAGTTCTTTAGTGCACTATGTTTGAGTGTGAGATATAGGCCACTATAATATGCATATGTACACAAAATTTAGTTTAAAAGAATTCTGATGAATCATTGATCCCCAATCAAATTAATGAATACTCTCACTCTGTAAAACTCGAACAGTTTTAACTAATATTGCTTTATGTTAATATAGATAAAGCCTTATGTATGTTTGATTTCTGAAGTATAGATTTTTTTATGACGATCAAATTCCCTGTGTTGAGGACCTGAGAACTGGATGCAGCACTTCAAGTGTGGTTTCACCAGAGAGAAGGAAAGAGACAGTGTCACCTTCCCCAACCTCTTGGCCATGCTTTCTGGGCTGCAAGTGCACATTGATGGCTCAGCACCCCCATGTCCTTCTCAGCAGGGCAGCTCTCAATCTGTTCATCCATCTGTCCGTGTTGATATTGGTGGTTGCCCCAGGCCAGGTGCAGCACCTTGAATTTTGTCTTAAGCCTCATGAGATTCCCATTCCTCACTTCTCAAGCTTGTCTAGGTCCCTCTGGACGGCATCCTGTCTTTCAGGTATGTCAACTGCACCACTCAGCTTTGTGCCATCTGCGAATTTGCTAAGGGTGCACTCAAACCCTTTGCCTAAATCCCTAATGAAGATTTACTTTAAAAAGTTTCTAGTGGCATCATAAAATTCTTTAGGTTCACAAAAAAGTCTAAAATAAAAGAGAGGTACAAAGGAAAAAAACACTCAGAATACAGCAATAAATGGTAGCAACAACAACAATGAAGTAAGGCTTATACACTACATGAAGCGGTCTGATGAGAGACATGCCTCTCTATCACTCAGGTACAGAATTCAAGCACTCCACGTGATATCCTAAGATTAAGCTCTTCCTCCTGAGTTTGTCCCTGAATCTCTGGTTCTTTCTTCCAGGAGAATGTCAGGAATGGCAACTTCTTCCTTTAGGAGTCACCATTTGCCTACTAGTTGTCCCTGTCCTAAAACCCTTGTCCTTTGTAAACTGTGATTTCTTTAAGGTATGACACTCGTTATGATAGTAAGAAGTGTATTAGAGCAAAGTTGCATCCAGAATTCAACAACGTTATGTCTGTTCAAGTGTGCTTTCTGTCTGTGACCTTCATGCAGCAGCTACCGTCCCACATATCAATGAGTTCACAGCGGGAATAGAGGAAAAGGGTGTAGATGATAAGGGTGGAAAAAGATTCAAAGCCAGAAGATTTTGATACTGCATAAAATGTCCATTACTATGGTATATAGGAATTAGTGAACATCAGAAGACTGTTCAAGAAGACTGCATGCTGAGAAGGAATATTTTTGTGCAAAGGAAAAGAATCTTCACTGGTTATTGGCATTTGAAAAGATACCCACAGAGTTTACTTTTCAGATGTCATATGAGCTTTCATGAGTTGTCTCACCTCCAAATAATATTGTTAGTATAGAAATACCATGTTTTAAATTTAGAGGGTAAGACAAGAGCAGAGTGAAAATAACCACTTCAGATGAAATTTTGTTTTCCTTGTTTTGCCTTTTTTTTTTTTTCCCTCAAGATAAATATGCAATTTTGAATTCAGAATGAGAGGGAAAAAGCAGAACCAAAAAATATCTATTTCTGATTAATGTTTCTTTATTTTGGTGTGGGCTATACAAAGTATATTGAGTTAGTAGAGTTCTGGTGTGCAATTTTTCAACTTACCACTTTTTATTTAGTAATAGACTCTTGTTAAGAACAGAGCTTTTTACGGAAATGTAACTCTTTCCATTGTCATGACTGATATTTCTGATCATAACAAAGAAAACTTCTTCCTTACTTACTTTATCTCTTACACAATCAGAACAGCGAGCAAGACTAACAGCCAGGACTCAGATTTTTCTTCATGTTCATTCCTGTGTAAAAGAAAAGACAGAAAAGGATTTCTTATACCCCATCTGAATCTAACCAGCAGTACCGGGCATGTTTTTCAACCTGATCTCAGTTTCTTCATAATATGGAATGGAAATAATTTTTTAAAAATTTATTCTTTCCATAAAATGATAAAAAAATGTATATTCAGGGAGCTATATTTTGGATTTTCAAGTCAAGTCAAAAGAATAGGCTAGTTAAGAAAATTTTGTAAAGATCCTTAGACATTCTTTTTCTGAGAACTGTATCATTTGGTGCCATCTGATTTACTAGAAGTGTAAGTATTTCTTTTTCATAAGTACTAACGAAAAGGTACTGAAAAGGTGAGTGACATCAGAAGAAGGCAAATCACGCCAAATTAGCGGAAATCTTAAAGGCTAGGCTTTTCGTATGTCCAGTTTATCAGGCTCATATTTTGGAGATAATGGATAGATAATGGCTCTCTGTGGAGGAATAGATACAAATGCAAGCTGTGCTTCCCTAGTCTGCTCTGTCATGGCCAAGGATGCTGAGGAATAATACCTAGTGTATTATGTCTGAGGAAAAGGATGGATGTATGAGATGTAGTTAAGTGAGAAAAAGCTGGAACATCCTTATAGAAAAGTAGAACTGTGGCAGCTAAAACAATTCTTAAAACAATTTCTCCTTAAATGAAGTTTCCTACTTTTTGCAGGAAATACTAATAAGAAAAAAAATTACTCAAATTCAGTCCAGAAATTCAGGGCTGGTTTACAGGAAGCTTATTGCTTATACACATAAGGACTCAGAGTCCAATAATTTGACTTGTTTAAACTAACTTCGTGTGGGTGGAGTTCAAACTTACTCTTGAAAAGATTGAGGAAAGAAATTGATCTTTTAACATAATTTGACAAACAGTCCTTTTAGCTCATGTTAATTAGAAAGTTTGAGGTGTTTTCTTCAGAAGGAATCATAGATGTTTTCATTTCTCTTGCATCACACTGTAGTGTAAAAATAGTGCCTTTTAATGATGTGTATATGTAATCTTTAATACAGCAGTAACCATATCTAGTGCTGGAAGACTTAAAATTGCAGAGTAACGACTTGCTAAGAGGGAAAAATTAGAACATGTCTAACCTGCTTTCATATGTTCTCTCTTAAATATGTGGCTTTGTGCTGTGCTTCATGGTACCGCCAAACATTTGAAAATCATCATGGTACTATTTATTATAGCCCTGACTGTTTTGCTCCTAAAATTAATACTTGGAGAAAATGACGTGTTGGTATACTCCAACATTAAGTTCTGAATTAAGTTTTAACTTGTAGCAGGCCTGAATGAATAGTTGAAACATCTATGAGTTACTTCAAGCTCTTTACTCCCATTTAATGCAATAGCACCTTGAGGGTATCCACCTCAAGGCATAACACCTGTGAGGATCAGAAGCTGTATTTTATTAAAAGTTTGTAATGCTTAAACATCTGTTAATAATAAAATATCGCCTTCAGTATAGCTAGCCTCGAGAAAATTTCATTGCCTATGCTAAAAACTACATGGTGGCAGAAAACCAGAGATATTTAAACTCTGCTTTGAAGTGTTCCTTTTCTTACTAATAATGTGCATTTAAGTACAGTACACACAGTATTATGTCCTCAAGAGCTGAGTTACCGATTCAGACAAAACTTGTGAATCGGTAAAGTCAGTGGTAGTGTGCTCCAAGGAGATTACTTAAGAAAAAGGACATACAAGCACATTGAAAACATACTATTTACCATTTAGGCTGTGGAAACATTTTAATTCACATATTTAAAGTGAATTCAGGGAATAAGAACAGATGCTTCTTTTTTGCAGTCTAAACTGTGCCATAGGAGATGATTCAGTAGCTTAAATTGCAGATCTTTCGTTTTCATCTGAGCTTTTATGTATAAAAGCTTGGAAATGTTTTAACTGTTCAAACCAATTTCAATTGCCACTGCTAAATTGAATTTGAATACTGCTTGTTTTACAGCCAGTTGCTTCCTTCCGGTTCTTTTTTTTTTTTTTTTTTCAGTTTAGAGTGAGTAGTATTTCTGCAGTCCTGCTAAGGTGAATGAAGAAGACAGTAAATGAATTCACAGATCAACTCCTTGCACAGAACTCTGAAATATTCATCACAAAGAAAAGGAAAATAGGAAAACAGTGCAGGGAAAGGAAAAAAGAAAAAAAAAATCACCGTTTACTGTTTACAGAGATGGTAAGACTGTCACAACGATTGCCCTTGAAAATATTAACGCTGGATGAATCAAATGACAAATTGTCAACAGCATGCCAGTAATTATGTCAAATAATTGTTTTTCTTTCATGCAAATAAAAATGGAAATCAACATACTTAACAGAGGATTGTATGCAGTTTAAGAGAGGAATAAATCACTTTGAAACAGCTCAGTGTATTTACCCCTAAACTGCAAGTAATTAAACAATAAATATTTGGATATTTCTGTTGATTCAGTCCTTAGGAAAAAAATTACTTGCATAGGTAAAAAAAAAAAAAAATCTTGATTGACTCCCATTCAATTTACTTTTTCTACTGCCTTGTAAACACAGATTCAGTTACTAGCTTGAAAATTATAACCATTTTGTGTTCTGATATACAAAAATAAAGAACAAACTATTTGTCTTAAATGTTTCAAGGAAAGTGCTGTATTTCTCCATGATTATGGATATTCATGTCAATGGGCCTACTCAAATAAAGAAATATGATTGTATGCAGGTTTAAAGAAGTCCAAGAATATCATAAACTCCTGATCTCAGATTTCAATTAAATGCAGTATTAGCTATGCAAATTGGGAAGAACTAAATTGGCATTTTAAAGAGGAGATGTCTATGGTAAAAGAGAGATAATCTGTCCTACATACTATTTCCCCCCCATGTAGTCTTTGAGGAGTGTTTCTATAAAAGTTATGTCCTTTTAATAACCTGTTAAACAGATTTATAGCCAATTGACTAAAATGTCCACCAGTATTCATTCTAACCTCATGTGAAAAATACCATGAGCACTTTATGGACAAAAGCAGTATTAGCTTAACGATGTATGTATACAGTTATTTCATATAGAATATGCACAACAAATAGTAGCACAGATTTTTAAGGTATTACAAATGCATTAGTGCCTTCTCTTATAGGAGTATTTTCTTCCATTTTATAAAAGCAGCTATGACTGCAGCCTCATTTTGTAATTACTGCATCATTTTGAGCATTTTCTCCCAAAAAATTAGCTTCTCAGTGTGTTTTCCACAACCTTTGTATTCCTCCCTTTACCAGTACTATAAAAAAACTTTGGTGTAATTAGCCTGCTCTTATCTGTCTAGGCTTAAATTTTCTTTTCCTCCTGTGATTTCATTGAGTCTGCTACAGCTAGTGCTAGTGCCAGATTCTCTTTGAGATCTTGAAGCTACGAACATGTGAAGAACAAGGACAAGAAAAAGATTTTTGTATTTCTTTATGTAGTACCCAAACAGATTATGGGCTACCCAAACTTGGCTTATATATTCAGAAATTATTGTAATTTGAAATTAATAATTCTTTTATGAGATGGTTTGGTATCTCTGGCATTGCTTGAACTGGACAGAAACATTGTACCTGTTTTCTGCTTTCCAGATGGAAATATCTTTTGGTGATGGTTCTTTACAAAACTTCATCCAAAAAATCATTGAGCTCTGCTCTCCAGACGAAGACAATGTGGCAATGATTCCCATGCCCCACACCACATGGTATTTGGGAACCAAAGTCAATATTATCAGGAGAGGTCCTGCAGCTCCCCCGCCACCTGAAAATAATGAAATACAGGGACAAACAACAGCGGTGATGTGAGTGGTATATACATCAAGCAACTTGGTCATACCCACACAGCATCAATCTCCACCCTCTTCTCTGTAACCAGGACACCATCACATTTTTTTCAACTTAAACGTCACTTAGAACTTTATATCAGTGTTATGGAAAGCATTCATACTGTTTTCATTCAAATAGTAAGATGTCTATTGCCAGTCCTACTATAGGCTTCTTAACTACCTGGCACTCCTCATTAAATGAGTAGTCAACAAATCCAAGGCACTCCACTGAAGGTAGTCCCAATTCACTGGAATTCCCAATTTTAGTGACATTCACTGAAATCTCCCAATCAGACATTTCTGAACTGATCCGGGACTTTGGGAGCATGAGAGCATTGTTCCAAAAAAGATTAGTAAAATGTCTTAACAAACCAAACATTTAAAAAATTTCTTCTGCACCATTTGCTTCTTACTACACCAAGCCTTCAGATCTCAGCAGGCTGTCTTTCGGGGTTTTTCAGAAAATTCTCAGAACTGCTTTAAACCTAGCACTTAGTTTTAATCCTCCTACTTTCTCATAATGTCATCCTCTGACTTCACTGTAGCTTAATTACAAACTTTTCTAGTGATCAAGACTTGTAGGTCTGTCATCTTCCTTGAGTCGTTCAGGGATGTCTGGTAATGCAAGCAAACAAGTATCTACAGGTCCAAGAAAGAAAGCAAGTACTTTTTACAGTAGATAGCTCAGGACTTTGCCAGTTAGGAAACAAAAATATACTTGTTGAAGAATATGTTGCCTCTTTCTTCTTAGCTTTCTTTACACTTACAAATATTTCATTATCCAAATTCCTCCCTTTTGCTTGGCTAGCTTCATAGATAAAACTGTATTTTGTTGTTCCTCTATCCTGTCTATTATTCTGATTTAGTCAGAGCATCTTCTTTATTGTAGTAGTATTTCCTTGCATTTTGGCTACCCCTTCTTAAAGGTCAGCCATCAGCCCCTTGGAGAAATATGACACATCCTTAAAACATTACAGATTGATATCTATATAATGTTAAGATGTCCCACAATGGGACTGCTTCATAATCACTATAAAAATTCATACAAAATTCTCATAGCTGCCCCATCTGTTGCTCTGTTAAACACTGAATAGTTAAACTTGTTCTAGGGATTTCTTTTTAGCCAAAAAAGGATTTAAATAAAATAATAAAACCTTTCTTTTCCTCTTGCAGCACTGAAATTTCAAAATTTTCCTGCACACAGTCTGTCTTATTCAAAAATCCATCCAAGATATGCTGAAATATTCCTACAGAGTTAGCTGCTATATCTCTTATTGTATGTTTCAAGTGAAAATATTCAGGGTAGTATCTTTAAAATACTGTCACTTAGATCACTGCAACAACGAACTATGAGAGTTTTTCAAGTGCTCTATTTTGTAGGTATTACTCAAAAAAAGTATTTATTGCATGGTCCTTTGACTCACAGCACTGTAGATACCGTCTTTCCAGGTTTCTGTGTGGAACAAGTGAATTGTCTGAGGTCTTGTTCCAAGAAAAGGTTTTAAATAAAAACATTCTTTTCGGCTCATATTTCTGATCAATTTTTAACTCATTGTTAGCCTGCAAATTCCGTTTTACATGTTGGTTGTTTATATGAACAAAAATCAAGTTTCAGCTACGTCATGTGTGGAATAGTTTCATCTATGTCAGTGTACCAATATGCTTTGAAATGCACCCTGGGAAACCAAAGTGTGAATGTGTCCCATTTTCTTTGCATCCTTTTTCAGATGTGGTACCTAAGGATGTCATTCAACAGGGTGTTTTCTCTGATGCTACAGCCATTTTAAGAACAGCTGGACACTCATTTCTCCATTTGTGTAACAGGTCCCTCCTCAGAGAGACTGAGAGGAAAGATTTATGCCTGGGTTATCTGTTATTAGCTGAGTGTGAAAAAGGGTGTGTTCTTATTGTATAAGAAATCTTTACCATGGCACTAAGAAATGTGTGCTTTTTTTTTTTTTTTTCTCTTAAAATTGATGCGCTTTCACAGAATTATGTGATTTGCATGAACAGGAATTTTCCTAAAAGGAACAGAAGCAGAAAATTCTCATACAGTTTAGACAGCTGGTGTAGATGGCATCATTGCCACTTAGCTCTGATATAGTTATACCTGTATATGTTTAGGTGTTAATTATGCAGTGAAGCGCTACTTTAATTACAGTATTGATACAGCAAAGGATATTCCGTAAGTTAAAACAAAAATTTATCATTTCATGAATGAATAATCAAACTTCATGTCCTAATGTAGTCATGAAGGAGAGATCCAGAGAGCTCTAATGCATTCAGGTTCATGAGAGACAAGGAGGTAGAACAATGATAAATTATTGTTGTTTCTGTTCCATTTATTTAAGAGAGCTGGCAAAAAACACTGGCAACTAAATGGGTCATCTAACTTTTCACTGTAGAATGATTTTTCCTGAGGTTTTCACTGAGGTTTCCCATCAGTGCTTATTGTACCTCATCTTTTCACAGCCCTGCAGCTGTGGGATTGTTAATGGTATTTCTTAGCTATCTCATGAAGGTGTTTTCACATGCTGCAAGCTCTGCCAGTTCACCTGCATAAGTATATGTCATTTTCCCTATCCTTTGGCCTTCAATTCAGAGTACTACTCGAATTCTGCACAGGCTCCCACTTAGCTGTGCATCATGCTGTTGGCTCACACTGTTCACCACTAAGCCTTTTTTCTCCCCTGCTCTTTTGGCCTTTTCCTAACATCTCTAACCAGCAATGATAAAGTGACTACAGTGTTCCATTTTAAGCATCATTTTTATAGTAAATGGTAGCACATTAGTGTGCAAATTTGAAAAACATAGTAGCAAAAAATCTTTCATCATCAAATATGTTGACTGACTTTGTAAAACAATACATATTTATCGTATTGTAAATCAAGAGCTATATTATGAAATAAATGTTAAGATCCTTAAGTGAAAATGAACTTGTAAAATATGAATCATAATCAGGTCCTCCTTTTTCACATTCTTGCATAGCACAACAAACAAAGAAACAAACCCACTAGATATAAATATAAAAACATTTCACTAGACCAGGTTTCTCAGGCCCTGTCCAACCTTGAACGCTGCCATGAATAGTGTATCCACAACTACTCTGGGCAACCTGTTCCACCACTTTCACAGCAAAGAACTTCCACCTAACAGCTAGTCTGAACCAAATCTAAACCCTCTTTTAGTTTCCATCCATTCCCCTTGTCCAGTCACTACATGCTCTTCTAAAAAGTCTCTACCTTTACTTGTAGACTGCCTTCACATACTGAAAGGCTGCAATTAGGTCACTCCAAAGCCTTTTTTTTTCCAGTCTGAACAAACCGAGTTCTCTCAGCCTTTCCTCATAGAAGGGGTATTCCATCCTTCTAATCATGCTACTGGTCTTCATCTGGATGCAGTACTTCAGGTGGGGTCTGAGCACAGTGGAATAGAGAGTCAGCATCACCTCCCTCAACTTGCCACACTGCTTTTGGTGCAGCCCAGAGCATGGCTGGCTTTCTGGTCTGCAAGCACACATTGCACAGAAGCTTCTTTCTTTGGTGTGCTTCAAGGAAAAACTGTTTGAAAATGGGTTAAGTAGTTTTGGGACCAGTAATAGCTTTCTACAGCTGCCAGCCTGTCCATTGATCACAGTTTCTTTAGGCAGGAACTAAATCTATCTTTCTCCAAAGGCAATGCCTTTCACAAACATTCTCCCATCTTAAAGCAGGGCCTGCAGGTGCTTTTATAATAGAACTACTAATTATTTATAGCTTTTCAACTAAGAAAATAAAATTGTAGTTCTCATGTCATGAAATAGCCACCATGGGGATTTAGAAGAATCCTACCTTTGTCACTCACACCATGCTTTGATGTGATCTCACCATCCTCTCTGAGGTGGATTGAAGTAGGCGAGGCTCAGCCCTTCTGACACTGCCAGGAGTTGAAAAGGTACTTTATTAATGAAGGATGGAAGAGTCCATTCCTCTTCTTTTTCTGCTTCTTACTCTGAAACACTCTCAGGTCTTACCAGTCAGAAAGCTGACTCACTTTCCTGTTGCTGCGACCAGTAGCTGACCCCTGGCTTTGCCAGGTTTCTGGCATCTGGACATGCCAACCACTGAAGCCCAAAGCCTCTCTGCTGCTGCTACAAGCTCAGACATGCACACACACAGCAAGATGCACATACAAGAGCATACACTCACCAACACAGTCTAGATCGCAACAGTCACCCAGTCTGTGCCTAAATCCTCGTCTCCTCACACAGAGGGGCTCACACTTACTCACTCTTACCAGGAGCTGGAGCAGATCTGTGTGCTTACTTGTAGATAATCTCTATCCCCATGACCTTCCCATTAGCTGACCTCCTGCCCTCTCCAGTAGCCAGCTTGCAGATCCTTTTTTTTTTTGTCTTCAGTGTAAGCCCAGTCTTATGATTATTCCACTACATGGGTCCCAAAACTTTTATCCTACTTGTCAGCTAGTCCAGCTTCATCTTCATCAGCAGCCACATTCTGATGCAAACAGCCCAACTCATCATGCAGGTTCATTGGCCTCTGCAGCTGCTGGTACCAGAAACAGACAAACAGATGGACAGAGAGACCTGGTCTGATTCCTGTTTCTGGCATGCAGCATACAGACCTACACACACACATGCATACTGAAGAGTCCTCTCAAGAAGAGAAGAGTTGGAAATTAGTTCAACGAGAAGAGAGGACAAATTGCACTGAGTGGGCACAGGGAATGGCCTGACCAAGCATTTGATTGTGTGGCTGGAGGTAGCTAAATTAGCTAACTTAGAGAAAGAGGACACGTAAAAGATCAAGCCAATTAAAAAAATTTAAAACAGATAAAGAAAAAAATTCTCTTTCTTGCCTAGCATGAGTAACTCATGTCTGTCACTAAAAACTTACTATGCTGTTCATCTGCATTCCGCTCTTTTCCAAGTAAGAAAAAGATTATGACATTTTGACCTGAATAAATCTATATTCAGCTCTGTATCCTGTCTAATCAATACTGGAAGGTTATTGAAATACTTCCAAGTAATTTTTGTTTTTTCCTGACACAGACATGCTAACATGACTCTATATAATTGAACCAAAAAGAGTGTAAAACATTACAGTCAAACTTCCAAGAAATATGAGTGGTTGCGGGGGGGGGGGGGGGTGTCTTGTTCTTGCAGGAGTGTTTTCTTGATTTCTCATGAGTTTTAAAACTGGATAAACTGTTAGCACTGTCTGGCAGTCACCTTGGAGCTGCCTGCTTTTCTATATTCCTGAAAATTATGTTTTCCTTCCAGAATCCATAATACAGAAGATTACTTAATATCTTGTACTACTCAGTGAGGAAGGATCTTCAAGCAAATCATCTTTTTTCTTTCTTTCTTCTTTGACAGTATATTATCAGCAGTTGCAGCGCTTCTAGCATGACTTGATGAAAGTAACTATTTTTAGGCAATAGAAAGATATTTTCCAGGAAAGGAAATTTAATTATGTCATTACTCAGTTCATCACAAAATATTTGGACCTGACATTTAGCAGTGAAAGCTGGGGCATAGGAACAATGGAAATAGTAATGATATTGTATGATGGTGATAATAATAATAAATAATATTAATATTTCATGTTTTTAATAATTCAATGAGTAATTAATCTGATAAATTTAGAAACTCTTGGTGCTCCTGGAATATCTGCAAGCCAAATAAGATGTCCCTGGAAAAGATATTTTCATTGATATATCTTTCAGCACCCAGGGAGGTTTGAGTTGCGTAATGGGAACAAGTAGTCCTCGGGTGACAAGCCTTATGATAGTTTTTTCACCTGTTGGAAAGATATCAGTGATTAAGACACAGCAACAAAAACAGGATTAAGTATTCTTTCCTTACAAGAGCAATTATTTTTCCATTCACACATCAATGCAAAATTTTCAAATTCATGTTCCACTAAGATGCATTGTACAAATATTCATAAGAAGTTGAAATAAAAGAAGTACACACTTTTCTATTTTAAAAAAAAAAAGTTTTCATGTATTTTATTTACATTTAATAGTCCCTTAGCATTCCTTTTGATTTCTATAGTACTTTCATTACTACAGCCCGCATAGTAGGCTATTACATGACAGGGAATAATAATGACCCTCTTGTCACGGACAAGGTTAGGCAGACTATGTCCTATGACCATTCAGGCTTATAGGGATGCCAGAAGGCCTCTAGCACACCCCTACACAGAGCAGAACCAGCTGTGAGATCAGACCACACTGTTCAAGTCTCTGTTCAGATGGGTCCTGAAAACCTACAAGGATGGAGCCTCCACAGCCTCCCTGAGTAACCTGAAGAATCCAGTCCTGCAACCCATTCCTAGTGCATATCTCTCAAACTGCTTGAAAATCAGTAATTTTTTTCTGAATGCCTTATACCATACTGTCTTCATCACCAAGAAACATTTATCTCTATTTCAAGACTGTGTTTTTTGCTTCTCTGTTTATATTTCAGCTTAAACATATCCACTTCACATAAGCCACATAGAGCATATGCAGAATTTTCTACATTCTTATTACCAATTCTTCTTAGTTGGTCTGAATTTAGGGAGAAGAGAGGGTGTAAGATGTATGCTAGTGTGCAATCACGCTTAAGTTATTATATACCCTGATCTGCTCAGTCCAAAATAACACAGCCTATTAGCTATTATATTATTAGTATCTCATGTTCATTGTTTCACTGTTATATACTCTATACTGAAAAGAGAGAATCTATATAATGGTATTAAAAGGGACTAGGCTGAAAAAGCTATTAATTTTTATATACTCTAGGAGATCCCACAGCACAGATTTTTGCATTGAGGCAGAGCTTTCTGCCAAACCCATTTTAAACTGCTATTTCTAAAAAAAAAAAAAAAAAAAAAAAAAAAATTTTTTTTATTTTAATTTAACATGCCATCCCCNTTAATTTCATTTTACCAGTCACTACCAAAGTTCTTGGTCATGAATGCTGATTGCACAATAATGGCTGGTTGTGGTAGGACTGAACCCTATGCATTGTAGTCTGACTGATGATTTCAAATTCAAATGACCTTGCTAGGTGAATTGCTGTAGTTTATCCTAGCCTTTTTGGAAGCTCACTTAACCAGCAATGTGGAAATTTTTCTCTCTTCATAAAGCGTGAGGTGTAATCTTTCTTTTTTCCCTTGCTAGTGTTGATGCTGAAGACCATAGTAAACGTGTACACTGGATGAGTAAAATTCTTCCTTGTCTCCTTTAATTTTCAAGGGTTAAAAATACTGTACCTAAAAGAACTCAAACATTTTTCCGTCCAAGTCTTACCTCCTGTTACAGTCTGCTGCATGTAGTTTCTTAGCTCAACAGTAAATTCAAAATGAAATATATCTGTTGAGCTGTGTGAACTGTGAGCGCAAAGGACATGGCTCTGTAGAACAGTGATAAAAGAAACATTACCTGGCACTATATCTGAAGTTATTGAACTCCTCATTGTTTATCCATAATAGGAGGGCCAAGGTCTGATTTCCACATCTCTGACTGCTGAAAGCTGGTGTTTCTTAGTATAGTCACTGGAATTTTCTGTTGTGTCTTCCAAGTGAACACCTTGTTCACACAAAGATAAAATGTGTTAAGGCCCAGGCCTATTCCATCCAACCTTAGACAATTAAATGAGTGCATAAACTAGAAATATAACACTGTCTAATGGAAAAGAGATAGCTTACCTAAAATTAGTACCCCACTAATAACTTTGATGGGAGTTCCCAGTCTTAAGGACAGGCACTCAAAGATGATGTGTCCATTTAAAACTTGAGCTCAAACATCAGAGCTTGACAACATTTGCGCTAATCAATGGAAAAGAAAAAAAAGAAACATTGGAATCAGAATTTCATTAAAATGAGATAATGATACTTAATTGTTTACCTGAAAAAGAGATGTTTTCCAGTTCAAAAAACCAAAGTGCCAGACAACAGAAGTCAGACTTGTATCTGCTTGCGTAAGTTCACTCCTAAGGCCAAAGGAAGGATCTGAAAACTTCTATTTCAAGACTTATTGGAAGAGAGTTTAATCAGGTGTTGTCAAGCTTTTTTATTTTTTCTCCAGCTTGGGGTAAAATAATAAACTCTGCTCTATTAAAAAAAAAAAAAAAAGGCAGTAAAAATAAATATGTCTTTTTTTTCCTCCTCATTCTCTTTGAGCCCCTTTTGGTCCATGGATGCATATTTCTAATGTACTTTTCTTGCTGATGGACCACATCTCCTCTCTAACTTGATAAATAATATTTTGATGGACCAACATTTAAAAATAGTTGAGAAATTATAAATATAATATTATGACTATGTTTTTCAAACATTTTCTGAAATAGCTAAGTAATCAGAAAAGGATAAATTTTAAGGTGGCCACAGTGGTAAAAATTAAAGAACACAGCACTATGCCTATTTTTAATTCATTTTTAAATGCTGGAGAGGTTATCTCTTTGCAATCTATGTGCCAGGAGTTATTCTTGAGTGTTTAACAAAGCTAAAAGCCAAGGTAGTTCTTCATTTTTATCCTGTATATTAAAGGGAGAGCTGAAGTAACGGCAACTATAGTAAAATATCTTACTGTAAATTATTTGGTGTTCCATTTTCTTGGTCTCTTTACTCACACAGCTCAGTGACAATTTTGTAGCTGTTTCAGGTTTGTTTGTTTTTTCCAGTCAGTGTTGTTTCCCTAATTCACCACCAATTTACTAAAAATCTCAGCGTAAACAGTGGTGCTGACTAGGGATCCTGATGGGTTACAAGGAATTAAGTTCTGTATGACAGCTGTGTCTTGTTTACAAGGTTTATAATCCCAACCTCCACAAGGTTCAATTGCAGTTGCACATTCATATCTTGACAGAAAAGTTGTCTGAAGATCATCAAAATTCTTGCGGTAATCAGAAGGAAACTTGCAAACAATTGTGGATCTATTTGTCCATTCTATTAGTTTCATTCTTTTGTATGCAAAAACTTCATTATTCTTATGCCAATTCAGAAGGGATTTTGTAACGAGTACACAGATAATGTGGCACAGTTCAGCATGAGCCAGGAATTTAGCAACTCACATCATAAAATATGACAGAATCCCAATTTCAATAAGTTTTTATAAGTTTAGAAGCAAGAAAATTTTTAATAACAGTTAATTTACATTATTTTAATCACATTCACCATTTTGAAATATCTTGTATTCAGTATTTATGATGGAGCCACAACTTCTCGTCATTTAGTGTATACACTACTAAGACAGTCTTCTGTCAGCTGCAGACATTTCTGATGTAAAATCTTACCTGGAATTATAATGTTTGGATTTATTTGCTTTAATGCATATGGTTGGATACTAGATTACAAAACTTGTATATTTTATTTTATTTGTCATATCAAACTTATCAAGTACAAGTGTATCACTGCTTTATGGCTTGAAGTATAATCCCATCCTTTAAGAAAATAGAAATTCTAGTTACATTAGAAGATTACTATTACTATCTCTGCTGCTTTTTTCAGAAACGGAAGTGGTGGACTAGAGGTTTTCAGTATAAGAGTTTGAAGCATTTCTCAAACCCCTTCCCACATCTCAGAGCCTAAGACACTCATCAGTACTGTGCTACTTCTATCCTCATCACTTTAGGTGTTTTCTTCCTTTTTTTCATGAGTGTAGCATAGTGCTGGAGGAAAAGAAACAATATTTTCTATTATACAAAAACAAAAATTCTTTTATCTTACACAAACAAATTATTTGCTTTGTTTAACCATTCATAATATGATTTCTTTCTTTGAAAGGGAGGAAATAAGCTGGGCAGGTGTGAGAGAATGGACTGTATTGACCATCTAGCCAGGATTATCTTAGTTTTGTTCTTGTGATGAAAGTAGTTGATCACTCACTTCTGCTTAAGACAATATTGTAATGTATGTTTATTATGACTTAGGATAAATTTCTCAAATAAAAGAAGGAAACTAAATATTTGAGTGGAAAATAATAAATATATTTTCCCATTTACCTAGAAAAAAGGGTGAAATTTTCCATTTATTGATAAACAGCAAAATCCTTTGCTAATCAGAAAAAAAAAAAAATATGCTGGCATTCACTGGTAGAAAAAAAACATTTTTTTTTGGTCTTCTTTTTTGGGCATAAAACACAAAGACTACTCCCTGTTCAGTTCTCCCCTTAGAATCCTTTACTTCATTAAACTTTACAGAAAATAGCTACCTAATGCTTTTATTTCTAATAGAAGACAATGTGATGCTCTTCCTGCATCATGCCTTGCACTAATTCTGCTGAATAACCATGTACTTCCATTGAAGGTGGTTTCATCTGTCATTTTTTATTCTAATATCTTGTTACTCTCCTAGTTGTACTGAATCCACAGTCTCTTTAAAAGCTGTTCAAGAAGAAATCTTACTTTGCATCTATAAAGGAGCATCAGTTCCCCAGTATGCTTAAATTATCCCCTGAGTTTTAGCTTAATTAAAAAAAAAAGAAAGAAAAAAACCTACTGCTTTCATGTTATCTTTCCTTTTGTGGGGACTGGAAAGGAGGCAAAAATACTTAAAGCAGACAGATGGGTTTATGCTTCTTGTGCCCCTCTCCCTGTATGTGTAAACAAGATTTAGATATATGAAGCATGTATTAAGCTCTCTGCATAAAACATTAGTGCTAGTTACTGTCTCAGGCCAAACAGACCCAACTTTGGGAATTTAGCTTAACTTTTTTGCTAATTAAATAAAAATTTAAATACTGATTGAAATATTCAGTAACTAAGCCAAACATTTAAGCATCTATGGAAAGGACCTCTCCTCCCCATTTCCTAACCTCTACCTACCTTTTTGCTACTGCAGGCTGCACTCAATCTCTTCAGTGAAGCACAGGAAGCTGGTCATATTTTCTTCCTACCAGCTCTGCTTCTTACACTTTTCCTCCGCTTCACTTTTATTCATACTCACTTCCGCTGCAGGTCCTCCACAGGTCACACTCCCTTCAGGAAAGTACTCATTCCATCACAGGTTCTCCACAGCCTATAGGCACTTCAGCTGTTTCATCAGCTCTGCTATGAACCACCTCCTGCTCACCTGACCTTGCTACTCTCCCAACCCCACTGTGTCCTCCTCCTTAAATATATTTCCCAGAGGCATCACACACTTGGCTGAAGGGCTCAGCTGTGCCTTGTGATGGGTCTATCAGAGCCACCTGGATCTCCTCTACTCAGCACGGGGCAGCCCCTGGCCTCTTCTCCCAGAGACTATCCCTCCAGTCCCATCACTGTCAAAACTTACAGATAATGCTTCCTGTTACAGTGTCCCATTCAGAAACACCCAAACCTGATAAAAACATGCATTCAAATCCCTCTAACTTTTCTGAAAGACAGAGTTACTAAAGAACAAGAGGGCTTTGGCTTTTCTTACTGTTTTCGGTGGCAGCGGTAGTTTTCAGGTTGGTTTGGATTTTATTTTTTATTTTGGAAAGGTTAATGCATATGAAGAGACGACAGAATTTAGGGAGCAAAGGAGAAAAGGAAAACAGCAATTAGAGGATTCGAAACAGAGACTAAACAAAGGAATAATAATGAAAAATGTTTTTGTTTACAGTTAAAGAAAATGTAACCAGTCAGCTGTAGGTATTTTTTTAATCATGTACTTCGTGTTTTTTGAATCAGATAATGTGTGCTCTAAAGTGCTGGGGACACCTTTATTTCACTTAGTCAAGAAAAATCAGCTAATTCTAACTCCACCAAGTACAATAGAAGTTTCTGCATTGTGTTATTTTTCTTGCTGGAGAGCAGCACTTCTCTGTCAGTTCATAGAGCATCTTACAAATTAATTTTCGTCCCACTAAATGAGCTCAAATAGAATGCATACAAGAGAAAAAAAGCATTTGTATTTCATTTTTTCATTTTTTTCTCTCCGTATTTTTGTCCCCCTACTTCTTGTAATTTGTGATACAATTGAGGACTATGCAACAAGTTTTGTATTCATCCTTGTCTAAAGCTCTGATATTGCTTTGCCTTCTTTTCAGATATTGTGTTTGAATTTTATTGTGCTCCAGTAAAATAAAACCAATAATTGTTTTCTTAGCTATAATCCTGTTTTATTGAGAAATTAGGACCTGCTACCATGGGAATGTTATATGAATCCAGATGCTGGTTTTCTATTGAGCTTTCAATTTCCATCCATGTATTTTCAGGGTTATTTTTTGTTTGCAAAACAAAGTTATGTTGCTTACACTGCAGCTGATGAAAATGGCCATGTAAATAAAGAAGTCTTTGAAACAAGTGTAAAACAAATGCCCACTCTCACTGTTTAATAACCTTTTACTTGTTTTTCTGAGAGGTTGCATGTAGTTATACACAATATAATACTCATCAATTAAAAAAATATTTTTATATGCTCACAGGCCACTGGATGTTCAAGTTCTTTATCGAAAATCAAGGATTACTTTTTTAATTGCTTTTGAAATGTTTACCCAGTGCAGTTCCAAAATTACTTATCTAAAAGAAGTGGATATTAAGCTCCTCTCCTATGAGCTGGAAGATAAGCTTATTTTATATTTGCTTACGAGGGATTTATGCAGTTATTGTTTACTGAAGTTCATAAAACCAAAATATCTCTCTAATAAAAACATTATATCCTCAATTCTGAACAGGGGAAACTGCCATGATGTGCAAAAGACAGTGTGAGTAGGAATTTTCTTCTTGTCAATAGTTTTTTGAAAAACTAAAAAATGCCCTGGGTCTTGTGAGGCAACTCATGACTGGGCCTTTCTGTCACTGTACCTGACAAAAAGCTGTAGCTGGGGTTTCATTCAGAAGACTGCATAGCAGTTGCAAGAGGACTTTAGGTTTAAATGCACAGTAAAAGCATACCCTGTTTCTAACAGAAGACATACAGGTCTTCCACCTTGAGGGGTGACAGCTGCCCCGATAGCAAGAGGGGATGGAACTGACGCGTGAAAGGCTGTCAATCTCATTGTCCAGACCCCAGATCCAGTTCAAGGTTTTTCTGAGAGGCAATTACTGGCTTCAAGAACAACAGATTGACATCTTGCTTCTGAAACAACATGTGCCACTTACTCTCTGGCTTAAAAGCTAAGGAAAATGAGACTTTTCTGGGAGGAAGTAAGAGAGGATGTAATGTACAAGGAATAGCCATTTTGCTTTGACTGTGTTTTATAGATATTTTGAAAGCAAATTGCATTCTGTGGATAAAATCTATGTGTATAAAGGTTTACCTAGATGAGGATGGCTACTGCATTCACTCCTGGTTTGAATAAGTCCTTTTCTTTTAAAGTTTCTGTAAGTTTTTTCCTCTAAAAGAGGATCACACATAAAAACAAAAATAAACCAATCTATTACTGTATAATTTCTTTCTAAGCTTGTAAAAACAGAGGTTTCTAACAATTTCATAAATTAATCTAGACTTTGTTGTGAGTTCAGACATGAGAAGCCAGAATGAATGGTGAAGGACGTGATCCACAAATAGGTTTGGGTACCTCTGTTCTGCTTTAAAAATCAAGGTACAAGAGTAGTTCTCATCACTCTTGAAATGGTCAGCTTTCTTTAGGTACCTAAAATTCTATTGTTAAGTATGTGAATGGCCAGAGCTTGATGAAGTTGGCTGATTTAGCACCCCTCTCCCATCACCTTTCCTTGATCAGGGTCCTTTAGGTTACCTGATGAATGTTTCCCAAGCTTATTTACAGGAATAAATGCTTTAATCTTTTTTCTTTTCTGACCGAAAAAAAAAAAAAAAGAGTCATTAGTCCCAGTTCATGTTTTGAATGATGTCCAAATAAATCGTACTGAAAGTAAGATTGTGAAAGAGATCCAAATTTGGAACTTCCTAAACTTTGAATATGCCAAGACAGAGTTCTGGGTGGAAATACCTGCATGTAGTTACCTACTGCAAATGCCAGAGGAAGGCAGCTTTCAGCCAGGTTTTTCCTACAGAAGTGAAGAGTCCTCTTAGTGCTGAATTGCTGCATAGAAAGCAGTCAAGGCATCTATTTTTTTAACTTGTTTCATGATGAGTTTATCAATTTGCATGCCTGAAGATGAAGAATATAGTCCATAGTTTAGAATCTTGAATTGAGGTAGATCTTTTCTTCCAGACTATCATTAAATTCTCCCTGACAACAAAGTATCAGTCATACTCATTTCCAGTACTCATTGTTGAGTTCAATCCCAGCTTTCTGGCTTCTGTAAATCTCATTTTTAGCATTTGACCTTTCTAAAAGTATCACTAAGATTGCATGGACTCATGACCTTGAAAATATAGATTTCACTAGTCTGGTAATGTTGAGTCCAGTATTTCCTGTTTGCATGGTAAATGGAAGACATCAGATTCAGAGATTCTCAAGACGGGAGAAATTAAACACAACACTATACATTCCAGCGTTGACCCAGTGACTCTCAAATTCGGTGAGATCATAGAAGAGACATGTAGTTATAGAAGAAGTGATTAGTTTTGAAGAAATATCTTGTCTACACTAAAGAGAGATTTTTGTAACCTCAGAAAACTAAGCCATATGAAAGCTTGTTATTTCATTTACAGGATGCACCGAGGACTGTGGATGTTCCACTTGAGGCTTCCAGCAAAACATGTCATTCACCTACAATGCTCTGCTAGCTACAAAAGTCAAAATCAAATCTTTTGTGTTCTAGTAGCATTTTCAGTGTAAGTTTTCCCATTAATGGCAAATATAATTATAGAAATAATAGAAAAATTGAAGTGTCTTTTCATTTTGTTCAGTGCCTCCTTCCCATAAAGTTTTATTCCTTATTGCACTAGAAATATTTTGGACTCACTTATGGAGGTTAATGAAACATCTCTTAATTTTAGACCTCAATGATAAACACTATGAAAAAATTGTTTTTAAAATGTTCTCTTTATTTTTTATCTGATAGCAATGATACAATTTTTATTTCCAGGAATACAAGTAGTTCCATAAATAAAACAGATGACTATTTCAAAGGAAATTGTTTTCTATATAGAATGATTTTTTGTATATCTATATATATATGGGGGCAATTAATGCTAATAATAATACTCTATCAAATCATTCCCACTTGGATGCTAGTGCAAATTACAAATTCACACATCATATGTTTGCAAAAGTTGTGAAATATCTCTGCCCTGTATTTTCTCTTTCTACCCCTATTTTATTCCCCAAAGCCACAGAAAAAAACTGAACTGTCCAATTTATATCAAGAATGAGAGAACTTCTTATTCATACAGTGCCTCAAGAAGTGTCATTCATCATTAATGTGATGAAGATAAATTCTGCTGGCCACAAAAAGGAGCCTTATGAAGACGACTGGGGCTTGCAGGAAAAAGGAATATTCATTCATTCTGACTGAACATAATAGTCTGAGAATTCAGGAAGAAATAGGACATTGAGTACATTCCTTTAAAGATAGCTTTAAGACTATTTTCACTGTTACTGTTAGCATGCTTTATGAAAGGATTTGGAGAAAAGTCTGTAGGCAGTGTCTTTTTTTAATTGCTGCACTGGAGATTTTCCCTGCAGAGCTTTAAAAGTCAGGAAACAGTTAGCCATTACTTCTTTGAAACAAGAAAATAATTTTAGTTGGCTGTATGGAGGTATATTTATGTCATAAATTAAAGAGACCATCCCTGTATACAGATGATTTGTACACTTGGTCCATTATACACGACATTATCAGTTCATGGGTTCTTGGGCATTTGTGTTGGCCAAGTCAATGTCCAGGGACACAAGATGCATCAACAGCTTCTCTCTGATGTGCTCTGGTTCTGGTTTTCCAAACAAAAAAAAAAATTAAGTTTAATTCACATTAAGTAATGGTCTGTCAACATGAATTTGAATGCTCTAATTTGCATGTAAGAGGCTCTGGATAACACATTTTTCTCAGGATACATATACAGAGTGTTCAAACTAACATAGCATTACTCTATGGACTAATGGCAGGAAATTGAGGGTGAACTTGAATATAAAACTCTAGTGAAGACAGACTTTATCTCTGCCATTCTTTGAAAATTAGTATTTTGATATCCGCTTTTCATTTTCTTTGTTACTGAAAAAAATGTATGTGTTCTTAAAACAGCTCTTTCACTTGTCGGTTGGTGTGGGCTTAGCTGGACTGGGTTGGTTAAATGCAGTTGCTGTCACTACCATTGAATTGCCATGCCAATGACTAAAAAATCACTCACAAAGGCATTTTTTGAGGTATTTATCATTTATTTTCTCTACATTAAAATCATGGGCTTGGGCCTGGAAAGTTAATTATTTTATTTGTTTTTCTTATTTACTATTAATTATTATGAGCGTTTCTCTCAGAGCTGACAGAATTGAAGCTTTTTTTTTAATCTTTTACAATAATTATTTTGAAGCAGACTTTGGCAAGTTGGGTCATGACTGTTCCTAAATAGTATTCACATTCAATCATACAGTATGTGCAGTTGTTGAAAGAAAGGACATTTTTTCCAAATTTGCAATATAATAAAAATTTAGAGTTAGCTAATTTCTGTTTATTGGAAACTTGATCTCCCTCAAGAGACAAGAAATAGGCATGGGAACATTTGTTTTCTCAAATTTATTATAAAATTCTAAAAGATTTTGAAGTCTCATTAAAAATAACCTTAAGTTGTTCGAGGCCTAGTTTCACAGTATTAGAAAAATAGTTAACTTTATTTTTTAAAAAATCCGTATTGTTTCTTCACATACAGAACTTTAATACAGATAGCTAGCCTGGAATTAATTTAGTAAGTGCTTGATTATGAGATGAAATAGCTTAGAAATTTATGTTAAAATATATTTAAGTCTTGTAAAGCCTGCAATAAAACCAGAAATCTTCTAGATAATTTTTAACAAGCTTGTAGTAAAAACTCCACAGCCTCAATGGCTATTGCTGGCATTTGGCGTCATTTTTGGCAAGGAATAATTCAAGGTGATATGTATTGGAAGGATATGGTAGGATTCTTAATTTAATGAAGGACAACATTAGCTTCCTCTGACGCAGCAGCAACATTACAAGCTGCAAAAGTCAAAAAATATTTCACGCTCTATTTATCATCTCTTAATTTGTTTTCCTTTAAGTTCTTTATACTTCATATTTCTAATGCATTTCTGAAAACTGCTAAATATTGCTAGCCCACAACACTGATAAGAGATATTACTAAAGGAAATGTCTTGATGTGAAGCTACTCATAGAACTAAAATTAGGTTCCAGGTGCAAAGGTGAGTTGTGCAGGCATAGGTAAAGTATGACATGTTTTACATGTTTTCTTTGTGTCTTTTTTTCCTGTTGCATTGCTAAACTCAGCACTAAATATTATTGAAGTAATTAGCCTATTAATCAGACTCAGTTGTGGTTGGACAGCAAAGCTTTATTTCTGACTACATGAAACCTTTTAATAAAAATTCACTTAAAATTTCTGACAATAAATCCTTTTATTTAATAATAGGCATTCTGTGTGTAAAAGAATTATTCTTAATAAAACCAGAAAACATACTGTTAAAAAATAATTTTAAAAGAAGTTTTAATTGTGAACTTTAGAGAGTATTTCTCAGCTGTGATTGTCCATGCTTACAAAGCAGAAAACACAGTGGACCCTAAAATCTATATGTGCCTGAAGCTGCAGGCTGTGTGAAGCATATATGTACCCTCTTACGCATCTTCACTTTTAGGAAAATGATGGTGCAATTCTTGGTGCTGTCTCTGGTCAAGACTAAGTCACTGGAGATATCAATTAGAAACCCATTATTCAGAATGCAGAAATGGTATTTATATTATAACAAAAAAGGAAAGAGAAGCCAAAGTATTCATGGGTTTAATTTAATTATAAAATAGACTTTTCTGTTCACTACTAAGAAAATATAATAATACGTAAAAGATTTGTTCGGGTTCAAAGGGCACTGTAAGGCCATTCGAATTGCTCTCCTCTTAAGATCCTGTATTTTTTATTAAAATATTCAAAGCCTTCTTATCATTGTGAAACAATAGATTTTTATTTGTTATATAAATTAGGTTTAAAAATTCATCAATAACACATTTGACCACCTTCAGGCTCAGAAAAGACAATTAGAGTTACTTTTCAAATACTTTTTTCCCCCTGGAATATATTATAAATTGTATATTTTTTGTGAAAGAGAAGGAAGGTTTCCCCATCCCTATGCTGTATAAAAATAATTAGCTAAGAAAAAAAAAGCCATTTGTCTTTTGAACAATTCCCAAATCCATTTATTTCCTCCTGTGCTGCTTGTACCAGAAGTGGCATGTGCCAGATACCGTGAAAGAAACAAATTAGAATGTACAGATGTGCTGGACCTCTTCATTTCTCAAGCCTTCCTGATAACAAGTGATAATTTATGCAGCGCTGGTCTGCAAAAGGCTCTGAATCCTCTCTGCTCTGGTAAAGGGGCCCTTTCCCAGGCTGGCTTAACCAATAGCTGAGAGTGCTGGGTCCTGGAGGACGGTAGCCAGCACACTTTTCTCACCCACAGGATGTCACCCAGACTCCAAATCCACCTGGATCTCACCACAAGTCTGGACTAAATTTTGCTACAGAACAAATATTCAGCAGAGACTCTTTGTGTGAGAATGCAGAAGAGCACTTGGTGGGGATTTCAAAACCAAAGCAAAACATTGTTTTCTGAATTCATGACAAATATGTGTGTGCTTAGTACCTGCTCCTGAGCATTTTCAAAAAGGCGGGTGTGAATGTGGTGATATCCTTACACATCCTATAATTTTTAAAAACTTGCCTGCATCAGTATATTGATGTTTGTGTTCATAAGCTGCCATTTACAGAACGCTGTTACAATGCTGGAACAATTTATATATCTTGTACAACTTACACCCACAGTTTGCAGGCATGGCTTGACTACTGTTGCTATACTTACTATGTTAACTGCTGGCCCATTATTCCCAGTCTTTCAATAAAAAGGCAGTAATGTGGTTTACATTACAAAACACTGCCTACACTGGCGACCTGATACTCCTTTACACTCCTTATTTCAAACTGCTTATGAAAACAGAAGAAATGGGTCACTCCACACCTTCTGGAGTCAAACATATTTTTAATGGATGCATTTTGCTTTCCTTTTGGAAATAAACGTTAATATACTAATTACAACTTCAATTGGTACTATAAGAGTTGTGAAGGGGATTGTAAGATTGATAAAAGTTAACTTAAATGGCTGTTTTTACTAATTCGGGAAATAAGATTGAAAGGGTTGAAAAGCTACAGAAGACAAAGTCTTGGATAGTCTCAAGGCCAGATTTGATCAGCAATTGCGTGCATAAACAGGAAGCAGAAGCCTCCATAATCCAGGTGAAAACCAGTGACCTTCTACACTACTTAGACACGACACATATCTGTGGGGCAGGATGGAATCCATGCAAGGATACTGAGGCAGCTGATGGAAGTGCTCACTGAGCCACTTTTCACCATTTATCATCCGTCCTGCCTAACCAGGACAATCCCAGCTGACTGGAACTCAGCAAGGGCTGTGCCCATGTACAGGAAGTGCCTCCAGGTGGATCCAGGGAACTACAGGCCTATTAGCCTGGCCTCAATGATGGGGAAGGAAGATAATTGATTTTTAATTTAAATATTTTGATGGGTTCATTTACTTTTAGGTTTTGGAGTTTTTTTCTTTTTTTTACTGACAGTAAGATAATATATGGTTTATATTTTTTTAATTGATTTGTTTTCTCTGTTTCCTAGTGTTCCTTAACATTTCTATCAGGGATACTTCCATGTACAATCCTTGAGGTCATCTTTTTAAATTTTAGAAATATTATAGATTTTTTTTTTCCAGGCAATTGTTTTTAAAAAATCAACAGATATGTTCAAAAACTATAGAACTAAATTTTAATAATAGACCTGCTGAAAACGGTGAGACTCAGCGGAACACAAGTAGAACCAAGTATGAACTCTCTTGACAATTACAACAGGAACAAATAGATTGCTAATTAATTATTCTTAACAATTAGGTAAATGGAGATTGAAGCCTAGCCTGGTTATGAAATTATATTGCTTTCTGCACCAATATAATTGGTAAGCTTTTACATACTGTGTGACTACTGAATGTTTTTTGTCCCATGCATTAAATTTTCATTTTAGCATTAAACAAAAGCACACATAATTAAAATTTCTGTTCAAAAGATCCATCTAGGTCCTTCAATGTCAATTCTGTGCCAGGATTTTCTTTGTACAAGTTAGCTTCAGCAAGTTTTGGAGAATAGCACTACTCTTAATTGGTACTGTATTTTAATGAAAAGTGAACTTTTAAAATAAGATTTTTATGGTCATACAGGCTTGAACTGAAGCATTTATCTATATGTGTAACTTTGGGGCTTATCTCGCATTCCTGTGATCTCTAATCTTCTAAACTTCTCTGAAAGATGTTGAGTTTGTGTTCACAGGAAATGAACAGCCAAGGCCATAATTAAAGGACAAAAGTTACTGCCTATGACTTAGTTAATGGCTCTCCCATACAGAAGTATGATTTTGAGAGNGCAAATGTAGTTACTCCCACCTATAAAAGGATTCAAGATAAAAAAAATGAAAAAAACATTTGATAGGACTAGTGAGGAGGACAACTGGTAAACTAACTTCCAAATCCTGTCATCTTTTATTTCAATTTGATATGAACTAAGGTAGTATAAGACTATATAGTTTTTACTGATGAATTCTCTCTGACAGCAAAAAACTGAGAGAAAACATCCCCAATTTCCATTTCACTTTATTGTCACTCGAGAAAAATTGAAACAATTATGTCATTTTCCTGACTGTGTCCTGCCACATGACATACAAAAGGAAAAAAGAATCTTTATCATGGACTTTACATAAACAAAAAAAAAAAAATACAGTAAAAACTTGAATAACAAAACTTGAATAAACAGAGNGCAAATGTAGTTACTCCCACCTATTAAAGGGTTCAGGATAAAAAAACCTGAAAAAACTATTTGATATGACTAGTGAGGAGTACAACTGGTAAACCAGNCACTACTCTTAATTGGTACAGTATTTTAATGAAAAGTGAACTTTTAAAATAAGATTTTGATGGTCATACAGGCTTGAACTGAAGCATTTATCTATATGTGTAACTTTGGGGCTTATCTCGCATTCCTGTGATCTCTAATCTTCTAAACTTCTCTGAAAGATGTTGAGTTTGTGTTCACAGGAAATGAACAGCCAAGGCCATAATTAAAGGACAAAAGTTACTGCCTATGACTTAGTTAATGGCTCTCCCATACAGAAGTATGATTTTGAGAGGGGAATGTATGTTAACATACATATATAGGGCTACATGTGTCTGAATATGTTTATATACACTCGTGTGTGTGTGCGTGTGTGCGTGTGTGCATGTGTGTGTATAAAAACATTATATTTGGACTGAGATCCTGCCAGGGAATATTTTTATACATACTCTGAAAGACATTTTTGTTTTCAAAATCTCTAGGAAGTTATTACTAGAGAAATGTTTGGCAAATGTAGTTACTCCCACCTATTAAAGGGTTCAGGATAAAAAAACCTGAAAAAACTATTTGATATGACTAGTGAGGAGTACAACTGGTAAACCAGCTTCCAAATCCTGTCATCTTTTATTTCAATTTGATATGAACTAATCTAGTATAAGACTATATAGTTTTTAGTGATGAATTCTCTCTGACAGCAAAAAACTGGGAGAAATCATCCCCAGTTTTCATTTCACTTTATGGTTACTCCAGAAAAATTGAAACAATTATGTCATTTTCCTGACTGTGTCCTGCCACATGACATACAAAAGGAAAAAAGAATCTTTATTGTGGACTTTACATAAAAAACAATACAGTAATAACTTGAATACAGAGATAAACNGGCTCTCCCATACAGAAGTATGATTTTGAGAGGGGAATGTATGTTAACATACATATATAGGGCTACATGTGTCTGAATATGTTTATATACACTCGTGTGTGTGTGCGTGTGTGCGTGTGTGCATGTGTGTGTATAAAAACATTATATTTGGACTGAGATCCTGCCAGGGAATATTTTTATACATACTCTGAAAGACATTTTTGTTTTCAAAATCTCTAGGAAGTTATTACTAGAGAAATGTTTGGCAAATGTAGTTACTCCCACCTATTAAAGGGTTCAGGATAAAAAAACCTGAAAAAACTATTTGATATGACTAGTGAGGAGTACAACTGGTAAACCAGCTTCCAAATCCTGTCATCTTTTATTTCAATTTGATATGAACTAATCTAGTATAAGACTATATAGTTTTTAGTGATGAATTCTCTCTGACAGCAAAAAACTGGGAGAAATCATCCCCAGTTTTCATTTCACTTTATGGTTACTCCAGAAAAATTGAAACAATTATGTCATTTTCCTGACTGTGTCCTGCCACATGACATACNAATTTCGAGTAGGAAAGGTTTCAGTTCTTAGTGTAACTATTCTATGAAACGACTCTTCTCCTAATATGAGATGATTAGCAAATCCCACTTACACAGTGAGAATGAAGCTGCAGTGTTACTCCAATAGCTTCTGATCTGAAAGCTCTGCACATATATCAAAATTAAGTGTTAATATATTTTTCAGCTGTTCCATTTCAAAGGCCTATGGTTTGTCTAAGGCTCTGTTTCTTTTTTACAAAATCATTGGACCATAAAAAGTGTATATTGGCAAGATACCATGTCTACTAATTTCATTTTTTATGCACCTCTTTTTATGTTGCTCTGTGTCTGCTTTGGTGGTTTTACTATGTAATCTTTCTGGAACAAGAATCCTGTCAATTTTTGTGCTAATTGTCATAATGATAGCCACTTCTTGTCAGAAATAAACAGTAAATAAAATTGGTAAGCTTCATAGACGGAGCCATTTCACCTATTTACAGACTTTTCCAAACCAGCCTCCAGGCACCACAATTATGATCAGTATATGCCACTGGATTTACAGAAGATAATATTAGCATTATTAAACTGTATGGTGATTGAATTTATGCTTTCATTTTCGACCTGAAAAAATATCTGTGAATGCCATGATAGATTCATTTCATTACTTTAGAATCTCTCTATTTATATATTTCTTAATAGCCCAATATTGATGCTGCTCTTCACACTTCTCACAACTTCTACAAGACCTTTAGAATATGGCATATCCTTGTGAAAAAGAGTGCAAATCTTCATGTATACTTCAGCTGTGCTGCTTCATTACAGACTTCCTGAAGAGATCTTAATGAATAGTGAAGGTTTAAGTTTCTGTTTGTAGGATTTAAGGAAAAAGAAACAAACAAAAAAACCCAAACCCAACAAACCAAGCTATCAGAATTCTAGATCTATATTTATACTTTCAATAAAATTTTCAGAGGACTTCATTTGCTTGAAGAAACTGCATCCCCATTTTCTTCTGAATTTAGTGATATGAAGCCATTCTTCTGGGACTGAAAGCTGGAAAACCAAAACTGTGAATTGGCAGAGATGTTTTGAGGTGCTCTGATATAAAGCATTGATGTTAATAATAGTTGATGCACATGTTTAGCTTTCTCGATGATGCTGGTTGCCTGGTAACCAGAAAAAGGCATATGTCAGAGAGGAGTTCAAATGAAACAGATGACATCAATCTCAGCAGGGTGAGGAAAAGGAGAACCACTGATTAGCTCACCCAGACTGGTATATATAGGAATCCTGTCATGTTTTCTTGTTACTGAATATCTAAGTTGATTCCAAACCTCAATTTATCACAACACTTGTGGTAGTTCTTAATTAGGGATAGCATTTGTGTCTTTTTACAGATGATTTTAAATGTTTATTTTCAGAATCTGCATAATGTCCCCGCTCAGCAGCATGTATTGGAAAAATATTGTTTTCATTGCTCTGCCACTGGCTGGGCAGCAGCTTCTTTTATTTTATCACGAAGTCACACTATATTTTGCATCTAGTCACTGGACCTTCAAAGAAGTTCACAGGACCTGCATGGGGAAGTCACAGGGCCAAAGACACATTTTCAAATATATATATTTTTTTTTTTTGCATATTACTCTGATTGAGCTTTTTATTCCACAACAAAAAGTGCACAAGAATCCAGTCATGTTCTTAACCCTGTTTTTCCAGTTATTCAGAAAATATTTATCTGTATCTAAACATTACAAGAAACAATCTAATTACAGCTGGATATTCATTTCTTCTACAAGCTATTAGGATTCACATTTTCTGTGTTTTTCATGGACAGGTATAAAATTTCCATTAGGATTTCTTTTTGGACAGTGGTAATAATTCTAACTCAGTATCTTACTTATTTAAAACTCAAAGTTATTTTCCTTTTCAGAGTCTTTGCTAAAGGAAATAATACTTTTTGTACAGAAAATCATGCAACATTATCAGAAAAAAGTGAGTTTAGAGTAATGACTTTATTCTAATGATTTTCAAAAATTATGAATCACCTTTTAATTCCTCTGTCTTATAATATCTACTTTACAGTTGTATATTTACCCTAAGCTTTTCATCTCATTGCCCTCTGTTGTCAATAGAGAGGCGCAACACACCTTCCTTAGATTGTATCAAAATCCCATCTTAGGGTGTTAATTGTTTCCATTAGCAATGAATGAAATACAAAATTCTCACTGACTAAAAACCTATTCTTTAAACATCAAATATCAGAAGGAAAAAACCCACCAATTAAGATGATTTTTTTTCTTTTATAAGTAACAATAATATTCTGGGAATCACCACCTCGCATTTCAGTTGCCAATGTTCATTACTAAACTCAAAGCTGCTAATCCAGAAAACAAGCACTAGTAAACATTTCTAAAAATCTTTGGTTTAGGTAACTTGCTCATCTTCAGAGCATTACTGTCATGAAAAGATCCAGCCATGTTGTTCCATCTGTCTCAAACATGAAATCAGCTACACAAAAAATTATTTTTCCTTTTTTTCTTGAAATCATTGCCCCATACACAATACTTTCTCCAAGGCCTGCAATAAATAGGGCAGTACAATACTAATGTGTTTCTGGAGTGAGGCCACTAACCTTTATCTTCTGCATATGACTTTATCTTTTTGTGTTCTCATCCTCTTCACTTTGAAAACTTCCGCAAGTCTGTCTGTGAGAACATGAGAGTAGGATCTCAAACCTCAGATCAGGGAGGTTAATTACTGGATGTTTACAGAGAAGCTACAAAGAGCAATTTTAAGGAAAGTCCTGCAAGTTCTCACATCCTGGAAATGAAACAGGCCTCAGCTGTCTGTCGGTGGTAGTGGAGGTCCTGCCTCTTGGCTTGCTGAAGGAATGTTTATTTCAGACTGATTCATAGGAGAATTTAATTACTTTAACTCTATGTAATCTAAGATGTGTAATCTAAGATTGTTTTAAAGATTAATTATTTCAACAAATTTGGAAGTATTTCAAGGCAAGAGGAGACATAATAGTAATATAAAAGGCATCATTTTTTTATTGCTCATTCAGAAGAATTCACGAGTCACACTCCATCATTTACCAGCAATCCCAGCTAACCAGGCAGGTTCCAGAGGACTGGAGATTAGCCAATGTGATGCACATCTACGAGAAGAGTAAGAAGGAGGATCTGCGTAACTACAAGCTCATCAGCCTGACTTCGGTGCCATTATGGAGCAGATCATCTTGAGTGTCCAGCACATGCAGGAAAACCAGGGGATCAGGCCCAGCCAGCATGGATTTAGGAAAGGCCCAGAGAGTGGAGGTGAATGGTGTCTCATCTAGTTGGGCAGGCGGTCGCTAGTGGTGTTCCCCAGGGCTCAGTATTGGGGTCATCCCTGTTTAATGTCTTCATGGATGCTTATGTCCTTCATAAGCACAAGGGGATCAAGTGCACCCTCAGTTAGTTGCAGACAACACTGAGCTCTATGGAAGTGTTGATCTGCTGGAGGACAGGAAGGATCTACAGAGGGATCTGGACAGGCTGGAGAGATGGGTTGAGACCAGTGTTAGGCGGTTCAACAAGGTCAAGTGCCGGGTTCTACAGGTAGGTCACAACAACCCCATGCAATGCTACATGTTGAGGGAAGTGTGTCTGGAAAGATGCCTGTCAGAAAAAGACCTGAGGGTGCTGGTTGATGGCTGCCAAACAGGATGCATTGTGTGCCCAGGTGACCAAGACAGCCAAAAGCATCCCGGCCTGTATCAAAAACAGTGTGGCTAGCAGAAATATGGAAGTGACCATTTCTCTGTTCCTAACATTGGTGAAAAGTTGGAGTGAGTCCAGAGAAGGTCAACAAAGCTGGTGAAGTGTCTAGAGAGTGAGTCATATGGAAGTGGATGGGGGAGCTGGATTTGTTTAGCCTGGAGAAAAAGAGGTTCAAGAGGGACCTTATTGCTCTCTACAACTACCAAAAGGAGGTTGTAACAAGATGGGGTGTTGCCTTCTTCTTGCAGGCACCCTGCAGCTGAACAAGAGGAAATGGCCACAAGTTGCACAAGGGGAGGTTTAGGTTGGACACCAGGAAGAATTTTTTCACTCAAAGGGTGGTTAATCATTGGAACAGGTTGCCCAGGGAGTGGTGGAGTTGCCATCCCTGGAAGTGACAAGAAACAACTGGATATGGCACTTAGTGCTATGATTTAGTTGACATGATGATGTTCAGTCAAAAGTTGGAGTTGACATTCCTAGAGGTCTTCCCCAATTTTGATTCTATGATTCTGTGATTCTATTCAATGATTGCAATGGAGCTGGTCCCTGCTCTGAAGCACTGAGATCTTAGATGTTAGCAGTGAACTCAGTGATCCACTACGTCATTCTGAAAAATCAATGAAAAATTTCACTAGAATGAAAAAGATTTCTCTTCAGTTTTAGCTTACAAAGAATATTCTAGCCTGACAAATGAAGTTGAATATAGTTGGAAGCACAGAGGCAGAGGGTGTATGGTGGACTGGGGAGAAGATAATACTTTTTTAGGGAACTTTAAACAGGATATGGAAACACAGAAAGGACAGAAGAACCTGGGTGACTGAGTGTAATCTTCAGAAACTGCCATCAACTATAAAAAAGATATGTTGCTGAAAAAAACCAGTAAGATGCTTTTTCCAGATATAGCGTAAGCCATAAAATGCATCTTTTGCCACTTAGGTATTGAACCTCAATCATAACATTTGGAATAAAATAATATTACTAGCTTCTTATATAATTTATTTTAAATAGTAACACAGTGTTAAGGATGTTTAAAATAGTAACATTTATCAGTGTATTTTGGACATGTTCTTCATTGGATTTACACTTCTCAGCGTGGAAATCAAAATTAAAAAGATTAGCTTGATTTTTACTTCAAATCACTGTGCAGTGCTTTTCAAGTCTGTACTTGAAATGCACAATATTGTAAAATTTTAGCTGCAAGCACACAAGAGGAAAAATTGATTTTCTTTGTTTTGCTTGTTTTGCTTTTTCCCTAGTTTGGATAGTTTCTAACTGGATAAACAATGAAGGTAAACAGCATTAACAAAAGCAGTTTATTTGTCTTAAATATACATTAGGTGGCCATTTTCTGAATAATCTCATAGAGATAGGGCCACTACTTACATAAGAACAGGATTCAGAATCAATCTTCTAAATTTTAATAACAATAAAACTGAAGTTTTAATCCTGTTCCATCAAAATCAGTGGAGAAAACTCCAATGGTTTCTGTTAAGGTAGGAACAAACTAGTGCATTTTCCCCTCAAATTTGCCAATAATCTCATCTTGACTATAATAAGTCTCTCTCATATTCTTAATACCAGAGGAGACACTTTCACTAAGAAATAGCCTTTTTCCTCACAAATGTTGATAAAATTATTATTTTTACTTTACAGAGAAAATGTGGTGGAAGTAGCCTGGGAACTTCTAGTTTTATTTATTTTCAGAAATTCTCTGTATCTTTAGGAATGACCTAGATATTGCCTTTTATTCTCTTAATTCATCTAGGCATTATCTACAATGTCATCTTCCTCTAAATTCTCTTGGGAAGGTCTCTGAAAGTGTGAAGGAATTCTTCCTTGCTTTCCATATTCAGACACTTTTTCTTTTCTGAAGCTGTTTGATAGCTGAGACAAGTCAATGCATCACATGTGTTCACTTTTGTACTTAAAACAAAGGGCACCTTGAACAGAAAAGCACAAATGACAAATTCAAGTTTTGACAGATGTAGTTGTTCCAGAGTTTAGTATTAAATACCGACATTAAAACATGGCATCCTATTTCTTTTCTGGAAGAAGTTAGATTCCTTCACTGAGAACATAGTTATTTACTTAGGTTCTGGAATTTTCTTGTGTCATTCACTTTAAAGACTGATAAATATAAGTTTACATATATTATTACTGAAATAAGACATTTGCTGTGCTGTTCAAATTTACTGAAACACTCCTAACATTTATCTGATTCTTCTTTTCAGTTACGGAACAGACAAGAAGGGGCCAATAGCCTGTGATGCAAACTGTTCCTATTATCCCAACAGTCACCACTGAAACTGTAAAACCATTATTTGGAGTTTTGCAGTAAAAAAAAGTGGCAACATGCCTTATAGGAAATTGTGACATTAGAAAAGGCAGAAATGCAAAAAGCTCTGTTTGATCACCTAACACATCTTTCTGATAAAGTGTTCGCTGTCTACCATTACTCTCTTTAAATTCATTTAGACTAGAAGAGCTAACAACTCTGCGTTATCATTTTCATGTTATAAAAATGTGCTGGGGATAGGATAGAAGATAAACAGTTCCGATGTTGAATTTGAAGCTACAAGGAGCATGGGTTTTATTTTTTTCCTCACATGTTTTCACTCAAAATTAATTTATTTCTATAGTATTTCATTGGTGATTACCAGATCTTTATCAGCAAATTGTCATTATGAGCATTCAACAACTTGGTAAGACTGGTAGTTTATTAGAGCCAGCTATGTGTTATAGCATATAAAAATCTGGGATTGTAAATCTTATGTATTTCACAGGACTGTTTAGTCAAAATATACATATGATAAAAAAAGACGTTAGTTTCTATACAAGTAGCCGAGAGAGAGAATATTTAACTTCTCCTTTAGATTCACTGCATTCTGATTCATTGCAATTTAGCAATATTTTGATATCATGGATCATTCAGGATTTGAGAGCAATTTAGCATTTTCCAATCAAAGATCTAGTATTTTCTTATTTAAGTAATCCTAAACTCTGTGGAAAACAACTAGAATAGGATTGCACACATTCCCTCTTTGCTGATGACACCACCGCTTTGTCTTTTTAATTCCAAAACACTTTCTTATCAAGACCATCTGAATTCCCTGTTTATTTGCTACCCAAAGAATTTCTCCAATATCAAGTTTTCTGCTTTTTGATCTTGCCAAAATCCAAACAAATGTCTTTTCGTTTTCACTACATCACATCCTTAGTTCACATTTCTGTGTGACTTTTCCCTGGCTCTGGGGAATCATGGGGCTTCTGGATGGAGAAAATTAGAGATTTTGTTCTGGTTCCTGGACTGTGCTGTGATTTCATGTCCGTGATATAATAATGACTTTCACAGACTCAGACTTTAAAAATTGCTGTTGTCCTCTCAATGCTCTCTCTTCATCTGTGCTAGGAATGATTCCATATGTTAGGAGTTGCCCATGCTGCCTAACTTGAAAGGAATTTCTGTGTCCCAGTTAATACACTAATCTTGCTATGCCTTGTTCATACCTGGTGAAAAGAGAAGGCTTTTGAAAAAGTGTTTCTTAGAAGAATCCTATATTCACTATATTCACTGCATTAAGCCCTGGATGGAAAAGTCTCTTCTCGAAGAGCTCCGTTGTGAGAATCAAAACACAAACTTTCTAATTTACATACCTTAACTATCTTCTTAAAATTAAATAATGTGAAATTCTCCTTTTGGAGGTTCATCAGGCTTTGGTGTCCTCCTATGCTCTTGTGACATGATGGGTTTCTGGCAGTTAGGAGACAGATGTGGTGGCTGAAAAATCCTACACTGTTAAACCAAGGTAGAACTTAATGACTGTATTCTGTCTGTTAAAAAAAAAAAAAAAAAACAACACTATTATTATTGAATTTATTGTGTGTTCAGCTCCTGTAAATATTCTAGCAAATAGAATCAGTCCAAAATCAGTCCAGGCTTAGCTCCAGAATCAGTCACATACCAACGATCTCTATAGGAAAGCAAAGTTAATCTTTCAAAACACAGATATTTTCTCTGTTGTGTGAATTTTCTGATGTTTATAAAGTGAGAATTAGTCACTAAAATGTATATTTGAATCTCCTATCTCAATTACCTTAAGAAACTACTTTTTAAAACATTTTAATAAATATTTGAGAAAAAATTTAAACCATTTGCAAATAGTTCAGCCGAAATAGACTTTAATTTAATTTAATCAAGATGGAAGCAAATATTACTGAATTTTATAGTCATCTTAAGTTAACTATTCTTATTTATACCTGTGTAAGTATATGAAACTTCCCGTTTTTCTGCAACTTTTATAACTATCTTTGTCTTTAATCTATTTTGGATACAGTCACGTGAGAATCCTCTGAATGCAATACAAAATCACAATACAAAGCAAAGAATTGAAAAGATTGAGCCACAATCTTGTATTAAGGCAAAAAAAATGAGGAAAGATTTTAAGAGTAAAATTTTGGAATTACAAAATCAGGATAGCATATGGGCAAGCATGTGAGTAAACTTCATGCATTTGCACACATATTTTACACAATTTCATACACAAATGCATAAAAGCAGTGATTGTACTGGCTAAATAGTTTCTTGTATGCATACATATTTTCTTGGCT
This sequence comes from Oreocharis arfaki, assembly GCA_013398015.1. Lineage (NCBI taxonomy): Eukaryota > Metazoa > Chordata > Aves > Passeriformes > Paramythiidae > Oreocharis > Oreocharis arfaki. The sequence continues at coordinate 700,060 of VZRR01006550.1, read as the reverse complement.
CAAAGGCTGATTTCTAGGTGTTAAATCTGAGTCATTAGCACCTTGATGTTTGTAACATTGTGCTCTTTAGCTTGAACTGCATAAGTTTTACCATGCCACCGTATTTTAGGATTGCATTTTTAATGGAACTTATGGACCTTTGTGCTACTTTTCATCTTGAAGCATGTATGTCAGATGAAGAAGTCAGCAGCGGACAGGCAGGCAAAGATACACATTCAGATGAGGTAGACAACAGCTTGATGAAGTACTAAAGATAAATTATATGTAATCCTGAAGATTTTGGCACTGCTGAGTAATGAAAATCATCGATATTCAGCTTTGCTTGAAGGAGTTGCACACATACTCAAAATCATCCCTTCATTCCCTCATCCTGCCAGCCATGAAATACCCTGAAAACCGTCATACGTGTACAATTTTGAAAAGCAAAATGAAACCTGTATTTAATACTTAGTTCTTTCATTGTTATAAGAGTATCACACGTTTGTATAGTACTGATTAGCCCATAACATTTCTTTTTGTGGTAGTTTTCCCGTGATAAAAGAGAGTTTCGGATATCTACAGCCACCAGTAGGTACTCTGATGTTTTGTATAGTATTTGTGAAGTGGATGCAAGTGGGAGCTGTCAGCTTATTGCAGAATAGGTTCAAAAAATAATTTCCTCGGATCTTTTTTCAGTATCCAGGCACTGGTACTTGACAGGAGAGTTCTAAGACCAGGAACAATTTCTTTTAAGTTAATAGAAAAAAATCCATTTCTTAGAGATTTCTGTGAATTTTGCATCCATTCTATTTTTTCTTGTTAAGGCCATGAATAAATGCACTCTTCTTTTGTTTAACCACATTGCTGAATACTTTTATTTCAAGACTTTTGTAAAGATCCAGGCACATTTCCCTAATTATTCCTACACTTCAGAAAAAAAAAAAAATTATCTACAGTACTTCAATTTCATCAGGACTTTACACTCTTCATGTAATAACAGACAAAAGCCAAAATAATTTCAGAAATTCTCACAGAAATTGAGCATGTGGTAAGGCTTGCTTGGAGATACACAAAGTGCTAGTGAATCCATCCTAACAGGTATTGGTATTGTCACCTCAATCTCAGAAATATCCCGCAACGGTACTTCAGGTGGAGTTCCGTTTATTACATTACAAAAAAGTTCCACTAGGTAGGTCCAGTAATTCCTGTGTAAGAATTATGCCTTTACCACACAGGAAATTGTTCTGTTTGATTGTTCTGTTCTCAACATTAATTAGTAGCAGCTTTAAGTAAGTCAGAGAATTAAATATCCAGTTTTCATTTTGAAGAAATTTTGAGATTGAGCCTATTTGGATATATGCAAGGTACACCTGTAATGCATAAAGTTATCACAAATACGTTGAAAAGTAGAAAACACAGATTAGCCTTATTTATTATATTTTCCCAGGTGACAACTGATTTATGTATGACAACAGTTCTTTATATAGAGCCAGGTATACAGATATATACATGTATCATATATACATAAATGTTTACACAATTTAACATTTCTAAAACTATTGCCTCCCTAAAAGATCAATTTTCTTTTTTCCCTGTGGTTATCAAAGATATGTGCATTTTGTAGCACCACTTTGGCACAAGAGACACCATTAGGATATATTACATCAATTTCTAAGTATTAGCTTTCATGTGACCTGATAGATAAGGCATGTCATCTCTCTTATCTTATTATACTCCATGCCTCTGTGCTTTGATGGCATGTTATAGTCAAAGTGTTCTGAGTTTTAAGATACTTTGAAGTACTTCAAAGTTTTATGGAAGAGACGACTATAAACTTCCTACAAACAAGGAATACAATAATAATACACTTGACCCTTTCCCTTTCTCTTGAAAAATATAGGTTTAATATTTTTTGCAGTGATCAAAGTGAGAGAATAGCAAAATATTTTTCAAGTGCTCATAATCCCATCGTATCTGGGTATACTAGACAAACTTTTAATGTCTTTACTGGTAGATTTCTTATTTGATTTGCAAAATATAAACTGAGACAGAAACCAACCGTGATATCAAAATTATATCTAAATATGATAGCTTGTATGCAAGTAAAACAACAAAAAGGAGGTAAGCTAATGCTTTTTCACACTTCCTTCACCTTCTCTTTAAATGCTGTCTATATAAGATGATAATAAATATTGTATTGCAGTTTGCCCATTCAACCCGGTTTCTTCATTCTCTGATTGTTTAAATCTCGTTTCTCAATGATGCCCCCTCCTTACCTACACCACTAGTTGTGCTTCTGATGCTACTTACAAAAAGAAGGATTAAAAATAAATGATACAGACTGTGTTTTTTTTCTTGAACACACCCTTTCCTCATTAATCTGCAGATAAAACTTCCTGCTGTGCAATCGAGTAAAATATTTCTGAGGAGCAACTAAGTAGAGGTCATTTATATAAGGAGAGTTCATTGTATCAGGTTGTCCTGTGGAAGTCAATACACTCACCCATATTACTTACAGTGGCAACTTCTGATCAAGAGATCTTTTTCTCCTTGGAAGTCCTCAGTAGCAAAGAAAAAACCAAATCAATTACATGGTACCAGAGCACCCTTCTTTTGTTTAACCACATTGCAGAATACTTTTATTTCAAGACTTTTGTAAGGATCCAGGCACATTTTCCTAATTATTCCTACACTTTAGAAAAAAAAATATTTACACATTTTTAAAAAGTAATTAAATGCTTGGACCATTAACAGTTCTTTAACTTCTTTATCTGGTTATCCTCCATAAATATAGTGGATAGGATGTTTTGTTTTTCTCACGTAAAAAACCTGTCATTGATGGAAATATTGTAGAAGTAGACTTCATATGTTCTGCTTTCAGGAACATTGTAAATAATCCATTGTGAAAAATGTTATGAGTGGCACTTGAGGACAATTTAGAGACCCAGATAGCAGATACTCATAAATTTGCTACCTGCCTATAGTAGCATGAAGGGTCATTCCCCGAAGTTGATGAAAGTCAGCTTAAATTGAGACTTCTTTCATGTTGCCATCATTTAGGAGGAAAAATATATATTTTTACTAAGGCTAGTGATAGAAAAACCTGTCTGTGAATAGTCTTATTCCTTCTAATTTTTGGTCTACTTACACAGTCCTGTTAATGACAAACATTTTGTTTTGTCATAAGAGCAGTGCTTCTTCAGAATTTTTTTTAGGAAGAAAACCTTCAAATAGAAAGAAATCTAGGGTTCACCTGACAAAAGAACAAGGTGACTGTGAAACTGCGCAGCAGCACGTGCAGATCTTGTTTTAGGAGATGATACCCTGACCAAATGCTGCAGTGAACCAATGCCACACTGGAGGGTTGACGTGTAAACGGGTTTGTCACCAGAGAGAATCAAAGAGAAATAACCTGTTAATGGAAATGCAACTGCACTGCTGCAGATGCTGATTTATTAAGGCACTAAAACTGGTACTATGTCAAATTTATTGGTCTAAGTCAAAGATGGTATTCTTAAAAACACACACCTAGATTCCAGCTGCCTAGGATTCTACTGCTAAAATCACTGTATGCTTAAGGATCATCAATCCTTGTATGGGAACAACCATCCTGAAATCACTGAGGAGCTCAATAAGTCTTTTAAGACCTTTAAGATCCTCCAACCAGATTTGCGTTCTCATTTCTTTTATTTCCAGAGGGGTAGAATCCAATTGGTGTACTCAGATTTTCCTTAGTAAACATTGATGTGACTGAGTGCTGTACAAGGTACACTAGGAAGGGCCATACTCATTTCATTTATGCTTTTAGATAGAGCACTACTACTGAAATTTGGCCAATAACTCTGTAATTACTGCACTTATCCAGTGTTTGGGAGAGCTGAGTTCTCTGTTTTCCCACCTGTGACTGGATTCTCATACATTTTTCATAGAGTAGCTCTGTAATCTTTTGCCTTTAGCTGAGCTGGGGTACATCCATGTGTTCTGAATTCTCACCATTCTTTGTGCCACTTTGAGTAATAAATGCTACTGATAGCAACAGAAGTAACCCAGATTCAGACACAAGGGAAATGCTTTTTTTAATTTGGTAGTGTGGTGGGTGCATGCACACTAGGAAGAGGGCTCTAGGTCCTGGATTTCAGTGTAAGGCTTTCTTTCGTGCTTTATGGGGCCTAAACAAACCTCAGGGGACAGGTTTGAAACTGTGCAAGAGGCAAAATAAATTTTCTATCGGAAAGTGCACTTGCAAATTGCTCTGCATTGCCCTGTACTTCACTGTACTTCATTCATTAAATTGTGATGGTTGGACAATAGAAATTGAGTCAATTGCATGTGTGTGCATTGTGTGTGATTGGTTGGTTGGTTGGTTTTTTTTTCCCATGCTATTGAGTGATTTCCCTCAGTTTCTGTGTATCTTAAAGGAGCTGAATAAGTACAGGGATAGGCATGTTTAGAAAGAACTATGCCTCTTCAGCATGCTGCTTGTACCATCTGCCTGCTGCACAGCCAATAGGTCTCATAGCAATTTTATCCCTGATAGTGTGGCAGTCAGAACACAAAGGCTGATATTGAAATATGTTGAACACATCTCAGCTTCTTTTTCCTCTTAATTTTTTGCTCATTAGTTTTATGTAAACCCTGAAATGAGAATTACAACAATTGTCTAATTCATTCATGTTACCTGAACATTAATTCTTCCTGGGCTTCTTTAGAACATTTTTCTTCATTTATTCCTTCCTCTATACTTTCTTACTGGTGCATCTTCTTTTAGCCAGACACTTAAATAAATCTCAACAGTTGTCATTTGAAAGTTATAGTTTACAGTTTTGAAGTGGTCTGGTATGGGTCATCTTTTTTGCTCCTGTTGGAGCTCTGTCACTTCTAATAAACCCTAGTGTTTATTCAGTGAGAAAGCAGAAGGGGGTAGCTCAATTAGCAAAGATTGGTTTTGAAACAGCCAAGGATGAATGCATTCCTCTCTCAAAAATAATTTGAACTACAATATTCTTGTAGAAGGTAATAGATATGTTTCAGGCAGAAGAAAGAACTGAGCCTGGGGTTTCCATATCCCATAACTTCTGGGTTTCAGTAAAATGAAATATTATTACATTTTTAGATGAGTTTCTTCTGTTACAAATATCCAAATGTTTCTTTCTGGCTTAAATATAATGATATTTTTGATACAGAGGGAGCCTTTTCAAATTTTTGTGTCTCAGGAAAACAAAAAACAGCAAAAAAAAAATTGGTGTTCCACCTGAAACAGTTTTTCTATATTAGATTTTTCTTTTCTACCTGCCAACAGAAAAACCAATTTGAACCACCCTAGATCAGACTATGAATGTGCTTGTGTTCTAATGATTTTCAGCATCCAGAAATCACTTGCCTTTGATGTGTATCACAACTATCTGTTCTTCAACAACAACAAAAAAATCTAGAAACTTTTCTAATACTAATACATTTACATTGCATAAAAGCTACTATATGAATGCAAATTTTTAAAACTCACAAAACAAACATCAAATTACCAGTTTGCCTTCTGATATTATTTAAATGTTAAAACAAACTTGGAGGATGAAAAGGAAAAAAAAAAAAAGAAAATAAATTCAAATACTTCCAAAGCAGACAAGACTTTTAGATTTACTTTCTTCTACATAGACTGCAAAAAGAAGGACCTCAGGACATAATGGCAGTGAATGCCCTCAGGAAGGAAAGGTGAAAACTGTGGGAAAGAATGTAGATGTCTGGGATCAAAATTCTGTGTGGTTCCAGCCGTGGAAAAGCTCCGCCCTGCAGTCAATTTGTGCTTATGCTGTAGGGAGGAGGAGAAGGATGTTTAATGAATACAGTCTCTATTTGTCTTTCTATCATTTACATAGAGGTTAAATTTTAAAGTAAAAATCAGGCTGCATCTTCTTTTGGCTTCTACTGTATTATTTACCCAAATTCGGTGGTAAATAGTTTAAGGTTGTTGTGACCTTCCAAGAAATTACTCTGCAGATTAACAAAAGTTACTTTCTTGTTTTAAGTGGAATTTCACATTCAAGATCTTTTAGTAATGGGGGGCAAAAAAGCAAGAAATAGTTGATGGTTTAAATGCTTTAAAAGGGTTAACCTGTCAAGAATGATGAAAATAAATATAACTAAGAAAATTCCACAATTTCTCAGTCCTCTTCTGATCTGCTAAGGACATGTCACAATTTGCCTCATCAAGTTTAAACACATCCTCTGCCAGGTTTGGAAACAGAAGGAAGGCAGGCTGTTGCAACGGAACACCCGTTCCAACAATTCTTATTGTTCCCTTTATGGATTCTTGCAAAGGTGATATTTTGAAGAAAGCACATGGAGTCATTTCTAGAACAAATAGCATAAATGCAAGCTATGCTTTGGATTCCAAAATATTTTTTGTTAGTGTTGTTGAAGAGGTAATATAGAAAACCAAATCCATGTATTCTCTAATTCTCTACATGCTTTTTTTGTCCCTTTCTGATTGTCATTGTCCAGCCTCCTTGCTACTCTTTCTATTAGTGCCTCTGATGAGCACTTTGCTTCCATATCTAGCTTCCAAGGCACAATTCTGTGTCAGTGCTGAAAAGCTGAAATGAGAAGAAAATCTCACAGAAATGTTCCAAGCAAGTGAGGGCGAGTCCCTGCAGCCCCAATGAACGACTCTCTCTAAATCCATAATTTTGTCAATGTAGCCCTCACTCATACCTCACTAGTATAAATAATTTAATCAAATAATCAATAATTTATGATTTGCCACTACTTTTTAACATACACTGGGTATGTTTAATGAAGTACAGCCAACAAAAGAAAAAACTATCTTGTCCCTCAGACACTGATATTGTGTCCTCAGGTATGTGTCATATCATCTTCAAGATTTAAATTTCAAAAGAGGACAACTTCTTTGCATGTTTTGCTGTTTTGAATTTCCAAGAATGGCCAAGTTGGCAGATATGCAAACCAATTTAATTCTGCCTGGCACCACAGCTCTTTTTCTGGCCCTCAAAGACTGTTCTTTGAAAGAACTGAACCACAAAAGGAAAGATTACTCACTACTGGACAGCACATGTCTTGTCTGGAAATAAATGTGGATGTGCTTGCCAGCTGTTAATCAAAGTATACAGTGAAATAAATTATTAAAATAATAGAGAGACTTAAATTTCAGTAGTAGCCTTCTGATCTTAGTAATACAGCCCTCTTCCCAAATATGGCTCAATGATCACAGCATTGTTTCCAGTCTTATTTTCATATTTCAAGTACGCATTTTTATAAATACATTCTTTAATCATATTCATTATAAATGTGAAAGCTCCACTTGATGTTTTCTACTCAGCTAAACCAGTGCAGACAAATTGAAAACCTTTATTACACCCCTCTCCTCTCAAGAAGGCCACTGCAGCAGCAGTTGACATGATTTGAATCACTGAGATGTTACTAGCTGTGAAAACAGAATTTAAGTAAACAGTGTTTGCTGCATGATGTGGAACTACCACTGCCTGAATTCTTAATCTTCATGGATTCTCTCTGTTACCAAGAACTGACACCGCGTTTGATAATTTTTATTTAAAACAGAGTGAATCAATATTTTATTAATTTAAAATTTTAAAAATTAGTTATAAAAAATGCTTCAGAATGTGGAATTTGGATTCCAATAAATGTTATTCAACAGCAGAGACATTTTTTTGGAATTGCTGTTAGTTACTATATCTTACATTTCTGCCAAGGACTGAATTTAAACAAAAGGGCAGCAAATTTAATCAAATTTAATAATAAAAAAGGCAGTTATATGTAAGAATTATATATGCACTCAGATTCTGACACTGTACTGTGCATAAGTAAAATAAACAAAGATCTATAGTTTTAGATCTAACATTTTTGTTAGCTTCAATAAAAGTCAAGCTAGAAAAGAAACAATACAATGAGATTATATTGATATGATCAGAATTTAACAAAAATGTTTTACTAGAATACTATTGAACTGATGGGAGGGGGGTTCAGAACTCCTGTGTATGGAAATTCAACAATTCTCACCATCACCAGGATATTAGGAAAGTCTGCTTATAAGATAAAGCCAAATAAGGAGCTAGCGTTGGTTTCGTCCTTAGCAAAAATGGTGTGTAGAAAATGTTTCAAGCTACTTACAGTACCAGTTTAGTAGAGCAGCTTTAAAAAGTTGTATTTCAGCACCTATTATTTTTTCCTTACTGTGAATGAGAAGTACATGTATGTAGGCAACTTTCACCTCCTTACTTTTTCCTAATCATTCCTAGCTGTTGGTGAGACGAGTCCCGGGTTTCTGGGAACTCTGTAGGAACTGGGAGTTATATTACTTCATGGGAATGTTTTAAAGCCAAATTCATCTTATTTGCAAAGCACTGGGTGTTGCATTGGTGAAATAACTTATGATTTCCATTCTTGTCCAACCTCTTGTATGGCTGTGGCTCTAAATCTCTTTTTTGAACATAGTGATCATGATAAGTTGCAAATACAATGATAGAGAGGTTAGGTGCTGAAAAATGTTGGATGTAAAAGGATGCCATGTTATTCTGCCATAAAAGAAGCTGGGAAAAAATGTACATCTGCATTTTTCTATCCAAGATCTTTCTACTGTAGATAATTCTACAGAGAGTTGTTGAGGATATTGGCTATGCCACTAGGAAAGCTGTGTCATTCAGTCAGCACGGTGGATTTAGGAATGTAAAGCTACAGATCTGGATAAGTTTTAGTCCTTCCTCATGAGGAAGAAATAAGGTTAGAAGCACTTTGTAAAAGACTTAAGCATGATGTGTAGGAAGATTAATTTCTCCCCTCTCATATTCTGAAGTTGACCTTCAAATTTGTTAACTGCTTTGAGTAACTGTCAATTGTTAATAGGAAAAGCAAACCAGCAAGTGTTCTATGAAGGGGAAGGCAAAGTGAGATTTTATATAATTTCTCTATTTCCACTGAAAACCTGAAAAATTAGGCCTCAAAAGATTCCCAAGGATGGGGACAAATGATCTTTAACATCTTTATTTATAGACATTGAAAAAAATTTCAATGGAAAAAGTGATACCTATATAATGAAAATGCATGAGGACCATTTAGCAAAATATCTCAGGCTTGCTGGATTTAACTGATCTCGTATTGAAATACAGGTTTTTATCCTGTGAAGTTATATCTTCTGACAAAGCAGAATAGCACCAAAGTAAATTACAGGAAGCAAAATCTGTGCTATAGCTCAGAAAAGTGGAACATGGATGTCATACCTATTCATTCCATCCATTTTAGCTCTCAACACAGTAATAATTGCTGTAGACACACCTCAAAAATCACCTTCCCTTTTGTATGCTGCTACAAACCATTTGTAAACTTTCAAAACCAATCTGTATGTTAAAAAAACCAAAACTATTTGTGGTTGTCATCTCAAAATCAGTTTTTCCCTTGTGCCCAGAGTGAAACCGATTACAGGTTATATAAATGAAAGTTTTAGTATGGTAGCAGAGAAGAACTGTTACAGCATAATAATTTTTTCATTAAAGTGTAAATGAGCAAATTATAGTAAGAGGTAGTTGCATAGTTTTCTGCTGTTACCTTCGGTAAATCTAAATGCATATATTCAAAACTGATGGTTGTCCAAGAAGCAGCTTTGCAAATCTCTTCAATTTAATCTGCTCTGCTTTCCTTTCAGCACTAGTTACAATATTTTATAAATGAGATATCAGTCTCCCGCAGTCATCAGATTGTGAGAGCTCATTAAAGGCTATTTGAGTGGGAAAGGAACTGGAGGTATAGGGAAAGAAGCAGGAAGAATAAAAGTGCAGATCTGCTAGATTACTTGTGCTAAAATTCACATCAGACTTAGTGATTGCAATATTCTTAATTATCCATATTATCTATTAGCAGCCAGCTAAAAACACTATTAAAAATCAAAACTTTAAAAAATTAATTATGAAAACAATGTAAAATAAAAAGTATACATAATTAAAAAGTAAGCATCAGCAAAATGTAAACATCAGCAAAAAGTAAACATCAGCATTTTCTTTGGGCTTTAAGATACTTAATATATTTTTCCTCCTGGGGTTATAACAGTTATTGTATTTGCTATAACTTGCAAATAAATTTATATTTTGCTTTGACTCTATTAAATTAACAACTAAAATGTATTCAATTGATGCTAGCTTGAAGATTATTAGACCAATTTCTAGGGGTGGAGTTAAAAAAAATTAAATTAATTATTCATGAGATAGCTCAGTAATAAATTAGAAAAGCAGTTAACAAAAACAGACATTGTTTCTGTTTGCAGAAGATGTAACAGAGTTTCTCTGTTGACATTTCCACAGAGTTAAGTAGCAGACTGAGCAAGAGGGGTTAGTTGAACCCTGGTTCTTGAAATGCCCCCTGAGATTTCCTGGGTTACCTGGTACAGATGTAAGAAGTTACCTTCAGGACAAGCCATGTATGGAGTTATAGGTATGATTGCACACTGAGAAATCCAGTATTTTATCACTGCAATTCAAGAGAAATTCAATTTATTTTCCTGAAAGACAATTCAGGAAAATTTCAATTTTCCTGAAAGCAATTTCATAATGCTTTTTATGTCTCAAGAGCAGGTGAGGGAAAAAAAAAACCAACCAAACACAAACAACAAACCCAAGGGAAAAAAAAAAAGCAAAACAAAAATAACCCCAAAACTCTATGATTAATTAATCTGTCATAGTCCTTTAAGAGACATTTAGACCAATCTGAAAAATGGGATGTTCCATCTGAATATCAGGAAAAATTCATTCGCTGTGACGGTGATGAAGAAGATCATGGTGATCCTGACTGGCATCATCAAGAAGGCTGCCCAGAGAGGCTGAGGAGTCTCCATCCTCAGAGTTAGTCAAAAGCCACCTGGACATGGTCCCAGACAACCAGTTTCAGGTGGTCTTGCCTGAGCAGAGGGGTTGGACCAGATAACCTCCAGAGGGCCTTTCTGACCTCAATCATTCTCTGATTCTTGTTTCTATCATAATGGGAGCAAAGAAAACCTGATTTCTTCTGGTATTTGTAAAATACAGGTAAGAAAATTGTTCACATTCATCTAAGCAAGAATATTTTAAGGACATGAAAAACGTACAACTTCTTGTATCTGATGCTTGGACTTAATTCAAAGAGTGGTGTGGTGGTGAGAGACTGTCAATCTGATTTTGTCTCTGTCAGTACCAGAGATTTTTCCCTGGAAAATATTAGGAGGGAAGCATCATGGGTTTGTAATATTAAATGCAAAGGCAAAATCTTCTGAAATGTGTATTCAAGAAGGCATTGAAGCTGCTCTTTGGAATATCCTTTCGACCAGTACACAAACATTTTCCTTTTTGGTGTGAGGATGACAGAGGCAAGGACATGATGAACGTCCTTTAACATTCTACTTTATGGATTTGGCTAATGCATGAACAGAGTTGATTTTGCCTCAGTGACTGGGTTTTTTTCTGCAGCACATTACATTTCACGGACAACAGTAATTAAGTTTCATTCATGTAACAACTTGGTCAGTGTTTAGGTGCACTTCATATTTGTATTTTGGTGGAGCCACAATTTTTCTAAACTTCCATAACGAGAACAGTGGCACATAAATGCTTCTGCTTGAGTGATGCAGATAAATCTTAACATACAATTACTGTATTAAAAAGAGCTGCTAAAAGCTTTACTGTAACTGGCTTCAGTTAGCAGCAAGTTGTGCATGTTTGAGATGGTCTGAAGGCAAGGAGAGGCCAAGAGAGCCACTACTCTGGGGTGACATTTTCAGATGGAGAAATCACTCTAAATTTGTAGTCAATCTACTGGGGAAGAAGATGCAGATAAATCAACCATTAAGAGGATCACTTACGTCTTTGATCAAGCAGATCAGATGGAAAGAACAATTACACTCATTGAAAATGAAATTAAACCAAAGGTGGATCATGCCAGAATAAGTTTGTTTTTATCTTTGATAACTGATCTTCCAAATAGTCTAATCTACAGATACACTGGTAAAGCACTGGTGTAGTACCGCATGGGAAACCACTAACTGTTCTGGGAAACAGAGCAGTAGCACAAGAATTACAAAGCAATAATCAATGCATGACCAAACAAAGATTCAGCAATGCATCTCTGTATTTTCCAAACCTTGCTCAAAACCACAACTGCCACGTTGGAGCAAACACTGGTGAATTGTATGAAGACATGAATTGCAAGACTGGAGAGATATGACTAGTGGAATTAAAGACCAGAATCAAGAGGAATAGTAATTTTGTTGATGACATCAAGCTGTCAAGCTAGAGGGTGTGTATAGCCAGAAATGCATCAAATAGTATGTAGGAGGAACTGAGTGTCCTCAAGGGACTTAGGTGTACTAGGATGAAATTCTATAATTTCAGGTATGCAATTAAAGATTAGGAGCAATAATTTTATCATAGATTATTTACTGGAAATGATTATGGGAAGAAAGTCTTGATTATGCAAGGTGGACCCAGCACCTCATGTACACTTTAGCTGATAGGAAGGTAAACTTAACATGAGATAAGAGCAAAAACAGCCTAAAGACTTTGGAAAATATTAGAAGCTTTCTATAAGGCACTGAGAAATTGCTGTCTTTGGTGCAGTGCTATCAATGTCCAAGAAAGATAAGGAAAGAATAGCTTTGCTGAAAAGATGCTTCAGTTCAGCCTCCCCAAGCACTTTAGATACTGAACTCCTACTGAGTAGCCTAATGACTAATGGTTTCAGTGGCAATGTGAGGCCTAAATACGAGTTAGGCAGACAAATACCTTAGAAGATCTAATCCCAAGTTTTGTACTTTAACAAGAGAATAGCCAAGAATAGATACAACTGCTCTTTTTAAATTCTTCAGGGACATAACACTTGTAAAGGAGAAGAAGCACATACACAGGTAATGCTGGTATAAAAAGAAATAAGTACACATAGGTCATTAATAAATCTAGGCTAGAAACAAGTTTCTGACCACCAGAAAAATAAATTTGGGGTGGGGGGGAGAAAGGACAACAACCTTCTGACTGAAATAAAAAGGGCTGACACATTTCAGTACATTTTTGAATTGGATTGTGAAATATACTGGCTCATAACAATAGGGCTCTAGCTCAAACCTATTTACAGCCTATTTACTTTGGTCTAAAAACATCTGGAGATCAGTTGTAATGCAGCAAGTCCTAAATATATCATGGTATATCATTATGTTAAAGCTGATCCTTGCTTAGAGCTGAGAGATATATGGAAAGAAACTTCATTACCTCTTGGCAATATCCTGAGTCTCTGGATTTTTATAAAGATAAGTGGAGCCTCAGATGAAAGCAGTAAGCTGAGGTCAGGCTTCCAAAGGGTATGTATTGATTCTCATTAATACGAGGAATTGCCCTCAATGATTATTGAAAACATACTAAAAAATCTGTTGTCAGCAAATTAAAATAATTTTTAATCTGGAAACATTTCTGGATTGATTTTGCAGAAGTTCTTCTGTATATGTTATTTTTTCTTTCTGGATCAATTGCGGCATAATTAAAATAATTCTATGAACTGTGACTTATCCTTTAAAAAAATTAAAATAGCATTGAATTTAATGAAGGCATCCCTAAGCAGATCTTACAGCTTCTGTAGGGACTACAGAATTCCTAAGGTCTCACTCCTGGAACAGGTCTTGCAGGACATTTTAATGTTTTGCCTTTAATCTGAAACAGTAAAATGCTCCCCTAATTCAGATCAGTGGCAGGCACTTTGGCTGCTCTAAGTTAGGTAGGACCCTTGTCTTGTCTTGTCCATCTGGTTTACATCTTCCTTTTCTTTCCTCTATGAAAAAAGTAAATTAAAACTGTAACTTTTTGTCCTACACTGGCTTGGTCTACAACGTATGAAACAAATAGAAGAAATGTGCAGCTTGGGATCTTTTTTATGTGGTTTCTCTTTCTGTGGAAAACCATAGCAGGGAGAGGGAGAGAGAGAAGGAGAGACAGACTGAAATTTGAAGAGAGAGAAAAAGAGAGAAAAAAGAGGAGAAAGAGAGACAGAGACACTGGTGACTATGATATATTTCTGCCTTGGTTGATGTCAGGGCCTTTTCTGTTTCAAGGGCCAGCCCATGCAAGCACGCTATTACAAAACCAATTCCAAATACTTATGCTGCTTTGTATCAGAATGTCACTGTGGGAATCACACAAGCTTTGTAGATTCTTAGAAAACAACAACTTGAGAATGAGTCTGAGGTGTTAAGAAACACATTGATTGGGACTGAGTTTGGGATGAATAATAAGTCATCCTTTTCTGCTAAAATTTATGACCCACTGTGCTGTGGAAAGTCCTTGGCTAAACACAAGTCCAGTCTCTCAGTCTGATTATTGAAATGGTGCCCCTTTTTCAGATGAATACTCTTGTCTATGGGCCATATAGTGTCATTTCAATCAAAAATTGGAGTATTCTTAGTCCAAATGAATGCATCAGTTATAGCTTAATAGCATTTTGCAAAAATATATCAAAAGTATGATAATAAGATGGAGTCAACAGCTGACTTTGAACGACTTTCATTTATATAATTTTTACTTTAAAAAATCAGATCAAAATACAGTTTTTGTGTTTTGTGCTGCTGTCTCCCATACGACCACATGCACATCATTTTGCCACAAAGATAAAGGTAGTAGGACCTTCTTACGTAATATGATTGAACAGAGTGCTGTAGCAGTCTCTAACTCTGTTTTGGATTCTGATATATTTTAGCTGAGATATTTTAATTACTCAATACTATCTAAGGACAGACAACTATGCAATACACTTAAAACAGTATCTTTTTACTGCTCTCTCAAATTAAATATCTCTTTCATTACTATGTATTTTGTAGGTTTGACTTACTGATTCATGAAGCAAAAAATTATAGGGTCAATTACACAAACTCCAAATGATTTTAAGCTTTTTATACTGTTTCGCTTATATGTGCCCTTCATTTTAGCCATTAACATCTGACATTGGAGCTATAGTACTTTGATTAGTCAAACCAAAGCATTAGTTTTAAAATAACACAGAATCTGACAGCATTTAAACTGAATTATAGGACGGGACCATTTACAGAAACATTGCTTCACAAGAAAAACAAAGAATGAAATGAATATAAATTTCCAACAGCATTCAACTGCTGTACTTAAAGCATATTTACTCAGATAAATGGACAACATTTCATCCGGGTGATTAGAATTATTTGAATAATTTCCCCACAGACTGAATATAATTCTGAAAAACAAAACAGCATTGCTTCCAAAAAAAGTTTAGCTCCAGATACTCCCTCCATATGCAGTAGAAAAGCAGTTCAGCTGCCCTACAGTTAAACATGACCCTGATTTAGAGGAGTTTATGTTTCAGTCTGAAAGTCAATCTGAAGCATCTGTTCTCACTAAATGCAGATGATTTTTCTATGAGGCTTTAGCCACAGCAGTAGGTAAACTCTCTGCATTACAGAAGCCATTGAAGTCTGCAAAATATAGTTTTACACATGCTGAAAAGTTTTTTTTAAAAAAACTTTCCTCTTCTAAAAGAAATTAGACAGCATCTAAATATAGATCTAGTTCTATAGAATTTTAGACTTCATTTCAGTGTTTTGTGTGTCATGAAACATTCTAATAATTAAAAGTCAATGATTACTGTATCTGATTGTATGGCAATGGGATGTCCCTATACTTCTTTGCTATCTTTAGGAACATTCTGGACAGGAAGTATGGCTCCCCCATTCCAGAAGCATGCAATCAAGTTCACAAGGAATGAGCATATTGCCCACAGTAGTATCATATTTCCTGACAAATTCACTTTAATAAATGTGCTTTTTAAAAGATTTCAACCCGAATTTCAGAGGCTGTCCCAGGGATGTGGCATCTGAGCCAAGAGCTGATGACTCCACAGAAAATCAACATATTTGGGAGTCTGCACTTGGGATGTACTTGAAAGCTGGCAAAAACACCCTCAACACAGTGATGAGGTATCCACTTCCAGAAACAGTTGTTTTCCTGTGAACATCTGCAGGAGTGAAAAAACTTTCCAAAGATTGGGTATACTAGTACTTCAGTCTGACATGACAGTGCCCATCAGCAACATCAGAAGTAAGAGTAATGTAGGTAGTGGTGAATGTGGTCATACTGCACTCACCAGACTGAAATATTGGTTGGGGTAGCCAGGGCTACTGTTGCCATTAATCAAACACAACTTATTACTGGAGGGGCAGCAGGAGCTCTGAATCACTTTTCAAGCACCCTCCCAAAGAAAGTGGTTCCTGTTAAAGACAAATTCATCCACAAAATTACTCCAGCTCATTTTCAATCCAGCTTTTTTATGAAAACAGCTGAAGTTCGGACATATATACAACATTTTATTTTGTTTCAGTTTTCTGAGTAAAGCCAGATGTCGTCTAAGCATGCTGAGAGCAGGGGCAGAGGAGGAAGAGGGGGCAGAGGGGCAAGACATGCCACAGCCTGTTCTGTTCACTTTCTTAATTGACATAGCTTCAGAGAAATATACCAAGCTTGCAGGATGTTGTATATAAAATACAACATGGAAAACAGGGCTATACTGGGACTCTAGATGCATTCTGAAACCTTTTAAATGCAAAGGTTACCAATATTCCTGACCCAAGTGTCACATTTCAAAAACCTCTGTGAAGGCTGAATCCTCAGTGAGGAGGATGTAGAGTGTGGGAGTTTTTGATTAGTGGGAGATGAAGAGCCAAATATTCAAATTACCCAAAGTCTGTGTACCAGCTCAGCTCTGTTGCTGACTGTGTGTCACCACTTCAGCAGAGAGCAGCCCAAGGGACCCATAAGCAAGCTACTTGTGAGCTGCTTAAAAACTCACCAGTTGATGGCTTTGGCTGTAGAGAATCTGACAACCTCTGATCTGATGGAGAATGACATGATTTGAAAGAAAAACTCCCTGAGGGCTTGTTTGTATCTTCATGTCCTCAAATGCTCTTAAAAATATGCTGCTTGGCTAGCGATTTTCTAGAGGGTTTCAGTAAAACAGCTCATTCTTTAAGTAAGCATATTTAGGTGGCATATCTGCCATATCAATGAATTTCAGAAGAAGATGAAGCTTCTGCTGTTATAAATTTTGGTGGGGGATAAATTCATATTACTTGTTACTATCACACAGGACTCTCCTTGAATTTTATCAGCAATTATGCTGTAGTGGTGGGTGAGATGCTGAGTAAGAAGAAAGTGTTTTTACATCTCTGGAGAGAGGGCCATGCTAAGATTTAAAGATAATCCCAAATTTTTATTAAAATCAATAGAAAAACAAGAGCTTGAAAATATGCTGCCTAATTTTATGTGTGAAAAAATCTATGTGTCTAAGTGCTGAATATTATATTCTACAAAGGCAACTACATAGTCCTTTTGCCAATATTTTTTTTCCTCCTTAATATTATGCATACTGTTCAATGACATAAGCTCTCAGAGAGATTTAATGTAGCATCACCCTCTAACAGGCCCTCCAGCAACAAGAGAGACAGGGGCCATCTCTGACAGCTGTAATTTATGCTGCTGCCAGTCTGCTTCTTTAATGCAAAGCATAAGTAAATCTATCTTTTTTGCATGGCCTTTTCAATCATGACAACTCTTCCACCTGTTTTTAGGTTCTGGAAAAACCCTGAATCTTGATAAATCCCACTCACTCCTGTCTTTGTTCACTAGACATTTTTCCTAGACTTTTTAAGCAGTCAAAATGTTTTAAAGACAGTAATTTAAGAAAAGTGAATGCTTTGCCTGTAAGACTTCCTCTTCTAACTTCTTTCTTGCATAGATTTTAAGCACATTTGGACTTTTTCTGTAATTTGAGAACCTAAACCATTCATCAAAAAGTTTCTGGCTAACATGCCCTTTAAGATATTAGTAGCTCAGTAGCAAAGACTTTGAATAGCATGGAATCTACCACGTGCTTTGGTAAATGGTATAAACAATAAATTGGTTTCTCAGTTAAAATATTATGCTCCTTACAACTGCATTTTTCTACTATTATTTTGACTTTTGTAGGTTTATATTAAGTGTATTGTGAGCTTTTATGCACATAATTCTTTGATCTGTCTAATTGTTCATGGTTAATATTTAATTTGCAATGGGTCTGAAAACCTGGGATTAATACTTTTGTTCTCTTACATCATCTATCCAGAAACTAAAATTTAGATAACTAAACTATGTCTCTGCATCTCTAGATGAGTCAGCTATTAGAGAAAATGTATTTTTGATAGAGATCTGGGAGTGAAAATATGGCAGAGGAGAAACATAAAACAAATGTGAAAATAATAAAGTATAAAAGAAAGTGTAACAGAAAAAAAAAAAAAACAAAACAAAAACAAACCCAGATATTTCTGTGGGAACACTTGATGACTGGTTAATGGAAGAATACAGCCGGCAAGTAAAGACAAAAAAAAAGTCTCAAATAAAGAAGAAGATGAAATGAAGCAACAAAGAAAGAAAAAGAAATTCATTAATGAAAGTCTAAATGAAGATCTATTGCTGTTAAAACAAACATGCCTGGATTTGTATTCTATTTCATACACCTTACTATTTACATTGTACGTATTAAAGAAAAAATGGTTGGAGTTTTGGAAACCTCTTGCTGAGAAGATAATTATTACTGGCATATAGGGCTCATAAAACTTAGTGACTTTTCCCTTCATACTTCTAATATAGATTAGTTTGAACCTGCTGTTATTTCCTGTTTTATCTAGTTCTTGATGTATTCTTCTGAAATAATGCACTGACAGAAAGAGCTGGATTCTTACTTCAGCATGTTTTGAAGATCCTTCATAGGATCTTCCTATAAAATACTGATTAGGTCTTTGAATTGCGCCATTTGATAGCAAATAGACCTTTATATATATCTAGCTTAGCTATTTATTGGTTATTTTTGACTGTTAATATTGCTATTGCCTAGCAGTATTTTTACTGTATCCACATTCTTTGTCTCTTGTTCTTCAGGGTGATAAAGAAGATTCTAATCTGTTCGTCTTGCATAGGTAAAAGAAAGCAATAAAAATGTATTTTTTATATTAAAATGGAAGGAACAAAATACATTTCTGTGAAGACAATTCTGAATACTCTGATTTCTTGAAGAAAGGACCCAATTTTATAGAAGGCATTTTTTTCTCTTCTAAATATAATATGCTTCTCACACAGTTTCCTGTTGTCATATTTATCATAGACATAGTGGGAAGGATACAGAAGCATGATCTTCTATAAAGCAGGTCTGAAAATACCTGAGACAAAAGTGTTTAGGAAGCCTTCAGTCTTTTTCAATGTACCTAGACTAATTTAGTAGGAAATGAAAGAGGTTGATGTTAAGCAGGTCTTTTCTTCCTTCATAATTCACTGGGATGTAAGTGCACACAGCTGACTGAAGTGCGTTAGCCTGGGCCAGGCTGTTTCCTCTAAAGTTTTTTTGTTTTTTACCAGGTCACTCTCATCACTTTAAATAAGGTCCTTCCTTCAAATGCAGCTTCGAGCTTTACCCAGGCCCTGTGTGCTAACATGATACCCAATTAATCCTAGGACTGGGAGATGATAACTCAACTAGAAATACATGACACCTCTTTACAGGTCTGAGCAAAATTGGTTCAAGGCTTTGACAAGGATTTGGTCCTTCATTTGGTTAGGCTGAGATTTATGAATGGAAAATGATCTGCTCTAGATTGTGGCAGTATTTGACATTCACAGTGAGCATCTGAAAGATATAAAATCATCAGAACAAAAATGGTTTAGACTCGAGAAGCAGAACAGAATGTTCAGAGCAAACTCGTCTGCCTTCTCTTTCCCACCTCCCCCCACCCTCTTCCTGCAAATATTGCTTCAATCGCCTGGTTTCAATCCAAAACAGAGAATCGTAAATTTGTTAAATAATTGGGTTTGATGCCAGTTAAATTAAAATAAGAACTACTCAGCTTTAGCCATGCTTCCTGTTTTTTGCTGTTTTTTTCCATGGCAATATTTTCACATCCTAGGCTTCAGGCTGTTGTGTTCTGAGATCCAGAACCTCATCTGCTTAGGAAGTTGTGCTTAAGAGATTAAATCTATTGTCCTTGTAATTGAGGGTCAAATGACAGTTCACCAACAAAAATAATCTGAATTTTTTGTGAAGGAATAAGTCAGAAATTATTTGTCCAGTTGTGCTGACTGGTTTATATTGGCACATTTCTTTAGAATGCTTTTAGTTTGCTGAAGAAAATCAGTAGGGAGTAGGCAAATCTCCAAAGTTTTCCATGCCGTATTCAACTCCGAGAACCTGCAAGTGGAGCTTTCTTGGTAGTTCATGGGCAACAACAGCAGTTCGTTTTGTAAAAGTTCAAATGAAGGAAGTATCTGCATTGCATTTTGTGGCTGATTTCAGTGCTCCTATTATATTAAGTTTTGGTAAGTATAAAGGGCTCTTCAGCTGCACTGAGTTTAGCAAATATTCCTGACACAACTGAATAAGTTTGCAGGGTCCTAGGCAGTCTTATATGTCTTCTGCAGAAGCACTTCAGCTTTATCCTTTTTAAAAAATGTAAAAGCCAGATTAAAGCTAATTCAAATATCCTGCGCATGTAATTACATTTCATAATTACAGGATGCACAAGTCTAAGTGATACTTCAGTTCCATCTTACCTGGCTTTTTTTGTTGGAGTAGTTGAAACTCAAGTGCTGGTGGCTTTAAATAGTAGCACAATAAGGATGTAGCATGCTAGATTGTAGCGGAGAAAAAATCCAGCATTTTGCTGATTTAATGGCTAATTCCAATGTAACCTGAACACAGGATAACCCCAGGCAGCACATTATTTCTAGCAGATAGTGCTGTGGCTGCCCTACCATCTGCAACTATTTGTTCTTTATGTTTGGTGGCAGTCACTAACCACTGCAGCTAGTGTAGGAGGCAAGTTCTCCATTTTCACTCCATGGAATGAAAGCCTACTATGTGAATGAGCCAATCAGCTGTTTGCACCAAAGAGAACAGTCCTCATTTGGACACTTACAGGCACAGTTTTCTTTCCTTCTTTCAG
Source organism: Oreocharis arfaki (assembly GCA_013398015.1). Classification (NCBI taxonomy): domain Eukaryota; kingdom Metazoa; phylum Chordata; class Aves; order Passeriformes; family Paramythiidae; genus Oreocharis; species Oreocharis arfaki. The sequence continues at coordinate 679,065 of VZRR01006550.1, read as the reverse complement.
CCACCTACATATGGTGCCCATTTCTGTTTTAATGTCAGCCCTCTGTTGGCTAAGCAAGTCGAACTGCCTCATTTTCTGGTCAGATGAGTGCCAAAGTCAGCATCTAGGAGGAGAGAACATGGGAGAAAGGGGCAGCCAATTTTGCTGGAAATGAGCCATCAGATTGGTTCAGCTTTATCACAAGCTCTTACCCTGAGAGACGCAAATGTAAAGCTAGAAGTCTCGGTTTAGGCTGCCAGCGAAGGACTTTGTTCAGAGGCAGCTGACAAGCTGGCCCACATTATCTCTGCTGACTCTACTGTTGACCCCTGTCAGAAGGGCAGAGTCGCCAGCTGGGGGCTGTCGCAAGATTTGTCATCGTTTGCCAGTCAGTGTCCTTGCTCTGTGATCTCTCCTGCTGAGTTAGGGACTAACTATGGTGCATTCATTTGGCCTTTCTGTTGCATTGAAGCAAAGATATTTGGCAGAAATCTACAGGATCCCAAAGTTCCTTCCGTATAAGGGAAAGTTTAACAGAGTGGCTGTTGCTGTTATCACCTTATTTACATTTTGGAAAGCAAGATCAAGGTATTACTTGTTTTCCATTCTCAGGAAAAAAAAAAAAAAAAAAAAAAAAACCAACTTATAGAGAAGGAGGAAAATTATTATTCCCTTTTTATTTTTTTTTCACTCCACCTCTGTGTAAAATGGATCTAGAGGTCTAGTTCTAGTTCACTGACCTGTTATTTTCCAACTAAAATTCATTCTGCAGTCCATATGACACTGGTGAGTTTCAAGGGCAAAATAGAATGAAACTTGAAGTCTTAATGATTCTGTGAAGGTTTGATCTCAGAGTAACTTGGCTATATTAACTCCTATTAATGGCTGCTGTGAAAGCTAACCTTCAGTGAGTTAGTACTTGCTTTATTAAATTTAGATTGAAAACCCAACTATGCTTCATCCATTTTTATGTGGATGGTTTTATATGTTCTGGTTGGCATTAACATAATCATGTGTTTAGGTAAGTATATGTAAACATGGTCCACCCAAGTTCATGCTGGCAATTCTCTTGTAGTAATGATGAGAAATGCTGACAAAATGCAGATCTAAAAACTGCTAAATTTCAGTAGTGTTGTAGATTACAAATAATGGCTATGCACAGTCCTTTCCATAATGACAGAAATGCACAGCATTATTTTCATTCTCCCTTCTTCTATCTGGGACAGAAGATGGGTAAAGGATGAAAATCCATGAGTGTTTTTTAGCATGGTGTGCCACAGCCATTTTAGTTCATTGCATAAAAGTAACTTAGAGATGTGAAAATGCCAGGAGGTTTTTGCAAAGAGACTATCTGTATCTCATATTATTTTCTGTCTCAGGAGGACTCCCCTGCTAGCAAACTCAATAGTTCTACAGTTTCTCCACTGGGAGGAAAAAAATGTATCAAGTCCAAATAAGTTAATTGGCTGTGATGATTTGAATAATTGTATTTACACAATTTACAGACTTTGTTTCACGAGGTAAGAAGTATTACAAACTTCATCTGCTTTTCCTTTTTTAAAATTCTTCCATACTAAAGTTGATGCTGTAAAGTATTGCTGGCAAGGACTATTTTGCATCCCTCCAGACCACAGACAGTAGTTAAGGGAAAAAAAAAGGAAGTTGGGATGATGGGTTAGCAGAAGCCCAGGAGAGCCAGTGTTCTCTTCTCCGCCTGTGGGAAAGAGTTTATTTTGAAACAATGGAAAGTTACACGAAGCAGAACAGAGAAGTTTGTGATCCACTGGGTGTTGTGTGATGGTGAAAGCCTCATCTAGAAAGGGCAGGTAAGGAGGAAAAACAAATAAAAATCTTTAAGAAACAAATACTGTTCAGAACGCAGGGAGTTTCGGCCAAGGTCAGAAATAGCCTGACCTACCTAGACAGCTGAAGTCAGAAAAAAAATTAGATGTGATAGAAAGGTTCTTTAAATCCGGAAAGAAGCTGCAAATTTCAAAAGCCTTCTACCACTTCAGGCTGGTGACTGCTCAGAAGGTAGGAAATTGAGATAGAAAGATGAAGACAGAAATTATTCTATTCTTATTTCTTATCCTGCAAAGTATTTTTTCTTACTAAGCAACAAGCAATGGTGATGGAAAACCCTGTACTGATGTGCATGTTTGATTATACATTTTCTATTCATGTACTTTAGCCTAGAACATCCCTCTGATGTGGTTTGGGTCATTTTGGTTTTGCTAAGGACACATCTAAGACTTTGAGAGGTAAGGCTGCAGTCCTCACAAAGGACTCCTGCACACATTTAGCATTGACATATCTGTACATACCGTCTTTAACCAGGGCAGGGGAATGCACTCTTGTAGAAAACTAGAGGCTAGCAACACATAGTAAACTGAGACTCCATGTAATGCCATGGAAACAGCAAGATCCCAATTACACCTATAGATCTGCTCTTGCTGTTGGAAAAATTTGACTTCAGGTTCATAACAGAACACACAAACAAGACAGACAGTGGTTCTCATGACAACTGAATCATCTTTTGTTCTTAGTGTCTCTTGTCATAAAAGCAGAAATGTAAAAGTTAGACTATTTAATTGTTTCAAATTTTAAAAATCTCATCCAATAAAGTTATAGATATATAATGATGCAGATAATTTCCTTAGTTTTGTTAGTACTAATGCAGTAGCATGAAAGAGTTAATATTTCAGTAGTTTGAAGTACCAATAATGTACCAATTTATGTTAACCTAATGTCAACAGTATAAATAATCCCAGGGAAGAAAATTAGGTCTGTACAAAGTCCACATACTGCTGTTTTAAAGATTTTTTTGTCACCCTGTATCAAGAACTTAATTTCATTTATTTGGGCTTTTTTTTTTTTTTTTCTTTAGTGTTTGTGGAAAACGGTGTTGGGAACATCAGAATTGAACTAGGAATGAATTTAAATAAGCAAGCTAATCTCACAGAATTATTATGCTTTCCTCTTCCTTTCTAAGCAAAATCTCTTATTCTTCAATTTAAGCCAAAAATAACATCTCCTTTATCCTCTGCAGCTATTTCAGTTGTCTTACATACATGCATACATTATTTCTTGTGGATTAAATAGAGTCACTTTCCTTTTACAAGCAGAAAAATCAAGGAGAAATAAAATGTTTTATACTTTTAAAACTTCTCTGTCTCTGAAAAGGAACTCAGGAGTGCAACATAGAAACAGAAGAATTTAATTCAGAGAGTTTTTTGGAGAAAAGTTCTGATAACTCCAGGTGCTAAAGACACTGTGGCCACCAGTTCTGTGAAAGTACATAATTTTTTCCTTGTGAAAAGACCTGAATACCCCTAATTCTTCTGATCATGTTGTCCAGCTGTAAATCAGTGTACTTCTTGAGATTCTGCTCACTGCAGTGCTCAACATCTTAAAATCACCCCACAAAGCAAAAGAGTAAAAAAATGCTCCGTGATGAGTATTTCTAACTTATACTTCAGTTGCAGACTTTCTAGAGACATTATCATTCACTCTTTAATGTTGTCACTTGTCTCGATTACCATGAACAACAGCATCAGCATCAGTATTCCAGAGAGACAGACCAAATACCCTCCAGTGGTAGAAAAGACCTTTTTTTTTCCTCCCATAACCCTGGTGCTGCAAGGGATGCCAGAGCAGGTGAAAGGAAAGTGGTAGAAGGGATGAGGAAAAATTAAGAGTACAGTATAATAGAAATAAACAATAGTATAGTTTTATTGCTTTTTAGATAATAAGATAATATTAACAAGATAAATATATTCAACTGTTATATAGTGGAAAAGGTAAAAACTGCTAATGACTTTGTAAAGAACCTTGTAACTTCACCTGTGCCTCTGTTCCTACTCAGCCCCAGCTGCTACGTGCTCATCTCTGCAAGCCTGAGTAGTCAGAGAAATCACCTCTGACTGCAAAGGGACGTTTTCATGTACTTTGAAAAGACAAGCTTGCACGTGGACAGGCTGACCAAGACCTGCTCCCAAGATACATTCTTTTCAGTTCACTTTTGCATCAATTTGACATGACAACACATCGGGGATAAATGAAAATACACATGGTCAAACCTTCAGTATCAGTTTCATGAAAAAGGCATATAGGACAAGATTAAAATGTGCTTTGAAAGATGATGTCCATTTTTGATTTTCCTACCTTATAACTGTTAAACATTTTGGGTCTATTTATATTACCTTGGGTATTAATACTCTACACTGCTGTTTTTTTCCTTTCCTCTCTTAAGATTAGAAATGACTTAACCATCTCAGTTCTGAGACCGAAGGATTCTAGGATGCAGATTGAAAAAAATAACCAGAAAGCTGAGAATAGTTTTAGAGGCAGCAAAATTGTTTTTGTACTCGGGCTTTGAGCAATTATTTTTGCCCATGGAGAATTGGAAAAAGGTAAAGGTATGATGACCTTTTGACATGCAAAGGTAATTTTGTTTTAAAACTTTCCTGAATTAAAAGAAAGTAAAGAACCCAAGCTTTTTTATTCTTGATCTTAATGAGATACAGCTCCATTTTGTTCATCAAAATCGCACAGCTCTGTTTTCTGTATATGGTCTATTCCACTACTTTCGAATTTCACTCTGTTCTCAGCTACTTCAAAGATGGCTACTGAAGCATGTTGACACCATCTGTGCTTTCAGAAAATAAACTCTTTGATAATAAAAGTAATTTTTATTTTGGAGACAATTGATGTACCATTTTCCATTCCACAAATAACCTTCTCTTAGAACTCCTCCCGCTGCCACCTTAAAAATTACTGGAAAAGAGGCTCCCCACCTCAGACTCATCATGGTTAATGTCTTGTTTACCAGTTTCAGAACTGCAACTGACCTGATATATGGAATTGTTATAGTTCTGGTTTATATTTTATTTTGTACTAAGCACCTTTTTCCAAAGTTGAATGAGTAGAACCTTGAGACAAAGCACTGCAGTATTTAATCTTTGCAATAAAGTATTGTTTTAGCTCTACAAAATTATTAGTCCATGAATTACGGTACGAGCCCAGCAATATGATGGAAGCAGTGAGTGTGAAATAATTTTTTGTGGATTGTGTTGCAGAACAGAGGCTTAAGAACACTTTCTTAATTTCAGGTATTTTATACATATATGCAGATCCAGTTAACTATGTCTATAACACAGGAAAGATAAGAGTGATTTAGTAAATATCTCTGTAGTAGCTTGAAATATTGTGCTTTAAAATATTAACAGAATTAAACAAACAGCACTGGGGGTTTCCTACCATGTAACAAAAATCAGAAAACATTTCAATTTAAATTTCATTAGCTTTTCCCAATATTAGCCAAATTTTCTGGAAAGATCGCTTGCAAACAGTTTGATCTTTTCAGCTAGTTCCTCGGTTCTGTTCCTTGGATTAATTTTAGAGTTTCTAGCAAAAGTTACATGCATGGTAAACTGCAATTCACAACACATTTTTTCAATAGATTGAATAATTGTGATACAGATGTTATATTAGGCATCATCCTCCTTCCTAATCATCAAGGTGTTTATTATACATAGGCTTTTCTCTCTTCATAATCAATGTAACATTTTGTTTGTTTCCTATGGTATCAGAAGGCTCATTGAAATGAAAATCATAGTTGCAACCTCCTTCAATGGAGAGGCAGAATAATGAACAGAAGGTACAAAAGAACAAGCTTTTGGCAGAAGTTTTTTTTGTATTTGGGAGAATTATGTTAATTTTTTTTTTTCTTATGTTAAGAATTATATTTTGTTCATTGTCATAGCATTTGAATTCAGAACAGTGTCATATTCAGCTTGAAAGGTGAGGATCAGCAGTTTGTATACAAATAAACAGAAATCATTCAGAAAGAAAATGCATTCTTAAATGGTAGTGTTACTATAGTTACTGTTATTCCCTATAATGTGAAAATATGAAGAATCACCCAGACAGCGAGAAGAATTTCCCTCAGGTATGTATGATTAGCCCATAGATTTTCAGATAATTTTGAGTGGATGATGCAGCTTAATAGATTTTAAAATAATCAATACTTATTTTACATTTTCTGGTTCAATTGAGGTTTTCTTTTCTGATTTCTGAAGGTCAACAGATTTTTCCAGACATTTTTGGCTTTTGTAAGACTTCATTTGCAACACTTCTCCAATATAAAACTCTTTTTCAGTACAGTTCAGATGAACCGAAAATGAAGGTGCTCAGTTATATTTTTTCTAAAATCCTGACTATTCTAGTCTCTAAAACATCACTATAACTTGTCTCAGTGTTAAGAAATACTATGTACAGTTATTTTTAAACTGTATTATTACTGCAACATTAAGTCCTACTATCTACCACAAATCTTTTTGCTTTAATATGAAAGTCCTATTCACTTGTGCAGTAATGGTAAGATGTAAAGTGCTAGAAAAACTGGAACTACAATGTAGATAAACTATAAAAGCAGAATTGGAGGATAAACGATTTGCATTTTGGACATTCCTAAATGACTTTCCTTTTCTGGCTTCCAGTACTGAAGACATGAATAGAGCAATATTCTAGTTTAACACTTAAGTAATTAAATCAGCTTTGAATATCATAGTGATGTACATTTGTTCAGTAAGAAGAAAGAAATATTTCTGAGTGTATATAATCCATGCAAATATTCTGTAGTATATATTTTAAGAAAAGACCATATTTTTCTGAGACAGACAACTTTTCCTTGTGAGAGATTTATGGAATACGAACAGTTGACTATTATTTTTACCAAAGTCTTAATTTCTCTAGATTTATTTCATTTTGGTTCTTCGAGTATTTATTGCCTGTGTTGTAATGGGGGCATAAAAGTCAGAGCTGAGTCTTCTAGGAGGCAAAGGTTGAAATGTTGATCCTAGGTGTTGCAATGCTGATTCTAATTTTCATATATTCATATATTCCAGTTGCTTCAATAATACTGTAGAGCTGGATGAAAAAAATCTTTTTATTAGTTCAGAGAAGTTTATACACTTCTGTGGTGTGTTTCTTGATCTTCAACCTACTGAGAGATCTGATCCTGCACAGATTCTAATGTGGAAGTCCATCTATATTCAACTATGGTTTTTGCTATGTTCTTATGTCATAAATCAATGCCTTTCAGCTATAAAAAATGGCAAAATCATCTGATTAATTTAAAACTTTGAAGAGGTTATCAAGGTAAATCCTTGGCAAGTTACTCTTTCAAAATTTACAATATCTAAAAATTTTGTAGTTTCAATATTTATTCAATTTTCAGTCTCTAGGCTCATCGCAAGACAAAACCGTCTATTTTCATTTTCACATGTTTCCTGAGTTGATGCAACAGATGAAAGTATGTTAGCATGCTACCTTTTCTTTATAGGATCAAAAAGAGTGAAAATTTCCTACTTTCAGTGACAAACAACTTTGACATAACTTAAAATCCTTGCTTATTAAAGTCATCCCATGAGGCCTAAACCCATCATCCTTTTGTATTCAACCTTCAGCTTCTTGCTCTGCAAACTATTTTCTAGGCAGAGAGGGTACCTGTTCGAATGGGTACCATAATAATCTTCAGGTTATAACAATATTAATATTGTATTTTGTCATGTTTTATTTGCTGGTTTTGAAGGCAGAGTGAGCACAATTGAGAAAAAGAGAAAGAAAAGTATGCTCTTCCTTTTTCTATTCTCCCCCTAATCAATGCTGCTTTTAGTGTCTGTGAAACAGTGAAAGCAAATAAATAATATTTTTCACATAGTCAATTTAATTTTCATTAATGCCTGATCAGTTGAAAAGTTCTGCTTCTCAGAAATTTTCTGCTGCTGCTATCAGTGACGCAAACCCTGCAGATATTACTCTTATGACTCTCATTTTTACCTGGTCAATCTCACAATAAATTCAAAGGGTGTGAAATTGAGAAAAAAATGACTATAAATAGGATAAAATATCAGGATTTGATCAGTGTTAATGGACTCCATATAATAACTAATATATTGAGATTTGTGGACATTTTTTAGCCCAAGACACTTAGGCACAAATCTATCCAATCCAGCTTCAAATCCATCCATATTTTAAGTGGGCTGAACCAATTTCTCTCTCAATTTATTTGTCTTCATCTAAGGAATGCTCCTTAGATGTCTCATTTAAATTCCAAGTTCAAATGAATCCTAGGATTTTGATAATCCTGTCATAAAATCCTTTTTGTGCTAGTCCGGTTCTCATGATGACAGAATGGCCATGCAGGTCATATTATCCTTAAGGCAGTGAGCACTTTATCATAGGGTCACAGACTGGTTTGGGTTGGAAGTGACCCGAAAGATCACCCAGTTCCAACCCCTGGACAGTGTGTGCAGGAACACACTTCACTTGACCAGATTTCTCAAACCCCCATTCAACCTGGCCTTGAATACTTCCAGAGATGGGGCATCCACAACCTTTTTCTGGGCAACCTGTTCCAGGTCTCACCACCCTCACAGTAAAGGGCGGTAAGACCTAATATCTAATATAAACCTACTCTCTTTTAAGTTTGAAACCATTGCCCCTTGTCCTGTCACTACGTGCTCCTGTTCAAGAAAAAATAACAACATAGCAGTTAAGGTATCTGTAAGATTAATCATGTAGATTTTCCAGAGTTTTTATCCACTCCCAGGATATAGTATTTTCCTGGGAGGTAGGAAAAAACAAGTTCTGAGAGTTCTGAGATTCACAGAACAAAATACATCCAAGCAGTTGCTCTATATGTTACAATACTCCGCTGAGAACATTCAGTTATCATTTAGATAATGCTTGATCTGTGCTACTGTTAGGATAGTGCACATTTAAGATATGTTCAAAACCAGGTCATAATCTACATAGTGACTGTGACCAGCAACTAGGCTATGCCTGCTGCCCTTTTGGATTGTTTATCCACCAACATTCATCTGATAGTTTTATTGGTACAAATTTTGATAAGCCATAGCATGCAAAGTTTAAAACAGAAAAATGCAGGATGTCGCTTATTTATTCCTACAGGAATAGAAATAGTACCATATAACTTGTCTGGCCAGAAATTTGGCAAACTTTTTTTTTTTTAATTATTATTCCTTGGAAAGCAAGTATTTACTTCAATACAATACTGAAAATAGTTGATTTATCTGATTACAGGTATTCCAGCTAGAACTACATATCATAAAATATTTTAAAGTTGAATTTCTTCTTTGAATAGTCTTCTTTGAAGGAAAGTTGGAGGTTTCAAGGATCTAGAGATCTGTTGTATTTTGATCCATGTGACAGTATAGAGACCTAATGAGCTTTCAGTGGAGATCGAGAGGAACTGAGAAGGGGAAATTGAAGAGCCTTGTTTACTAGCAGAAGTTGTTTGATATTGATTTGATGTAGCACAATTTGTCATGACACTACGTGCCATCCACAAATATTTCTTCAGGGGTTAGGTTTTTTTCTTTTTCCTTTTTTCTCTTCCCTAAAGAAGGCGTCAAATGAAAGTTAATAGGAGAATAATTTGATATTGCACTTTCTGCTTGTCTTGTAGCATAGGGTTATTTTGCATAAATGGTTATTTGGTTCCATAAGTGTTCTTTATTTCTGCTTGGCATATTACAGTGGTAGCAGTTTAAAATAGATATATCAATTATCAGGGCTACTTTCATGTAACACTTCTATGATGTTTGCTTTTGAAAGCCAACTAGCATTTCACGAGAAACATTTGTAACCTGTACATGAATAGCAAAGGTAGAGGTAGCTTAGCGAAATACTCCCTTTATCGTAACTGCTTGTTTGTTTGTTTTCTAGTGTAAAAAAATATCTTTAGAGAAGCTTAGTATACAGTCAAAAAAATTATTTGTTTCAGGTTCACCCATTTATTGCATCTCACGATTACTTTTGCTGCTACTTATTGGTATCATTTAAAACGGTGGCATTTGGTGACCACCCTTTCCCATACCACACACAAGTATTTTTTCTTTATTTTCTGCTCTGTATTCTTCTTTATATTGTTCTAAGACTTTTTGAATCCTTCTTAATGATTTCTAATTACCTTTTTCAGTTTGGAGATACAATTAATGGTACAGTTACATGCATATCAGTGCTGCGTTTTCCTACTGTTACCTGTGGGATTGTTTGTTTGGGGTTTTTTTTCCTTCTTTACACCCGTTAGATTTATTTGAGTATTAGGTTTTTTGGACCTTCAGAATATTTAGGGATTGTTTTTATATTTAAAAAATAAAAGCAAACATGGAACTTTATACATTCACCTCTTTTTTTTTTTTAATTCTTTCTCATTGTTCTTTCAAAATTACAAGTACAAAACACAGATTCACCTGGTGTACATGCTTCTTTATTCTCCTAATAATTATATTCTTCTAATGTTAACAAGTGACTTTTGAAATATATGCAATAGATGTAGAATTACAGACATGAAGAGATAGTGGATTTTCATGAAGCTGAACAGCACATGCTCTGAAGCTTTTTTAAATTAAACCTTCTTTTTAGGCAGAATTCAAAACATCAGAAAAATTTTGGATTCCTCTAGTCTTACCAGAAATGTTACCTTTTAAACAAAGAAGAGATTGGATTTATGAGATGACAGAAAGGTATGCAACGCAGTGGCTGATGTTTTGTTTTCTTCATCTTTGATTAGATCAGAAGAAGGTCTTTTCTGCATATGCAGAGAAGAAAATGAAGACATATAACAAGCAACAAAACGGAGCTGTTTCCTTCCTCTTCATTAAGAAAATTATTATAAACCCACTTTTTTTTCATAAACAACAATTCATATCAGTTCCTCTTCCAAACTCTGTTTTTCTATAATCGGTTTAGAAGGATTTTCACTGATTTATGTAGTAAAAAATTAAATAAGTTACCGTGCTTTCAGATTACTGCCTTCATAATTCAGGAGGATTTATTAGTGAGAACATTTCTGGGAGGAAAATAACTCAGCCAATAAAGAAAAATGATTGCTGAAATCTTCAAAGTACATAAATATCAATGTAGTCATATTGATCAGTTCGTTTTATAACAGAATCTGAACTGGAAAGCAGAGGACACATTAAGACCTATCCTTATTGGTTAAATTGTCAAAAATTTTATCTAGAAAATAATCAGGTACATCAAGGGCAAATAGATCTGAGAAAAATAATTAAAAGCAAGATATTTGGAATGATTTGACTAGATACATTTCAAGAACATGATCTATAAATCTTTCTGCAAACAAATGTATATTTCCAGCAAATGCTCTGGTAACAGCATAGGGTCCCAGTCTCATTCAGAGACTAGAGTCACTTCTTGGTATTCTGAATGAAGAAGCAGCTTAATGTAGCCATAATCATACCCTGAGATGTCTTGTGCATGAGAGGAAAGCAAGAGGAAAAAGTACTTTTGGGATTCCGTAACAAAGATAGGCACCTGATAACCCTCAGAAAACTGTGATGAAGGGGACATCTGATTTTCAACACCCGTTGGTGGGTGCAGACATTCCTGGCACTACAAGGCACTGTAAAATGCACTTTGGAAGAAGTTGTTTGGGTTTATAAAATTAATAACTGCTTGTTCCAGAAGAAAAGAAAATTCGAAGGAAAAGCTTACTTTTAGACGAATGTTAATGAAAAAATGAAATTCATGTTACTCAAAGATGGTGGAGAATTTTAATTACTTGTAACACAACAGAAAACAAAACATACTTTGAAAACTTATAAAAGTTTTGCTAGCTGATGAGATACCAAATTGGTGTAATATTGATGCCAAATCATCCTTGAGATGCCAAATTCATCCTAGGGACAGCAGAAATATCAAAAACTTTATTTAAATATGGATGATAGTTCTTTCATAAAATTCTTTAAAAAATTTCTTACTGTTGCTTTTGTTTAAACAGAAAAGTTTTGGAATTCAGGCAAATGAGTGAACCCCAGGAACTAAATGCAACATGCCTTACAAACTGTGCTGTGTTTTGTAGGACTTGCATTTTTATCTGTGTGATACTACTGGTTGACTTAATCAGACAAGGGGATAAACTGTCCATAAATCCTGATTTGTCATTTCAGACTACCAGGGGCCAAAACTGGATGGCAAGATTTGAAAAACCTTATGTTTAGAAATAAAGAGGTGTAAGCCAAATTTCCTTATATGGGAGTTGCTCCTCTATCAGAAGAAACAGAATAAACGCACAAGAGAAAAGCAAACTCAGTTTTTAAAGTTTAAAAGTATAAGCCATGTATGTCTTTCTAAATTAAAGTACACTACAAATCAAAAAAAGTTGTGATCAAGTAGGATTTTTTATCCAGTACACAGTGAGTGACAAGCGATTTTGCCTTTCGGCTCTTGTTGAGTAAGCTTACTTCCAAAGAAGCCATGAATGCTCCAAAGTACATAATTGCCTGGAAGAAACACTAAGGAATTCCAGAAAGCCAATTAAATGTTTAGAGAAAATGATACTCAAACCTTAGCTAATCTAGCTAACGTGTTTTGGGTGGTCAGTAAAAACTTTGTAGCATTTTCTAATGAGCAACATTTCTCACAATCTCCCATCTAACAAATTTATCTAACATTTATCTGAATAAGTCTAACACTTTACAGATGACTAGGCACGTTGAACCTCCGTGAAGCAGTGTTGCATTTCATATAAAGTCCTGCTAACTGAATAAGGAGTGGGCCATTGGGAAACTGCATGCCTGAGCAACTTGTGAAATCCTAATTTTTCTAGCTGTGCACTGATGTAATAACTGATCTGGATTTGAACTAATCTCTAGTAGAACTTTAATAAGGTCCAAGCAGCATTTCTAATTCTATGGACCTGCTCCAATGGTCTTTGATTTCATTGTACTTTCCAACAGGTTTTATACTCAAGTAAGCCCTTATACACACAATGTTGTAAACAGGCTCTAGACAGTGAGAAATGTCTTCTGTTTTATATAACCTTCCCAAAAAAGCTTCATACTATTGTGCTCATTACAAAGTAGAAGTACAAAACAGACAAGTTAATAAACTGGTTGAATTCTACCAAGGGAACTGTAGACTCACCTAATGCAATAAAAATTGGGATTTGTTTTTACTCCGGTCACATTCTTAGATTTGCATACTGCAGTTTAGAGTGGCACAATAATATTAGTACTATCTGAAAGAGAATGCTGTTAATGTGAATGAAATTAGTAGTGCTTTATGGTTATATTTGCACAGACAATTGATATCTATATTTTATCTTCATCTAGTTATTTAAAGGGCTGTAATTGTCATTATTCTGTCTGTAAAGCGATAATGGTTTCCTGAGCCATTAACAGTGAGAAGTTACGAGCAGTTTTTGTTAGCGCGCATAGAAAGGCTGACCTTCAAGAAGCTGCTCTAGCTTTGAACAAATGAAGAATGTGGAGCCTGATATCCTCTTTCCAACAGTCAACAGTGAATGTCCAGAGAGGAGCCTAGGAACAAGTACATAGGAGTATTTCTCCAGAAAACACTTATACCTTCCAGCAATTTATGGGTTTCTGGAGCTAGAGACCATATCTTTGTATTTAGCAACCTTTGGTATATTTTTCTGCATAAATTTGCCCTTGAAAAACTTTACTTATTGCCTTTCCATATAAGAATACTGATTATGCAAATGTGACTTTTTCACAAAAATAACTTTTAAATTACCTATTGGTCAGCTAGGAATAAATTCTTCAGAGCAGCATATTCTTAACTGTTCCTCCTTTATCATACAAGGCAAGAATTAAAATATACAGCTTACACAGGCTATGTACAAACATATTTTTGCCAAGCTGGCCAGAGTGATATAAAGCATTACTGTCCCCATCTGTTCAATTACTACTTCTGCATTCTGAACACTATGCTATTAAGAAATCTCTCCTTGTTCATAAAATAAATTACCTTAAATTACCCTCTCTAGTGATTAGTCTGAACCTTTTATTATACGAGACAATATATTGTGCTCACACTATCATTTATGGCATATCAACTGTGTTATCTAAAATATCCAGCATAAGAGGCTGCAAAGACTTTGACTAACACTGCAAAAATGACTATCTGCAAGTGCAGTTTTCCTTGGTTTTGTTTATATATTTTTTTTTTTAAATTAAATGTTTTAAAACCCCCAACCCTTTTAAGCAATAAAAGACAGAACATGAATTGCTTTTGGAAGTGTGTAGTATGTGGCCAAGATCTGAAATATAGAGTATTAATTTAAGAAACAGGATTACTCTCTGAAAATATTATCTTAGTTCTATCTAAACAATAAAGAATTATATTTATCCTTTTATCACTAAGTCAAGTACACCAGTAGTCCAAGAAAAAGGCGAGATAGCTCACAAATTTTACTACATCATCCTGACTTTTTCTCTGCCTTCAGAGTGATTTCAAAGATGTTCAGTTTAGGGTTTTAGAACAGAACCATTAAAATGGTTTCACTGGGGAAAAAAAAAAAAAAAAAAAAGGTAGTTTTGTGAGGTTTTTAATGGTTTTCATGGTTTCAGGTTTTTGTTAATTCTTAAATTCTGATAGCTCTGAGGGCTGAATGTTTGTAGTTGGAATGGATTAACCAGAAGAAAAAGTTTTTGATTTGTAAATTTGACTTCACATTTGACATCAATGCTTTGTGCAGCTAAAGAAAAGACATTATTGGACATTCTGTTATTTTAGAAATTTTTTTTCAGTTTTGAAGTCAATTAGCACTATTAATATCTCAAAAAACACAGGAATGCAATTCATCTGCTTTGACCAATACAATTCCTTGATTTTTGATTGCATGAGTTGGAATTTTTAAATTATTTACTGGAAAACGTATGTTCATTTTTGTATAAAAAGAAATGCGTACATACACACACTCACACATACACACATACACACACACACAGAGGTTTATTACCATTTTAGTGTACCTTTTTAACTTCTTTTGTGTTTTTACTTAGCCATTTTTCCTAGACGATAACCTTAAAAAGTAGATTCAAAAAAAGTACAGAAATACTTCCATACTAATACATCTAAATATGTTAAATATATGTTAAATAGTATAAATGATTTTGTTAGTGTTTTCTAGGTTAGTGCTGCAGCGCATTTCTTACTCATTTCTGTCCCTAACTAACCTTTTTGCTAATGATCTCTATAGTTAAGCAATGTTTCAGTTAAGTAATTTCTATTCTACATTCCTTCTTGGTTTACACCATATTTTTTCTTCTTCTGTACAAATTGTGAAATTAATTTCTGCTCTATTAAAGCTTTATTATGTAGAAGTCTGAAAATTTTAGCGTATTGTCTGCTAAAAAATCTGCCAACACCTAGGTTAAAGTTTTCATTCCCTTTTAATTTGCATGCATTAAAAATAATAATAAAAATTGTTTCAATGACAATAGAAATTTTTCTTGTAAATAAGCTCTCTCTAAAGGAAAGGTGTTAGAGGAAATTTAGAATGGTCATTCTTAAGGTAGCATTTCACTTCTTGTATTGCTTTATTTTTTTGTTGTACAACTGAAAAATGTTAAAGACAAATTTTCCCAATTAAGAATACACTGAATAAATGACACTGAAAAAGGTTAATGTCACTTTTCTCTATCACTTTTCCATATAATGAATGCAATTTTAAAATATATTTATTTTCTCATGCTGATTAACTTGAAGGTGCTCTGACCTGTAAGAGAGTAAGAGAGAGTGGAAGATTACTCACAGGTATTATAACCGGGTGAATCTGTCTTGGTCTGTCGTCTGTATCTAGGAGTGTACAGTCATCTTGAATAAAAATAGAAAAGTGATGAGTTTGGTGGACATGTATAAACATTCCTCCCACATCAAGCCTCTAGCTATTTTATGAAAAGGCAGCTCACACAAGCAAATGAAAAAATACAGTTCTTTGCTATTTCAGAGTAAAAGGATATTTCCCTGAATTTTCCCCAATAGTACTAATACTTAAATAGATTTTTTGAAAGTGGTTTTAAAGGAGAAATGAAAGTATATGCAAGTAATTAAATCAAAAATGAAAGAAGAAACTGTATTGGGTAAAAGTGCAAAATGCCAAAGGAGGGAGGCTGCAATAGAGATTTTTTAACTTTTCTGAGTGTATCTCCATATTTGAACATGCCCTCCCTTTCGAGTCAGAATTTTGAATTGTCTCTGATGATTGCATATCATCTTACCCTACTGGTATCTCCTGCTTCTAACTGAAATTTCAAGAGTTTTTTAAGAATCTACTCATCCATTAAAAAAAAAAAAAAAAACACCAAACCACAGAAAACAAACAAATAAAACAAAACAAAACAACAACAACAAAACTGCAAAAGCAACAATAAAACCCCCAAAATAAATCAACAAAAAGCCAACACAAAAACCCTAAGCAAAACAAAAACCAACCAAACAAAAAATCCCCACAAAAAACCAAAACCTTAAATGACACCAAGAAAACCCACCAGAATGGTAGTTTGGATTAGTATCTTTTACTGAGAGATGGTTTCTTGAAGACCTATTAGATTTTCAGTTGAAGTCGATAGCATTTATTAAATAAATAGTAACCTTTTTCTGAATAGTGTGCCAGGAAACATCACACCCAGTGTTACTGTTGCTTCCCTATGTAGTTTTAAAAACGCAGACATTTGTCTATCTCTTTGCTCCTGCATAATATAGCACTATGTGAAGAAGGAGATCTCAGAACAGATTTTTGATGTCTGTTTCACCCCTCTAAGTCAGTTTCCAAATCAAATGCAATGCAAAGAAGGAGCATCTAGAGCTTATTGCTCAACACAACTAAAAGAGTAGGAGCACAGTGAGACGCGCAAAGGGTGGCTAAACTCGGCAAAAGGTTGAGTTAGCCTTTGGAGCTGAGTAACTTCGTAAATATGTGGAATGAATCCAGGTGTCTATCACTGACAAAGCATAGCCTTCATTTTGGATGCGCATATTTCTGTCTGGGAAATGCAAGATATAGTGACTTGAAATCCATCTAAATCACAAATTTATTTTATCAGTAGCAGAATACCCTCAGACGAGCAAAGACTTAGAAATTAAGCATTTATTTACCTGTTTATCTTACCTGAACGTTTGCAGCCATTGACTACGGGTGTAGCAGTTCACCTAAACCAGTAATTAAAATAGTTCAGACATGCTTTTCTCGTTCTGAGGACAAATAGCACAGCTTAGATAATGGTCTTGTGTGTACTGCAACTTGGCAAAAGTTCTTCATCACTCAACACCCCAAATAATTCCTAGGCATTGTCTAAAAGGGTTGAGGTTGGCATAAATCAAATATACTAGGGACTGTACTGCCAACTAGCAGACAAAGATCATCTTGCCTCTGGCATTGTTTTATTTAGCCCACCAGTACAGATGGTGCCATAGAATAGCTGCTCTCAACGGAGTTTTTGGGTTCTGTTTTATTCTGTAAATACCTCCTATACTGACTGAAACAAGAAAGCCTCACCCAGGGTTTTTGGAGCTGCCTATTATGAGAGGTGTCTTTGTTTGGTTATTTGGTTATTAATTAATAACCAACTGTAAGCAAGGAAGCTCTTCATTGTACCTGCTGCATTCAGTAAGTTCAGACAGTAACTTCAAAGTAAGCAGTAACTTATAAGATCTGACAGCGTGACTTTAGAAGGGCACTACAACCACAATTTAGCTTGATGTGGAGGTCAGCATCCTGTTTTGCTTCGCTAACTCATGAGCCAATAATCTTTGTTCTAAATGAAAGTAATTATTTTGGGTAGCACCTGATAGAGGACTCTAGTCCCAAGGTCAGAGAAACAAAAAGCATGTAAAATGGAATCCATCATAATATCATTATACCATTATATACATTAAGGTTAAAAAACAGCAACCACCATCAGTAAAACAATCAGGAGGAACACTCCTCTCCCATTCATTTTTCTATTAGTACCTTTACACCCGGAAAATAAAAGGGACAATGTAGGTGTTTGTAAAAGAAGAGGATGAAATAATATGCATTTCCTCATTTTATTTAAACCTTCAAGTGACCTTTAGAAGTCAAAGATTTTGATTATATGATCATTTGGCTCCTCTGAAGTTGATGGTTTCCACCCTTCCCAAGTTGCCAGTCCTTCCTTTGAGAGCAGCTATCACTGATTTCAGCCTAATAAAGCTTTCTATCCCAAGCTGTCTTTCACAGAGAACAAAAAAATGTTCAGACCATTTCTCAGTCAGAGACATATTAATTACAATTATAATATGTTGAGGGAATGAAAGCCGCTTGCTAAATTCATAATCTGCTTCAGATGTACGTGTATTAAGATTCATCTAAGAATAATTTTTTGCCCTTCTCTGATGGAACATTGGGTTCCTTCACTTACTCAAATGTGAGCTGCCTCATTTTAACACAGAATGATCAACCACAGTACGGATATGTGCTTTCTATCTATATCCTTGATATCGTTCATCTGTTGATCAGAGTAAAATCCATCAGCCATAAAGTCTATCTCTTCATTTTATCAGATACTCTTGAATTTGAAAATAAGATGGATTATATCTTACTTTATCAACCAAAGAAAAAGAAACAAAAGTTAGATTTTTTTGATTAGTCATTCTCAATATAGTGTGATAAAACCAAGCTCTATTTTTATGAAAGCTAATTTTTGATTTTGATTACAATGAAGAGAATGATACTGCCATCCAAGCAAAACTTTTACATCTAAACAACCACAGAAATGAAGAATATCTTGAAAGACTGTGATAGGAATCCCTTTTCTGAGTAGTGGTAATGCCCACAATACAGTTGTAAATATATAGTCAGAAACTGGAAATGCATTCTGTACCAGTGACTGCATGTATTAAGTTAGATTAATTGTTCAGTAGTACTCTGAGCAGCAGCTGTAGAGACAAAATAAATGTCAGTAAAATCTAGTAACAGCACACAAACAGCAGCAGTTTAGAAAGAGCCTGTTCAGCGACTCACACACTCACACTTACGGTCTCATTTATACACCAAATACAAATCATCTGTTTATACAGAGCATGATCTTGCCACACTGTTCTCATTATTCATTTCTACAGAGCCTAGTTGGAGCAGCCTCTTCAGCCTCAAGAGCTGGGAGGAGACTTCATTAATGTGCATAAATTCATGAAAGGAGGGTGTCAAGGGGATGAAGCCAGGCTCTTCTCTGTGGTGCCAAGCAATAGGACAAGAGGCAATGGGTAGAAACAGATGCACAGGAAGTTCCACCTGAATATGATGAAGAGTTTATTTACTGTGTGAGTGACCACACACTGGAACAGATTGCCCAAAGAGGCTGTGGAGTCTCCCTCACTGGAGATATTCAAGAACTATCCAGACAAAATCCCATGCCATGTGCTCTGGGATGACCCTCTTTGAGCAGGGAGGTTGGACCAGACGACCCATTCTGACCCACCCTTCCAACTTTGCACATCCTGTCATCCTACGATCCCCATAAGTCCTCTATAAGATATTTACTGTGTTCCATTCACTTCCTCTTCAATTATTAACTAGTTCTATTAGTAAAGCAACAGAACTGTCATTTTATCCACTTGCTACTGTGAATATTATTCTTAATGTCTATCTGCATCCTCAGGTGTTTAGCTATGTTGACTTGGGCAACTGTGAAATGCTCATTTAAACCCTAATTTGCTTGTAGCACATCTATAGCACTTCATTGAAGTAGAAAACTATGAAGATAGTCTGAATTTCTTAATATCGGACAAATGACTGCCCCCTAAGAGCTGGTAGTGGAATGTATAATATTAAGGCATCTGTTTCAGAAGCATGAATGGTATAGAGCATGCAAGCTCTAAATAAGAACACAGAATCTATATGTTTCATGGCGACTACCCAGAATTTCCTCTCTGACATGACCATGAAATTCAAGGGTCTTACTTCTACATCTGATAGAGAACTTTCTGGAAAAATGGTTTTTTGCTGGATTTAGTGTATCAGAACTTGAACTTCTCACGGAAGCTTATCAGTTCCGGCAAAGGTTTCAGTAGGTCAGGTAAAATTCAAAAAAAACCCAGACATTAATTACAGAATAAATTCTGTTTGGATAAAATTAACAAAACATTATAAAATTCAGTTACTTTAGCATTCATGGGTTTGGATATAAATTGTCTTTGCTTTTGATCCACAGATATTTGCACTTGTCAGTACCGTTTCTTCAGTTCCTGTTCTGACAAAAACACGAGCAAACAAATCCCACACCAGGATCACAAACCATCTAAAGCATTTATCTGCATCTTTTGAGAGAGGAAAATTGGAACACCAGACAACAGCAATGCCAGGCCCATGATATGACTTTGAATGAACATATGCAGTATCCCAGAAGGCAATTTGAAACTAAGCCTTCAGAAGAAGCAATTCCAGCCATTATTTGATCATTTGCAATTTTCTTCTTTGTTAAACAGAAGAAGTTAAGGGTGTGAAAGAACTTTCTAATTGCTTTTTCCACTCCCACTTTATTTCCTGCAAACATGCTGATAGGAACATAAAAGGAATCTGTATCTTTAAAACTGAACTTGCTCTTTTTTGAGGAAACTATTTTGAGAAATGCCACTATAACTGCCAGTTCCTCAAACATATGCTCAAAGACTACTGGAAGACTGTCTTCAGAGTTAGGCTAACAATCATAAAATGATGCTGCAAAGTACCCACTGTGTTTAAACATGCAAACAGTCATTATACATACTTTCTGAATGTGGTTCATAATATCTGTTGGTTTCTGAGCAAAATTGTAGCCAGTTAATAGCACATTCATTCTTTATAATATGAAAACCCAGATGGGAGAAGGTTTCTCTCAGTGATGATTGCCATTGTGTGCTTATTAAGTACAGGAGAAAAAAATTCATTAATCAAAACATAATTTGACAAATTCTTGATTATACCAATATAACTAATTGGAAAATAACAGCCATTCAGGAAAAAAGGTACAAATTTAGAATATGACTTTGCATATTTGATTGTGGTTAATAACAAGCTCAATATAAAATCAAAATACAGGCTTTGGAAAGCTAGATAATTTGTGTTAGAGTGCATCAAAAGCAAAGGTATGTTATGGCAAACAGTGATAATCTATTAGTCAACACTGAATAAACAAAATTTTCTCTCTTGGGAGATTTGCATCATAACTTCAAGCATTCTAGGAAAGACTTTGCAAGTGCTGTGGCTTGACCCTCTCTAGATTCTGGGTGCCCACCACAGATGTCTATCGCTCCTCAGCTGGACAGAGGAGAGAAAACATACTGAAAGGCTCGTGGATCAGGATAAGGACAAGGAGAGATCACTCATCACTTCCTGTCATGGGCAAGACTCAAGTTGGGGAAATTAATTTAGCAACAATAAAATCAGACTAGGAAACGAGCAGTAAAATAAAATCTTATCACACCTTCCCCCTATCCTCCCTACTTCCCAGTCTCAGCCCCACTCCTTATTTTCCCTAATTCATCCTCCCAGCATCAGAGGGGAGCGGGAAACGAGGAATGTGGTCAATTCATCACACCTTGTCTCTGTCACTCCTTCCTCCTTAGAGGGAGGACTCCTTACACTCTCCCCCTGCTCCAGTGTGGGGTCCCTTGCATGGGAGACAGACCTTAATGAACTTCTCCAGTGTGAGTCCTTCTTCATGAACTGCTCCAGTGTGGGTCCCTACTACAGGATGCAGTCCTTCAGGAAAGGTTGCTCCAGAGTGAGTCCCCCATGGGGTCACAACTCCTGCCAGCAGACCTGATCCACTGCAGGCGCCTCTCTCCATGCAGCCCCAGGTCCTGCCAGGAGCCTGCTCCTTCATAGGCTTCCCAGGGGTTCACAGCCTCCTTTGGGCGCTGGCCTGATACAGTGTAGGATCCTCCATGGGCTGCAGGAAGATCTCTGCATCCCCATGGTCCTCCATGGGCTTCAGAGGGACAACCTGCTGCACTGTGGTCTGTCATAGGCTGCAGGGGAATCTCAACCCCAGCACCTGAAGCACCTCTTCCGCATTCTTCTTTACCATCCTTGGTGTCTGCAGGACTGTTTTGCTCACACGTTCCCACACCTCTGCAGAGTCTTCTCTTTCAGAGCAGTTTTTTTACCCCTTGTTAAATCTGTTTTCCCAGAGGTGCTACCACTGTTGATGGGTTCAGCCTTGGCCAGCAGCAGATCCATCCTGGAGTCAGCTGGCATTGTCTCTTTCGGGAATGGGGGAAGCTTCTAGCAGCTTTTCACAGAAGCCACCCCGTAATTCCCTTGTTACCAAAACCTTGTCACATAAACACAATACAACAAGATATTGCTTCAAAGGTTAATTGTTTTCCAAGAGTTATTCACAGTGACATTACTTCTGCATGTCCCTACTGATATACACTATTAAAGTAATTTTATTTTTCATTAAACTTGTAGAGATAAATTTGTCTATTTTAAATTGAAGTGTTTTCATTATTGTCTGCAGATTTGAAAAACTCTTCCTTTGGTGTATTTAAAAGTAGTAGGTAAAGGATTCAGTAATATGCATTGCTACTTTGGCTCCTAGAATACTTTGACTCCAGTGGTAAAACAGTTTATTTGGAGGCTATGGGTAAGAAGTAATTTAAAGCACTTTAAAAAAGAAAATTATTAATTGAATAGTGTAAGAAGTTTATCAGCAAAATTGTAAAGAATAATTGTACATGCTGCCATTTGAACTAATGATATTTTTATAGAATCATAGAATAGAGTATCCTGACTTGGAAGAGATCTACAAGGAAACTCCTGGCCCTGTGCAGGACAGTCCCAAGGTGTGCTTGAGAGCACTGTCCAAACACTTCAACTCTGTCAGGCCAGTGCTGTGACCACTTCCCTGGGGAGCCTGTTCCAGTGCCCAACCACCCTTTGGGTGAAGAACATTTTCCTAATATGTAAACTTAACCTTTCCTGAGACAATTTCAGGCCATTCCCTTGGGCCGCATCACTGACTGCCAGAGAGAAGAGATCATCGCCTGCCCGTCCACTTCCCCTCACAAGGAAGTTGGAGACTGTTATGAAGTCTCTTCTCAGTCCCATCTTCTCCAGGCTGAGCAAGCCAACTGACCTCAACCTCTCCTGGTATGGCTTTCTAGCGAAGCCCTCAAGCATATTCATAGTCCTCTTTTTGATGTTTTCTAATAGCTTTCTAATACAAGGAAAACCTTTCTAGGTCCTAGAGAAAATACAGATGCATTCTCAAATTTGTATAGCTACATTTAAGTCTGCTGTGTAGTGTGATAATAAAACATTTCTGGGAAAATAAATTAAACAGAAAGACACAGGAAGAAAGGTGATAATCTTCTGATTCCTTTCACTTTTTTATCATGGAACATGTTCACACAAATATGATCTCATTTAGTACTTACATTTCATCAAGATAAATACTTGCTATTTCTATTCATAGATTATGAAATTCATTAAATTAATAAAGGCTCAACTGTTATGCTTTTAGAGTCTATAATCCATAAACACTTTTCATTCTCCAGTGTTGTTTGTGATCAATTAGAAAAATGGCAACCTAACCTCTTTACATTTTCCGGGGCTTTGCAAAGCATTCCCAGTGTGGAAAAAATGGAAAACTGTTGGAAAGATTAAAGTTTGGTGTCAAATGCACATGCGACACTCGCTTGGGGTTGCCCGGATCGGGCGGCGTCAGTGGCCGGCCGCAGCCCTCAGAGGCTGACAGCCCCAGGGAGCAAACCCAAGCCCACGCTGCACGCCCTGCAGCTCCGAGAGCAGCGGCTGGCCCAAGCTACAGGTGGTGAGTAGCTGGCCAAGGCAAAGAAGTAGAAGGAGGGCTGCTGAGTGCTATTCCGGGCGGTTTATTTAGAGAACAGAGACACGTGCCAAAGGGGAGCAGCGACAGAAGCCAAAAATTAAGGGGTGACAGGGGGTTTCATACAGGAAAGGACAGAGGTGGAGAAAACTTGAGGAACCAATGGCAGGGAAAGACAGCAGAGGAATGAAGGGTACAACAGCAAATGGGATATAAGGAAAGGAGGGTACAATAAATTGACAATTCAACAAACCAATGAAGCGTCGAACAGCCAAGAATTTTCCAGAGCTTAATACGTAGTAATGAAACTTACGAATATGCATAACTCTAGCTTAGTAATACGACATAATGGTCAACAACCAATAAGAAGGGAAAGTTTAAAACTTGTTGGAAAGGGAGAACGGAGGCTTACCATAACTGGAAAAGTATTTTATACCTGGGCCTCGCCCCACCACTTTTGGTCACTAGTTTGGATGTTTTGCTCCTGGTGGAGCTGAGCAACCACCACACACATGATTAAAACTTTCTAGTTTACAATTTTTTTGGTATTTTTGTGAGTAGTGTATGAGGTTATGGAGCCCAATTGGCCTGGCTTTTCACCAAAAAAGCCCCCATGGCAGCATAAAATCAAAAAAGAAGCAGACTTATAAGAATGGGGCCCAACCAATGCTCTCAGGTGTTTGCTGGTTCAGTGAAAAAGTAAAATAATTTTCCTAACTTATTGTATCCTTTGACTTTATTCACCTTTTTTTTTTCTTATTTTTTTCTCTTTTTATTTGTTCAACATATTTCTAAGTACTATCACAAACCACACAGAGTAATATTTCATACAACAGAAAAAATAGTTGTTGGTTTAGTGTATCGGCTGTCCCAATATGATGCACTCTTCTGCCATAGGCTGGCCTGTCTTAAAAAGACTTCATTCAAAAAAATGTCAGAAACCAGACAGTTTGAAGTGGTAAATTCTTTAAAAATTAAACATTGATTAAAATATCCCATGTAGCACCCTGAAAAGAGAGATGTATTCCATATGGCCTCACTTAGTATCAGGGTTTTTTTTGGTTAAGTATGGGATCTATCAATACTCTTCAGAAATCCAGTTTATTTTAAATCTTCATTGTGAACTTGATTTTAAACAGAATGCAACCTAACAAAAGATTGGTAGCATCAAAAGATCAGCCTGAAGCATGTGCACGAGAAGTCACTGTGAGATGAAAAATCTGTTACTTAAATTAATAAACTGGATTAATGTGAAGATGTAGGGCCTGTATAATTGTATGTTCATGTAATGCATATATGTTTTCTGACAAACAGGCACAACAAATCTGATATGCCTGAACTGTGAGCGTAGGACAGCACATATAGGTGAGCTGTATTTGTGGGAACAGAATCAGTTGTCTGTACGAAAGCCCAGTTTTGGGGCTGTGGGGTTTTTTAGTCTTTTATTTTTATTTTTATTTTTAATTTTTTGATGTCTGTAATTAGTCTTCATTCTGGGCATTAGGAACCCTCCACCTTTTATTGTTGGACAGCACTTCTACATCTAAAATAAATGTTAGTCTTGTGTAAATTATTTTATAATGAAAAGTCATCTGGAGAAGCTTTTCAGTTGAACATCCAGAGTCAGAAAAGTCTCAGTATTTCTGCACATAAAAATCATTTGGTCTTGATGTTTTCCCTGTGTAATGTTTAGATTGTGTACTTTTTCCTTTGATTGCCACAGAAGTTTGAGACACAGGCTGGCCCTTCTTATGTATCAAATTAATTGCTTGGATGACGACACAAACCATATTAAAAAGTATAAAGAAAGAGTGTGTCATTAATTATAAGGATTAAAGTTTCAGAGGAATTGAGTGCCTTACTGTGGATTATCAAAGGCTTTCTTTTACTTTGAAATGGGTTTTAATTCGCCACTGGAAAACAGAACTTGTAATACTTCTCCAGTTCATATAGTAATTTTTAAAATTAAAAAGAAAAGGTATTGTAGGTTACATGAGGTGTGATTACTAGCTATTGAAGCTTTTGGAGGTACATAAAATTTGGGGAATTAAACAACTATATTTCATTTGGAAACCTAAAAGAGAGTAGAACTTTACATGCAACTTTGTAAATAATTTTTTAAAAACCCCATAATATTTTTAATTCTTTGATAAATTCATGCTAATGGATGAAAAAATGTTTGGAAAAACATTGTGAGATCTTTAGACCAAAACTGACCAGATATTGCAGCTATAATACTGCTAAAATTTCCATTATTAACACAAAGAGTAATTCCATCAAGAATTTGCTGTATTTATTGATTTTATTTTGACTAAAAGCAGAGAATGTAAATTATTTTACCAAAAATATTTTACAATTTTTTTAACTTCAAACCCACTCACTTTTCAGTAGATGAAATCAAGTTTATTAGTTTTAAAGTATCTTGAAGTTATTTTTATAAATTCCTGAAAATGAATGGTTTAGTTCAGATATTTTTGACAGAATCTTTTGCTTCAGATTTTTTTCTTTTTTCCCCTAAGACTTTTTTTGTCAAAAGAAGCTGTCCTTCACTTACCATACAGGCCCTTCACGTGTGATCAGAACATTGAGAACCAAAGCTCACTTTTCTAGGAATTAGAGCAAAGTAATTTGCCAGTGGCTGTGGAGTACATTTGCCTGGTTCTGAAGAATCAACTGAAGGCACACAGAGAGATGAATCAAATGTTTTTGCTACTCATTTCACTGCTACAGAAGAGGTAAATATGATTTGGTTTTGTTTGGTTTTTTTTTGTAGATAGGGAAAGAGTTTGGTTGTCACCTCTTTCTTCATTTCTGAAGATCTACAGATCCAAAATAATGAACATCTAATAATGACTCTCTTATGATGGCTATGTTATTATTGTTAAGCCAGTTACTTACTAAACTGTGAATTTTTTAATTATTCATACAGAAAATCTGTTCTAAAGAATGGCATTTTTTTCTGAGTAAATCTTTGGTCACTCTTATTTCTTCAGTAAATCTGGACAGAACGATGCAGTTTAAAAAAAAATCATATTTCTTAGAAGAAAATTATGAAGGAAATCAATATAAATCAAACAAATTTAATTCAGAGAGGAAGCTGAAATAAAAATTTTTTGAGCAAGGGAGCAGAACACAGAAAACCAATTAGCCGAGGCATAAAAATAACATATAACCTTCTTGAAAAAAGTATTTCAGTTCTATTCTGTTCTCCACCGAGGAAACAGAATATCTTTCCACATTCACATAAAAAAAAGAAATAAGATTTTTGTTCCTAACAAATGTCATAATTTTCATTGTAAAACGTGTATCAGATAGCGTAAGAGATGGGCCTGACACTTTTCATATATTCTGGTAATCCATTACATAGCCAGTTAGTATGAAGGAACAATAAAGCTAACAAAAATTAGGTCCTAAAGTAGGTCCTCTGGCCTTTTTCTGTATATAATCATTTGACCAAAATAACGGAACAAGAAACCAATTTAATTGTTATCTTATGAGTCTGAGCTTGAATGTCAAAAGTAATAATTAGAATTTGTTTTGCGAGTTTGTTAACAACTTCAGTAACTTTTGATTTACTAACCACTCATTTCCATTGTCAGTCCTGGTGTTGTGCTGACATTTTGCTTTGAACAGGAAAGAATTATGCTTAAGGACCTCAATAAGAAAAACATGGATACTCAAGGTTGGTTAACTGGATGGTTAAGATGGAAAATGAAGAAAAGTTGTTAGCAATCATATGTCCCTTCTGCTGCTAGGAACCCCATCTGTTTTAACATTAGATGAGTATTTACTCGTAACATGCTGCTGAGATCCCATCCGTGGCGAGATTCTCCAGCCCCAATGCTCTTTATCTCTTTACAGCATTCTGACAAGTGAACAGATTTTTCAGTCTTTTACCTGTGCAATTCTAGATGGCACACCAGTGTTCACACCGAGCCTCATGTTCTTACACAGTTCCGTAGCAGCAGACTTTACAAGGGGGATGTACAGGTAGGATTGGCAAAGGCAGCACACGCTCACATCACAGTATGTGCAAAAGTTACCTCGTAGCCACTAACACTAACATATGGGTCTCTGCAACCGAGGCCTTTGGTTAACCTCTGCCTAGATGGTGCCTGAAATCGCTATCTCCTGCTGCAATATCTTCCATGGTGGCCTGTGATACATTTGCCTAGAATAAAATCTTATGCCAAAGGAAACCCTTCTCCAACGACTCATCGCAGAAATTTTTGCTTGGCTTAGCTTCGCTCTGATTCATTCCCTTTCTTGACAGTTTTTAATAAATGTTTTTTACTGCTGTCTTTCAAATTTCTGAACTGTTTTCTGGAGTACCCTGTGGTCTGAGAGATTATCTGAAATGCTCTTAGTTAAAGACTGTTTTCATCTCTGACCTGCAGCCAAAGAAAACACTTTTTCTGTGGCAATTTAAGTTCATACTTTGCTCCTGTATGTACTCATAAATGACAGGTGCCAGCATGGCCATGCAATATATGTACTGAAGTTGTCATATCACCCAAAGCTTTTTGAATTTCCTGATCTTTTCATCCTCTTTTCTTTTCTTCTTTCCTGTTTTCCTGTTACAAAATATCAATAATTTCTCTGTTAAAATGCATGTCCCATAATGAGGTTTTAATGAAAATATGGTCATTCAGCCATACCATCATTTAATTTTCTCTGGAAGACTTTCAGTGACATAGATCCAGTAAGTAATTGTAATGAGAACTTTTAAGTAAGAGCACAGCTAGAGAGAGCACAAAAAATAGAACCTTCTTTGATGCGATTGAGAGAGTGAGCTAGAGTCCCGACATTTCTGGGAATGGGTAAATGTTGCCTCTAATGCTCTAAATTCACATTCTGTTTTTTACACTTGGTTTCTTTCATAAAAAAAAAACTGTTTTAGGAGAACATCTGAAGTGGACGTGCTCCTCTAAAACCACTCCTTACATTTGAGTAAGCATAAGTGCCTTCTGCTGAATTCCAGGTGAACTTCAGAGAAATAATTAATTTGAGGTTTTGGAGAGATTCCCTTGACATCTTATGACAGATATTGCAAGCAGTCCTGAACATGTGGTTGTCTTTATCCATGTCCTTTCTATGGTACAATCACAGCACACATCATCTTTTGTGTCCATTGTCTGTTATCCCAAAAACTAACTGAAATGTCAGCACTTTTCACCCACTCAGCTGTGCTCAGAAGCACACTGCTAGTGTGACCATTTCAGGTCAAAACAGATTCAGTTACAGAAGGGATTTAATCCTTCTTATTGGCAAATCTGACTAACTTTGACTAAAGAAGAGTAGAAACATAATATGCAAGTAGCTAGTAGTTCAAAGGAAGCTGGTTGCTATATGGCAACTTCTCAAGCACAGATATGTCTCTGCATGATACTTCATGGAGGTAAATAAAGCCTTCAGTTTCCACTTCTAAAATCGAGGTTGTTCCTCATTTCCTGTGCAACAAAACTGTAGGAACAGGGAAAGGGCTTCTGTTGTCCCTGAAGTGAATCAATTCCAATGATGCTAACTGGGGTAACTGTTTTGCTGGTAGGTGTCTGACTTTTGAAGGCATTAGCAATAGAATTCTGTTGGGAACTGAGCCATAGAAATCCAGGTTTAGATGATGACAATAGCTCTTGAAGACCCTGAAAGCTGTAAAAATAGCAGGTCCTGTGCCCTGGCATAAAGCAAGCAGCTCATTTAGTTATATCATTTTCAAAAGATGTTTTTACAGACCAACTTCAAAGGTATATTTTACTGCTGTTCCAGACCAAAGAAACAGGGAGAAATGGAGAGTTCCTGCCTAGTCACCTGTATTATTACCTATAATCATCTTTAGCTGACTATTAGATAACAAATACTCTGCTACATACCACCTCCCTAATATTGTGCCACTAGGCTGCAATATGTTGAATACTTGATTAGGTGTTCACATTTTTATGACGGCAGAAGCAAATTAATCTAGGCTGACTTAATTGGAAATTCATACACTTTCCCAGGCAAACTTTCAGACAAGTAGTATAAACGAAGCTGTTTAAGGATTTTCTGACTATAAAATTGAAAGAGGGAAAAAAAAGATGGTAATTTTAGTAAGTTACATAATGTTATGAAATAATAGAAAATGAACTGTCATCACCTCAGTCTTGTTATATTTTAATTCACAGTTGAAATGAGCCCAGACTGCCTCATTTATACCAATGAACCTCCTCCACTTCATTCCTGAGCTGAGTGGTTCAGGAAAACAAGACCCAAGTCTAACCAATGCAGAGAAAAGGAAGTATTGTCAAATTTCTGTCTCCAGAGGACTCTAACATGCAGGACAGTGAGCTGGAGGGTACTTTAAAAGATGTATCTCCATCCAATGTGGTGCAGAATATCATACTTAGAGAAGTTTTTCTTGAGCCTCTACTGGCCCAGAGTTGGTGCTTCAAGAATTTAAAATCTAATTAATTAATTAGAGACCTATTCCATGTTGCATAGTGTCATCCTGGTTATCTTTTTTGGCATAAATGTATCATTTACTGTAGGAAGTGAAAGGCAATAGACTAGCCATATAAATGTTTAGGGAAGGAACGAATGGTCAAGTAGGATTAAATATGCATTTAGATTAGTATCTAGAGCCATTAGCGCGTGCCCAGGAAAAAACTAGAAATGGGAAAGAATGACAATTCTTACTAATATTAGAAATAAACTTTCCTGGTATCTTTAGCCCAGGAACTTCCTGAACAGGAATGGCAAACCTGGGAGAGGATCGATGATCACAATTCTTGTGGCTTTCAGCAGACTTCTTTTTAGATTACACAGGAAAGACATCTTATGACAGCAGTGGGAGATGATAAAAACATAAGTGTCATTTAACACTTGAAAAATATGTTTTTATCATATCCAGAGACTGCCCGTTGTGTGAAATAAATGAGATGAAACACAGCCAGATAATAAAACAAAATAAAATATGACTTTGGTATGAAATAAGATATGAACAAAAAAAATCTGGACTTATTTGGATGGGAAACATTTTTATTCAGAATCCACCTCAAAACTGCCTTAAAAAACAATGAAAAACCACTACAATTGAAACATTAAATTTTCATCAGTCTTCTAACTTTCATACCATCGAAAGTGCAGTATAAATAACATGAACAAAGAGATTGTAACATTAAGCTGCAAAAAGAATTTCAAATCTGTTGGATTCAGATATTTAAGTAACATTTAAAAAGAAAAAGAAATTTAAAATACAATCTTTCCTGCTAAATGTGAAATAACTTTCTTTTTTTTCCTTATAAACTTTGCTTTCAGTATCTCAAGTAATTATTAGTTATTGTGTAAATCCAAATGCCTTTTTAGAAGTACTGGCAAGTCTTAATCAATGACCATGTATAACTTTAAACCGAATATGGTTCTTACGGGAAATAAAAAACAGTCTGTTCTAAAATAAACGGTGTTTTCCCTTTTGTTGGAAGTGATTTGAAACTATTAACAACTCTTTAAAATAGATTATTCTTGTTATTTTTAGCATAGCAAAGTTGCTAAGACATTTAGATAAAAGTGTACTAGCCAGAAGAGTAAAGGGGTAAGAGCAATTCAAAGGGACAGGGACGCAATAGTTCTGCCTAATAAAATTATATTCCTTCCACACCTCCCCTATTCAAGAACAGGTGCTATAGAAAGTAGCCAAAAGGATATTCAACGTGTTTCTAAACTTCAGAAAATATACATGTATAAATAAATTGGAAATAGTCAGGTTGGAAGTTTATTAGAGAACTGCTCAAACTTTTGTGACACAGGGTGGAAAATAACCAGCAGTTAACAAAATTTAATTTCATCTGAACTTCATTACTTACACTGGTTAGACATAATTTTATTTTTCTTGAAGTTATCTGAAACAAGCATTTCAAATGACAGATTTTCTGAATTTTGAGATTTTCTTTAAAAGTATTGTTTTTTCTATTATTTTATAAGTTCCCTTACTTTCAACACGGCAAAGTTCCTTTGCTTTCCAAGGGTCTTTTTTTCTAATTATCAGAGAAAACATAAGAGAAAAGTCCCTGGAATAGTCAGAGACAAGGCAGAATAAAGAAGTTTTAAGACAATCACATTTAATATCAAATTAAATAATTAATAATTTAAATTACTTTTCATAATGTAATAAGAGTCTAAGAATTTTCCTCTCTCCCTAAAATTTTTGTTTGAGGATTCCAATATTGCTCTCTGCTATGCAAGTGTCTTCATTTAATTTCTTCTAATCTTTTTAATGCTGGAAGCACTAAACTGGCCGAACAAAACCATTTAGTTCTTATTAATCTGTTTCGTGTTAGAAGCCTGTATAAATACTTTCAATAGCAGTTTTTAAAAAATAATGTAGCATTTAAATTTTTTGGAGTTTAACAAACCTTTCCCCCAGACAACTGTTTATGACTATGGTTCTTCTACAGCTCTGTGAGAGGGCCTGGAAGATCAACTAGGATGTCCTTGAATAACTGATTGGTATCTGCCAGAAGAGGGATTAATTTTTCTTGGAAGGTATCCCTCTGTTGACTTCAGAGTGAGCCTGGATGACTAGGTTATCTTAGAAATCTCAGCCAATCCCTGTTTTAACAGTTTTGGGAGGGATGATCTAAATATTAATTGTATCTGTGCCCACCAATAAAAAGGAAATAAGAGAGAGTATTTTCACTAAATCTTGCAAATTATGAAAGATCCTTAGAATGGGCAGCAAGAAACGCTCTAGTCCATGTGCCTGCTCCAGCTCCTGCACAATAACCTGTCCTGGTGCAGTGTGTCACGGTTACTGACTGTGGGTATATCCACTCACACTGTGAGTGTCATGAGTCCAGAGTCGGCTGGGACTCTGCCTGGACCTTAAAATGACCTCTGTGCCTGGACTTTGGCCAAGAATCTGTAGAACATTTCAACAGGTCTTTCTCCCCATCTGGTGTGTAAATTAACCTTTGTTCTATCACGGGCTGCTTCTACTGCTTAGCATTATCATATGATAAGTCTAAGGAGAATAAAAATGATAGCAGTGAGAGAGGCCAGGGACTGCCAAAGATAGGTTTAAGTTCCATAAAAATATGATGAAGGGCTCTCACAATAAAAGCTCTGTCACTGTAGTTTTATCACCACAATCTGTCACTTCTCCTGGTATACAATAATGTTAAGCTTTTGCAAAAAAAAAAAAAAAAGAGCAAGTCGAAAAGAAAAAGCAGTTCCATTTCCATCTGAAAATTATTGCATTTTGTCACCAACCAAGCTTGGATGAACTTGAAATTCATCAGACTCTCACAGGAGCAGCTGATATTCCTAAAAAGTGAACATAGGAAGTCAAAGATGCTGCAACATTTAACTCCCTCTTTAATTTGTCAGAAATTTTGCAAATTATTTTCTAGGTCAGTCATAGAGGCAAGCTGAATAAGGACCCATCACACAATAACCTGTGTTATCACATAGAATTATCTCTAATATAACAGCATGCATATGAATAAACAATAAAATATAATAACTATAGTATCCCATTTCGTTATAATTTGAAAGGAACAATAACTAGCATATTTAATTACAAGTATAGATAATAAATACTGATGTGTTGCTAATCACTGTGAAAATATGGTCCTATACAAGAGGGTATTATAAAAGAGTGGTTTTACATAAGTATGGATTGCAACAGGAAACAGACTAATAGGTTTGGACAAAAGAAGAAATTCTGGTGCAAGCTAGAAACATACTACCATATCCTTTGTGTTTTAAATCTAAATATTTTCAGACTACAGCACACTAATTTTAAGGAAATACACTGAGGCACTGTTCCATACCTAGGCACAGTGTAATATCTAGGCTAGAAAGAGATGAAAATAGATGTTTACAGTAATATTCAGAACACCTACCTTTAGGTGATTAAACAAATCCCAGATTCAGAATCTGGTCACACATGGTGCATATATCAAAGCAAAGAGGTACTGCAGAGGAAAATCCTAACTTGGTTTTGTAATGCCATCTGTCACATTCTCTCACTCTCTTTCTTTCTATTGAGTATAATGGGAACATAAAGATTACACTGCTAATTTCATCACTTCAGTAATTAAAATTTTATAGAAGAGAGCAAATCCTTGAGGTTGAAAGGTGTCTCCAAAGTAACATTGAAGGGCTCTTGTTCTAATTTTTTCTTAAAACAGAAGATTTTTTCTCATAAGATTATTCTCATTAATACATATAACAATGTCTTTTCCATGTCTTTTCCACTTGACTCCATTCAAAAAGGAAAATGCCAAATAAAACAAGTAAATTTTCTTTAATAGCACAGTACATACTTGTGGCTGTAATATGGAAGTAGATCTTTCAAGAAAAACTTATCCTGCATATTCACAGAACAGAAAAGTTAAAATATTTTTAGGAATGACACATGAGACTACATCAGAAGTTGAATAGTGACCAAAGCAAATTATTACTGAGGCCTCAAAGACATATATTTCATTGCTTGTTGGGCATTTCAGGCCCAACAAATAATCAAATATATATGTACATACAATATAAAGAAAAAAATGGTAAATATGATATGCTCTTCAATGTTTGGAGTGAGAGAAAATAAATACTAGAGTATATTTAAGTTCCAGAAACAATTTCTAAGTTGTATGATGCGTTCAGTGAAGGCATATTATGACATTAGAGTCCTTTGCTACGCAGAGATGATGCAAGGCATCTAGTAATTGTATGTATTAGTGGGTATGCAACTGCATATATAGTGCCACGGTGCTAAGGAAATGAGGTAGAATGTAGCATGGACAATAAGGATCTCATATTCTGTTTCTACTCAAGACTTTTTACTTGAAAGAAATGCTTGTTTCTTACCTGTAAAATGTCAATTTTTTTTCTGCACTCATCAGTATAGGTAAGAACTAGTGTATGAAAGTGAAGTGTTTTTAAATCTAATTTCTTCTTATCTCTGAAGTGGTTAATACTTAAAATAGAAAAAAAAAATTCAGACACGGGCTTGTAAAATTTTAAATTTAATGTAGGACTATTTAGTGTAACTGAAGCACAAGAGTATATCATCATTCCTTAACTTCTTAAATTGTTGTTTAATTAGCCTGGCACAGACAGACATTTGCCTACTACTGAAGCTGGCAGCCACCTTCTCTGGTTTGGGTGAAAACATCCATGTCTCTGCAATGAGGACCCAAAGGCATTTTAAGACCCTTCAACTATCTTCTTTCCTGAACAGATTAGATTCTGTGCAGCTGATATTGAGCTCCTTAAGCTCAGTTTGACAAGAATTAACACAAATTTCATGGATGGGCTTCAGTTTTCATAGCAGTGGAGAAATTCTGGTTTGTGAATTTTCAGGAACCTGAAGACAGAGATTCTCTTTGGGTATATTATTTACATTGCACAGAAAAATGTAACGAAGGCCAGTATCTCAATAGTATTCTGCAGTTCTTCACATATATGTAAAAACAAACTTCTCCATCACTTCTGAAATAAATATGTGAAAAAAATTTTATATATATATATATGGTTCTATTTCTTGTCTTTTTAGTTTTTAAAAAAGAAATGACCAATACAACATTAAAGAGGAATTTACTTTAGGAATACACACGTATAAACAGATGTTCTTTATGTCATACAATAAAAGAAATAGGATTAGTGCTTATCAGACCCTGAGGGAAGCATATTACAGAGATAAGTGTCTTTCAACACCTTTACAAGACATTTTGATACAATTATCATAACTCTCCATCTTGTTTTGCACTTACACAGTCACTTACTTTTGTACAGGTATAAAATTTTTCATTTTGAGGTAATTTTAAATATTTTATGCCTTTGGTTGGCAGAAGACTATTTCACTATATATCAAAGAATAGAGAATTAAATTAAAAGCTATTAACCATTTCCATTAGTCTCAATCATTGTGACAATAGGTCTTTTATTTCCAGACTTTGTGCATGACTCTAGGAAATACGAGAATATTTCATATCTAGAATTCACTGCATTAATTTCCCTTAGCACACTGAAAACTTTCATAAATAAAATTAGGCCAACAGTGTGAGAAACAGGTGTTTTCCCATTAAATTTTGTGTCTTATGGAAGAAATAACCCAAATCATCCTCCTTTTTATTTGGAACTTTTCATTTGTTCTCAGGAAATGACATGCCAGCTATCTTTAGTTTTCCGCAGTTTGTATTAATGATCAAATAAGCTGATCAGAACTTATCTTTAGCATAGCAATAGAAAAACCTATTTATTTTCTGAATAAATTTTTCCTCCAGAGAATTCTGCAGCTCATCTGGGGATTAATGACATAACAGAAATGGAATTAATGTAAACAGCAAATTTTATAATATGCATATAGACAGCTGCTACGATGGTAAGACGGGGAAGGCAGGATAGGAGGTCTGCTTGATGATCTGGGTTCCTTAATTTACCACCACTGCCTTAGTATTTGTTAAGACACTGTATTAGTCACTAGTTTTACTGCAGTACTTGGCGGAATGAGTCTCCAAGCACTCCAAGTCTCCAAACCATGACTGTTATTATAAATAGTCAACTCGAACTTCTCAGCAGAACACAGAGCACTAATTTACAAACATCAGCTTCCCCCTTCCCTTTTCCTGGAGTGAGGAGAGACGACTAAAAGGTTATACAGAATAAAGAAACTGGAGGACTGGTTGGACTTGGGACTCCTGTTTTACTTCAGGGAAGGGAAAAATTGAAGGTTGTGATTGCGGATTCCTGGGTAGGTCTTGCTGCTGAGCAGTGGTTGGCCTCCCTGTGCAGATGTTTTCTCCATGACAGCTGAGTAGTAAATGTGTCATTTCACATCTCTGGTTTGGCCAAGTAGACACTGGGATGTGAATGCTTTATTTCACAACTTTATTGATTTAGATTGTTACAAACTCTCATATGATCACAGGAATAAAGAGTAGAAAGTATTTTCTGTGTTTTATATCTCACTTCTCAAGAGATTGAAAATTACAAGGGGAAGTCCATTCAGGATTTTTAAAATAACTGTGAAAAGAAGAAAAACTAGGAAGCAGTGTTGAGCCAGCATACTAAGTCTCCTTTAGAAAATTGTATTAAGAAAAGGAGTGAGGCAGCCAGAAGTCTACAGAAAGGATTTGCTTTTCTGATTATTATTTTTAGTTTCCTCACTGCTGAATTCCCTTCTGTTATGGTGACCATTTTATCTGTAAAGAAAGTTCCCAGTATTTCCAAAGTCTGAAATAAGCTTTTTCATGTAACAGAAGATTTTAAAAACAATGAACAATACATGAAATAATGTCTGCAGTACAGCAAGCACAATATATCCTAACTACTTTTCAAGATAACACATTTTTATGATGATGATTACTATTATTTATTATGCAGATTTTTTTTTTCTGTGGTTACCTAATCTGTTTTATATGAGGAATTAACTTGACCTGTACTCTACACTCTGTTTCACCATATTAATTTGCAGACAGGGTTACTGGTAAACCTGTCTTTATCTT
>VZRR01006550.1:559248-641914 GCA_013398015.1 Oreocharis arfaki | reverse complement strand
TTTTTTTTTTTTTAAATATAGCAAATACATAAATAAGTTGATGAAGTCTAAAGTATAAAGGAAAAAAATAGAATAAAATTAGGCTTAAAGGCATAATTCTTTTCTTATCTTCAGCTTGGAGGCATAAAGTTTTCTGAACACTGTATAGATGAACAATCATAATAAAAGAAAAATTGTTTTCAACAAGTGTATCCAACTCATCCATTTTATTTTCTCCTCCTTAGAGATCATCAAAGTCGATGTTTTCATCCCCAGGTCAAGAAGTAATTATTAACATATGAAATAAAATCTGAATTTGAATTCCTATTCTCAGTATGAAAAAAAAAAAAGGAACTTTTTAATTAACACTTCTATAGGTAACTTAAGGTTTCATTTAATTTATACATAATTTATATATCTTAGTCATTAATAATGGCCTAAATTACTGATTATTAGGTTCAGCATGTTCTTAACGTTTAAGTTGTGAAATTTAAATTTGGAAAAAATAACCCTAAGGCCTTAGGGTTTTTTTTAACAGATTAAAATAGACGTTGGACCTGTATGTGTACATAGAACAATGCAAAGCTAGATTATGTAAAAATCTAAACATTTTTAGAGTACATATAATTCCTATTTGTAGATATAAAACTTACTAATATATATGTCACGAATATTTCTTGTACATCTGAATTATTTAAAATAAAAAATTCCTTATTTCATTAATGGAAAATCCTTTGTTTTAAATATATATTTATATATATATCTTTTATTCAAAGATAAAAGACATCACAATAAGTAAATAATGATGGGGTTTTAGTACAGCTTTTTGTACACATACCCATACATGCACATGTCATACCTACACAGGTCTACTGAAATTACACTGAAGACCAAGACAGCTGTCTATAAAATTCAGGATTTCCTTGGATTTTTGTCCTTATTCACGGTACTTCCATTCTCTTTTTAATGTGAGCCTGACTTAAGAAAATGCTAAGTATCACTGAAGTGTAAATTATTCACAGAATTCAATTACGCACCTATTTCAACATGCTTCTACTTTGGTCCTAAATTAATATCTTTGTGCACTTTTTTAAATTGGAAAGATGAGGGTTTTGATGTTTTACATGCTTTTTCAAAGGAATTTAGATTTCTAGCAGGTAAATTTTACAAGGTGTTTTACATCAATATGGTAAGAATGTCAGTCCCATGCCCAGACTTTACCTGGGTGAACTTAAGGATCAACCATCTGACATACAAGACATAAGCTGCAAATTGCCATAGAAATTACTGAAATCAAGATCCAGTGACAGGAGTAAATCTTGAAATTCAGTAGAATAGAGCTCTAAAAACTATTTTTTTGCTAATTAGAAACAAATTANAGGCAGGGCAGGGCAGGGCAGGGTAGGGCAGGGCAAGGCAAGGCAAGGCAAGAATTGTGTCCTTCTCCTATGAGATTATATGTTAATTTTCAATTTAATTTTCACCAAGCACACCAAGTCTAATTAATAAAATGTTCCATTCTCACTAAAATATGTAAAACCCCCTCAAAAANTACTGATTATTAGGTTCAGCATGTTCTTAACGTTTAAGTTGTGAAATTTAAATTTGGAAAAAATAACCCTAAGGCCTCACAGATTAAAATAGACATTGGACCTGTATGTGTACATAGAACAATGCAAAGCTAGATTATGTAAAAACAAACCAAACATTTTTAGAGTACATATAATTCCTATTTGTAGATATAAAACTTACTAATATATATGTCACGAATATTTCTTGTACATCTGAATTATTTAAAATAAAAAATTCCTTATTTCATTAATGGAAAATCCTTTGTTTTAAATATATATTTATATATATATCTTTTATTCAAAGATAAAAGACATCACAATAAGTAAATAATGATGGGGTTTTAGTACAGCTTTTTGTACACATACCCATACATGCACATGTCATACCTACACAGGTCTACTGAAATTACACTGAAGACCAAGACAGCTGTCTATAAAATTCAGGATTTCCTTGGATTTTTGTCCTTATTCACGGTACTTCCATTCTCTTTTTAATGTGAGCCTGACTTAAGAAAATGCTAAGTATCACTGAAGTGTAAATTATTCACAGAATTCAATTACGCACCTATTTCAACATGCTTCTACTTTGGTCCTAAATTAATATCTTTGTGCACTTTTTTAAATTGGAAAGATGAGGGTTTTGATGTTTTACATGCTTTTTCAAAGGAATTTAGATTTCTAGCAGGTAAATTTTACAAGGTGTTTTACATCAATATGGTAAGAATGTCAGTCCCATGCCCAAACTTTACCTGGGTGAACTTAAGGATCAACCATCTGACATACAAGACATAAGCTGCAAATTGCCATAGAAATTACTGAAATCAAGATCCAGTGACAGGAGTAAATCTTGAAATTCAGTAGAATAGAGCTCTAAAAACTATTTTTTTGCTAATTAGAAACAAATTATGTTTCTTTTTCAAATCACAGAAGATTAGTGAACTTGCGATTTTTAATTTCCCTGTCTTACACAAATTAGAAGTAGAATCCTTCTAAAACTTAACCTCATGTCAGATGCTGAACTTATTAAGTTTTGTAGCTAAACTTAGTTCATATTTCAGAGATAACACCTTCCTATCTTCTTGTCCCATGTTTAACAAGTTGAATAGACCTTTGATAAGAAGTGCTTCCGACACTAAAGCAGAATATTGATAGTTACTGAAACAACAGCAAGGCAAGGCAGGCGAGGCGAGGCAAGGCGAGGTGAGGCAGAGAAAGGGAAGAGAAGGGAAGGGAAGGGAAGGGAAGGGAAGGCAAGGCAAGGCAAGGCAAGGCAAGGCAGGGCAGGGCAGGGCAAGGCAAGGCAGGGCAGGGCAGGGCAGGGTAGGGCAGGGCAAGGCAAGGCAAGGCAAGAATTGTGTCCTTCTCCTATGAGATTATATGTTAATTTTCAATTTAATTTTCACCAAGCACACCAAGTCTAATTAATAAAATGTTCCATTCTCACTAAAATATGTAAAACCCCCTCAAAAATAGGCTCTTTTTTTTTTTTTTTTTCTTTTAACTTAGAACAGTTCAGGGAAAAATGGAGTGAGAATTTTATGACTTTTAACAATCAGTTGGATATATTTTTGTTACATTTTCTTTTTTTCTAAACAGTGTTGTTAATCAATGTTTTTAACAGTATTGGTAGCAGAATATGGGATACACCACTACAACTTGATTAAGCTTGTATGGCGTATCAGTGTAAATTTTCACCTGCATTGCTGTGATAACAAAAAACCCCTCAAATTTTAGCATGCAATTTGACGGTACGGCTGTGCAACCTGAAGCCTAGTTGTTGCAGAAGAGGACACTGTCCACTTTTCATGCTGGCCACATGTTTCCTCCTCTCTCTTTTATTTGGTGGCAGAAGAAAATCTTGCCTGAATGGTCGGTGAACCCTTCAGGAAGTTAAATGGCATAAACAGGCTTCTTATCTTTTTTGTGTGATAGTAATTTTGTATGACTTGAGTGCCTAAATGGACTCACTAAAGGTTCAAACCAGAGAAGAACGAGGGATTAAGGGAGGCGAGGGCACCAGAGGTCATTTTTTTATAGTAGAAACATAGAAGAAAAGTGGTTTGAAGAGATCACCGACTATGGTCTAGCCCAGCCTCTCACTCACAGGAACAGGCTGGGAGCAGCTAATCTGTAGATTGACTTAGTTGTAACATCAGCCAACACTCTTTGTTAAAGGAGCACAAGGTGATTGCATCAGTATTTGAGAAACTTGCCTCAGTAGAAGATAGTCCAACACTAAATCACAAGGCTACCAGTCTTCTTATGCAGCAGTTCTGTCATATCCAGTGTTGCTGCAACTCTGTGGCTCAACTACACATTTTGCTCTTCTGTGCTTTAGCGCATCTAGACATTAAATACATATTCATTTATACTGAGGACATAATTAAGAATATGGAGGAAATAATCATGAGTACTTAGGAAATAGAGAATATTTTGAAGAAAGACCTTACCAATCTAAAAAGAAGTCCTTACAAAGATTTATATCTCATCCATTCTCACCATTCACCCCTGATGCTTTTTTCCATCTCAAGGCAGCTTTTGCAGGGGTAGGCTGGGGATGCCTCTATTTAGCTTATCTTCTTGCTTCAGGGCATTTGTATGAAAGCTACGTTATGGGAGGCAAAAAACATAGTCATTAGACTGTACTGCTAGCATATATCTAGGATTATTTTCTGGAAAAGTTTTTTTTTTTATAACTTAAATCCAGCCATGAATTCTTAGCTCCCGCGTGAGTCTTCTTTGTAATTTATATCTAAGATAATTTTGGTGCTAACCACTGTATCTGATTCTCCTGTTCTTCTGCATTTAGACAAGCAACCTATACTCTAGCGATTTTTCTGTCTTCCCCTCTGAAGAAATGCACATATATATGTAGAAATAAATTATATGAAAATCTTTTGTAGCAGATGGACTATATGGAAATATTTTCTAGAGACAATTAATCTTTGTGCTATTGTGCAGTCACAATACATGGCCTCTGTGATTATACATAATGTAACTTTTGGGCATAAATCATTGCTTCATTTTATTTATGTTCCTCTCAGACTGGATGCATATAACAAGCATTCTGTCTTGCTAATTAACTTCAGTGATCCCTTTAAGTCCTGATTAAGTCTATTATTAAATTATTAAGACCTTTCCCTGGTGTTCTACAGTTTTTTCCCTCTAATTTTGAATGACTTCTTGAAGCAATAAAAAACCTTATGAAATAATGTTTCTCTTTTTTTCCTATGCACATATTTCAAGACTGTCAGGCTGGAAAAGTATTAGAGTTAGAGCTTATTAAACAAGGGATTTCACCTGGAATAACTTTTGAAAGATATTTATAGTGATATTTTCATACTCTAAGTTATCTATCATTACCCAGAGGGTTACGGAAGTTTTAATTACTAGACAGAGAAGCAAAAACAAAACTTCAAAAAACTCCTCAAGAAACTTCCTTTCAAATGGAACACTTCATGCTGTAGAATTATTTGATGCAAAAGAGAAGAGATTTTTGAAAGAGAGATACATATTGCACTGTGATTTACTCTATTTTTTCTTGCTTTGATTATTCAATGTCTTTTTAGAAAGCAAGAGTTTGCATGTATACAAGAGAGGAGCAAAAGACACAAGCGCAGCATGACAGGACTCTCTCACACACACAAGTTTATGCACACATGCACACACATACTTGTTGTCACTCATAAATGCTATATCCTGGATATTCCTCTGATTCCTCTGTTAGCATAAAAAGATATTAGGCAATAAATGGGTCATCAAAATTGTAAGGTTATTTAGTGCTGAGGAGTGATATTTAACAAAAATGTTTTAAAATTCAAGAGTTATATCATTTAGTGCAAAGTAGATATGTTATAAAAATAAATATTTTATTTTCTATTTTGCATAAACCTCTACAAAAAGCAGATATTCTGACTGACCGCATCAAATACTGGGAAAAAATATTCAAAACCTGGGGATAAAAAACCATATGGATTTAATTTTTTTAAAATAAGTTTGTTTTAAAAACTTTATTTTAACATCATTAAAGTGTTTCTTTTTCAAACAAACCCAGTAATTATAAAAGGAAAAAGATTCAAGTTTCTTGCAAAGAAATGAAGCATAAATTGATACGTTCATTTTTAAATCGATATCAGTAAGACCAAGCAATTTTTTTTTTAAGAATAGCTGCTTTTCTGGTTGTTCTATCTTAAAATTTTTGTTTCATCCACACTAAATGACCTGCTGTAAACTTCAGCTTTTGAAGTCCAAGTTCGCCTTTGTGAAGTAAGCACAACTGAAACCCCATGTACACATTTAAAACAGTAATAGGATGCGGCAGCACAACATGATTCAATCGTGTCAGAAGATGAGAGTTGTACAGAGAGATCGGTCGTGCATTTTTTTCATCTTTCCGAATGGCTGTTGCTTTTAGCAGTTTTCTTTGGAGCAGATGACCTCTTTAGCCTCATACAAAAGTAGAAAGAGCAAATTCTGGTCTGTTGGAGCAACTGGGTCTTAGAGAAGGCTAAATATGTGTAGTGTTAAACAGTATAAGTCCTATTGTGAAGAATGACTTTCCAATTATAAAAATGATAAAATCTCTCACGTTGCAGCATCTAAATATTTATTTATCTCTGTCTCTTGCTGCTTTTTTTTCCCTCTCTCTCACTTTTGTTTTTATTTTGAATTATTGTCTTTTGCTTTGGCCAAACAACCATTCTATACATTTAATCAGGCCTAACACCTGTGCATTTTATTTTATAATTCACACTGAGGTCTCAAGTGACCAAAGCTTTAAAAACTGAAATACATTTCAAATAACCACAGGAAACATTTCATTCCCTCCATAAAAACTTCCATGTTTATGCTATGATGGTATTTTCCTGCTGCTCCATGCTGCCAGGTGATAACACCTCTTGCTGTTTAGCAGTAAATAGTAGATATGGGAACCCAAGTTTCATCTGGGCACCCTTTATCTGCTTCAGAAAGGAGGGATTAAGCAAATAATCGTTTATTCAGTATCATGTCATTATTAGCCCTCCTAGCCCAGGAAAATTCATAAACTAATTTGCATATCAGCCATTTTTTTATGGTACAATCATGAGTTGATTTTGTTTGACTGAGGATCGAAGCACGTGAAGCTGATGAAGATTTAGTAAAGATATATTGAAAAATATTATGCATCTCAAAATATCAGCTCCAGAGATCACACTGAATATGAAAATGGTATAACATGCTTAATTTACATAAGATGTATTTTATTTTCATGGAATCATAGAATCACAGAATCACAGAATGGTTTGGGTTGGGAGGGACCTTAAAGATTGTCATGTTACAACTCTCTTGCCATGGGCAGGAACAACTTCTACTGGACCCAGTTCCTCAAAGCCTAGATACTTTTCTAGATACTCATGAAAAAGCAGCTGTTTCCTGTAAATATGTTGAGCTGATAGAAAACCAGATAGAAAACAGTTTACAATTGCAGAAACCACGAGTTTTATGTGAATGCCTTGCAAAGTGCTTTTCAGAGATTGAAAAATTTTGCTCATGAAACCGCCTGACATCTGTTATTACAAAATAACAATAAAAGCATTAGGTAAGCAAATGACAGGAAATTAAATCAAAGAATGAGAAAAAAATATATATTTTGATGAGGTTTTGGCAAAGAAATTGGAAACATAAACAATAAAAATATGCAAGGTGTGACTTATTAACTAGAAACAATCTATTCAACTTATTTGACTGCTTTACATATGTAGAATGCTGTCTCTGGAAAACAATTTTGCTTTTTTTTGCTCTTTTTTTTTTTTTCTTTTACTTTTAACACATAAAACCAATGAATTGAACTAGTCCAAACAGATTGTATTGACTTCAGTGTTGTTCTACTGGGAATGGACTGTCTTGTAATATTGCAGAATGAATGAACCTCCCTGGATCTATAATTGCTATCATCCTTCTCTGTAAATCCCTCTTTGGGGCTTTTGAGTTTAGTTTAACTTAAAATTGTTTTAGCTTTTGTAAAAGTTAACACTAAGGTGAATTTGCTTCTAAACCTTGAAGAACATGATTTTTTTTTTTTTGCTTTTCTGATTATATGTTTAAAATGTAATCTTTTGAAATATTGCCTTTTCTTAAGATTTATTCACATTCCTATAAAAGACAGTTCATTACTATCTTCTCAAAAGGGCAACATAGTTAGATCTGCTTTTCAAAATATCAACAGTATTTAAAATTAAAGTTAATAATGATGGAAACAGTTTTCATTTAGGATAGTCTGTTGTACTTATGTCTCCATAGAACCTGTCTTAGGAGTAGCAGAAGCTACTTACTATCAGGTGAAGAAGATATTTTTAGCTGGT
The DNA here is from genome assembly GCA_013398015.1 of Oreocharis arfaki. Classification (NCBI taxonomy): domain Eukaryota; kingdom Metazoa; phylum Chordata; class Aves; order Passeriformes; family Paramythiidae; genus Oreocharis; species Oreocharis arfaki. The sequence continues at coordinate 634,023 of VZRR01006550.1, read as the reverse complement.
TTTGGTTGAGAGGAATATGGGAGACCACACATGTGAAGACATACTACACTCTATTGGAGACTGTACTCTACAGGTGTCAACTAGACCATTTTTAAGCTCCTTTATTTTTTTCAGTAAGAGTAAAAATTCAAGTTCTGGGCCTGGGTTGAAGAATTCTGAAGAAATAAATTACTACAGATAAGACTTCTTACCAGAACATTTGAAATTATCTCTTTTCCAAAATATTCTAGTTGGAGATAAGTAAATTTCATTTTATGCTTCAGCTTATTTTATTACATCATATCATGTCCTCATACTTGCAGCATGTTTCAATTTGGGCCTGGACTCTTGGAAGAAAATCTTATAAAACATTGTAGTTTCAAGAATTTTCTACCAAATTGAAGTGCTTAAAATATCTCCAGCAGGAATTTTAGCCTCTAAAATAACTGAAGGAACTGAACAGTCTTCCTAGCAGTATACCTGTCTCTGCCAATCCTAAGAATCCAAGTCCTGAGCTGTCGCAGATCGGCACTAATAATCAGGTATGGACGCAGGTTTCATTCACACGCCAAGGTTTCGGGCCAACGGGCAAAAGCTTGGCCCCTCGTTTATTTTCACACTTATATACATATGTACAGACAATCAACAATTGGGTGAAGAGGTTAAGCCTCTCCAAATTGATAGGATATAAATTCAGTCCATCACCTTCCTCCACCTCTGGAGAAGGAATGNCATACTTGCAGCATGTTTCAATTTGGGCCTGGACTCCCGGAAGAAAATCTTATAAAACATTGTAGTTTCAAGAATTTTCTACCAAATTGAAGTGCTTAAAATATCTCCAGCAGGAATTTTAGCCTCTAAAATAACTGAAGGAACTGAACTGTCTTCCTAGCAGTATACCTGTCTCTGCCAATTCTAAGAATCCAAGTCCTAAGCCAGAGAGCTCTACTGGGAGCATAAACTTTGNAGGAATGCAAAACAATTCTAAAAGTACAGCCTAGAAAAGATTTGTTACAAAAACATGGACATTGTTTATCTTACAACTTATGAGAAAGTCCTTCACTGCTAATGTGAACAAGGCATGCAGTGAAAAAACAGGGCGACACTAAGCCAGACAGCTCTACTGGGAGCATAAACTTCAGGGTTTGCTGTGGTAATTCCTGTTTTGGCATATCCAATCATAAACTATGAGTGCAAAACTTTGGGGAGATTTTAGGGATTGCTTAGGATGAGAGGTTTGATAATGATTATATTAATTACTTGCTCTATGATGCTAACCTTATCTTCTACAGAAAATTATAGTAATAATGTTGTATATCATGCTGATAAGGAAAATCTTTTATGTTCTAGAGTGTTTTACTCTAGCTCTAGGATAAGGCTATAAAACAAAGCAGAATTATTCCGGCTTGCCCAAAATATGAACAAGATATCCTGTATTACATAAAAGGTACCCCCAAGGCAGCATATAAATTTATTCCAAATCATAAAATGCATGTTTTACTGAATTTAGAATTAATAGAGAACATCTGTTTTTCCACAGTAGAATGGTAGCATATGCTGGCTCAACATAATCGTGAGGCAAAACCCAGTTAAGACATCTACAGCAAAACTGCAGGTTGTTTTAAATGTAGGCATATAGGTAGTCTCATAGTCTGGACATGGCAAAGTGCTTTACTGACTCTTTTTCATTAATTCATGTAATCCAGTACCTTAAGTTTTGCTTGTGGAAATTATGAAATTACAAGTCTGACTTTGAGAAATGCAGAATCTAATGGGGAAAACTGTAAAATCACATGATTCATAAGCACAACAGAATTGGGGATGCTTAATAATATCTTCTTATTACTCTTTCATTACAATTGATTTTAGCAACAGAGATATTCTAGCATAATATATTTTCAATTATCCAACTTAATAATGGCTGTAAGCAGTTGTGGCTATTCTGAAAGTTTATCTTTCAGGAAATGTAATTTATTTTTAGTGCATCTCAGGAAAAAAAAATCTCTAATACTAGTATTTGCAACTACTTCTTGAGTTTTTAAAGATGTTTTCTATGAAATGACTGTCAATCTTGCTGCTTAATAAGCCATAATAATAAACGCACTGTTGATCTCCATAGTTCTAAGGATAGTCCTAAGAAAAGGGATGTAAAGAAAATTTTTCTTTGGCAGAAGTTTGCTTGAAATCTCTTCATGAGCAAAACCTTCAGCTTTCCTTCAGCCTCCTGCATTACATGCTCAAGTTCTGAAAAGTTTCAGAAGAGCAAATTGAAATTTCTTTCCAGGTTTATCTCCTGAGGACTACAACATTCACACTGAGATTAGGGTCTAGGAGGAGCAGACTCTTAACATACCTTAAGTGTAGAAGTGTCTTTGGGGGCAAACTGGAATGTCTTAGAAAAGAAAATGGAGATTTCTCCTTCAGCGTATCCACATCCTTCTACAATATGGAGTCTGGACACAATTTCAGTGTGTGTAAAATACTAAATTGAGAAAAGTTTATGAGTTTGAGTTTTTAAGATGTAGTTTTCAGTTGAAGGTATGCTATTTCAAATAGTTTTCATCTGGACAAGAAGGGAGATTACTACACTGGAAACCCCCTTTTTAAAAGACCCTACAGACAGATAAACAGCTATGTGCAAAGAAGTAAAATTACATGTATAATATTAATAATCACAGAATCACAGAATCATTTCAGGTTGGAAAAGACCTCTAAAATCATCAAGTCCAACCTTTGACCAACCACCACCTTGTCAACTAGAGCATGGCACTAAGTGCCATATAAGGTCAAAACCACATGTTCCTTACCTTCAACATAATGGAACATCTTTTCATTGCATGTATCTCCAGCTGTTGCAGGTCATGTTGTATATTATCCCTCAAATGAAAGAGGTCAAAAATTCTGTTTGACCTACCTGAAGGTCCACTGTTATATACTTCAAGTTCATTCAGCTGGATGTATGCATCAGCTGATACCATTATTGTGAATTCGAGGAGCACATAAAGAAAAAATTCTTGGCCAAGGACTTGTACATTTTAGATCCTCTATACTTATATAATAGCAGATGAATCAAATTTCACAAATGTGTATTTCATTTATTTGGGTATAATTAGAAGACCAGAATGACCTGCTTATATATTTGTGTTTAGACTGACAGAGGAATTTTAGTTTAGTATGTAGACAAAATTAGTCACTAAGCTTTAGCTGGTGTTCACTCAAACTACTTTTCTCCCTATTAAGTAAGAAAATAACTTGCTTGCCATTTCCTAGAATTTTGATCAATATCAATTTGCTGAGATTTCCTGGTTAAATTTAATTTCTGTCTTCTTAGTTTTGTTGTAGCATCATTTCAGTGTCTTCTGCATTTTTTAAGAATAAATTATTTGATTTAGGTTTTTTCAGTTATATGATGTTAGACACTGAGCAGAGCTTCTGTTGCTATATTTTTCAAGTTTCAAAGAATATAAAATATTTTGGTTTTATTTTCATTGGAGGACTTCCCTTATATTTGTCTTATTTAGGATAGCACTTCATTGGGATAATATTTCAATAATTATATGAGCTGGAAATTCTACAGGTTCTTTGTCCTTCAGTGATTCTTCCATATAAGTCAGTTTTCAGATCAAATATGAAAACCTTGGGTTTCTTTGATCTTTTTTTTCTGGACACTTTAATATCTGTTGGATTTTATAATCCATGCAAGCACGATTTTTTCATAGTAGCTTCCTCTTTTTCTTCTCTTACACATTACATACGAAATGAAATAAACTGATTCTCAACTTAGTATTGCCAATTTACAGAGTGACAGACTATTTATTACCTATTTAAAATTAAATTAATACAGCCTGTATTGTGAAGTTCACTCTTGTTTTGTACTACTAATTTCAGTTAACTAGGTCTCACTTACCAAGATGAGCAAAGATATTACAAACTTTAAAAGACAATAATGATTTAAGAAGAGACAAAAATAATATCAAGGTGTGATGGCATGCTGTAAGTTATTTCATCAGATGAAATTTTTGTGGAAATATTTTAAGACCAATATCCAAATCTTCTGTTTCACAGTTACATGAAGTAACCTGCTGATTATGTCAGTGCTAAGGCACTGGAAGCAAGAAAACAAACAAAAAACTCAAGCCAAGAAACATGTGAAAAAGTAATTTTCTTGCTTCTTCTAGAAGCCCTAGTGTAGGCTAAATGATCTGTGGCTTGGAAGCTTCATTATTTAGTAAGAGTGTGGATCTGGATCAGTTTGTGGTAGATCCCTCCACTGATATAGCATCTCTTTGAAACATCGGTGTTTATGGAAACATTAGTATTCAAATTCTGTCATGTCTTTTCTGGTCTGAATTGTAGTTCCTTTTGAACGCCAGAGTCATTGAACATCAACAAGGCTTTTCTTCTTAAGATGCCTGGACAGATTATAACACCAGAGCCTTCACTGATAGATAGCTCTACTACTTCTACTGATGAGCAAATACATATTTTCAGATATTTTACATTCATGAAAGTCAGTGAGTGTTCCAGGGTGCACAGAAACAGTTGAAATAATTAGAAAGCAATTTCCACATGATTCTCCTCCTCTCCATGAAACATCCAACAGAATTTCCTTAAAGAATGAATTTGGAAAAGAGAACATTGCTCTGCTGGGATTATAAAAATTGCTAGCTTTCACAAAACTCTAGAAATCATAATATTTTCCATTTACAGTTGACTTGGATAACATATCAGTCATAGTGAGAAAGTGGTTTTCTTTTCCGTCTTCATTTTCCCCTACACATATAATTTCCACAAAACTATAATACGCTCAAAAGCTGACTTACAAAATAGACAATAGTAGTTGGAAAAAGTGTTGCCATTTTCCTGTATTTTTATCTTTCTCAAAGCTGTAAATTATTTCAGAAAGAAATACCAACCATTTCCATGACTAAACAGTTTTAGAGATGTTTTTGGACTTGAAGAGAATAGGCAATTGTCGCAGCTTCCCTTTCAGTTTGTGTCAAGGCTGTGTGAGGTAAGATATAACCAAATATGTAAGTAGAGAGGATGGAAGGTCTCCTACCTTCCCTCTCTCTTAAGTCTCCACAGCTGTATTGCGGACTCTGGTCATTGTGTTTCATTTAATTAAAATTGATATGGAAAATAAATGCTTTTGTAAAAGTAGAAAAATAGGAGAAGTGAAGGAATAGCAAGGAATCACTCTTTTATTGTCAGAAAGACAGATTCAGAAAAAGAACTATCCTACTGTCATTGTCCTTGCCCTCTTAGAACTTGGGTATTTGTTTATTTTTTTAGTTCATGATCTTGAATGGCTTTTCCTTCACACCACAAACAATGATGCGGTAAAAAGTACTTGTATGAATTCCTTGCTGACATGGTAATAGGCTTTGCTTACATTCATGACCTCAAGAAGTGACTGTCCCAGAAATGTCCCTGAATTGGTAACAGCTTCTTGTTTTTTTCTTTTCTTATTGTAACATTTTTAATGGCTGTTTATTGAAGTACTTTTCTGAATACATATATATCTTTAGAGTGCTTGCATTCACTGCTTTCAAGCGCTCTGCTTTTTATTGCCCTGAGCTTCTGAGGCAATATAATGAAGATAACCTTGATTTTTTGTTATTTCCCCAAGTGCCTCATATTTTAACTCTCTGAGTGCTGCAGAAGACAAGGACTACTGTGTTTTACTCTGGAGCTGAATCTAGAGTGCAATAGAATTTCAGCAAATTGTATGAAATGTCTCACATACTGACTATATGCATGCTACCAAGTTATCCTCAGGCCTATAATGGAATACCTGAAAATCATGAGGGTCATCGCTGTTTCCTAAAGGTTGTAAGAAACGAGCAGAATGTCTGATATTTACAAAAGAAATCCAGAAAAGAAAAAGAGAAAGAGAGAAAGTTCTGGATCCTAATTACCCACACTGTTTAATGGTTGTCTCCTCAGCTCTGTGTTTGAACTGCTACAAGTACTAAATCTTCCACAAGGGCTAAAAGCTCTGAGCAGCACGTGAACCAATTGGTGCCATTTGGTCTTCACCTTTTACTTAGCAGATAAGAGACTATCTTTTGTAATATTGGTATTGTTTATATTGTCAACAGGCTTGCTTTCTTGCTGAACAGTCTTTTTAGACAATGCATGAATGAAGAAAAAAGATTAATCTAAAAACTGGCAGCAAATAAGATTATTTTATACAAAGCATGAGGAAAACTATGAGAGACAGCTTGTGCTGTCCATTCCCAGCTTGTGCTTCAGTCTTGATTTGTAAAGGCCCTCAGGTACATGGCTAGCTTGAATCCCTCTGAAGTCAGTATATTTACACGTGCATAATATCTGTGGTTGTTATTTCAAAAAGTGTTTTTTCAGTGCATCTGAAGCAGGTATGTTAGGGAAAAATAGAGGAGCATCTACAGAAACATCACCAGTCATGTCTGCCTCAGCCCAACAGCAGCAGCACGGCACAGAATGCATTCGGGGATGGCACACGAGGGGTTGTTGCCCAGAGGTACAATGTCCCTGTTCTTTCCCAGAGGCTGTGGCGTGTGCATGAGCAGTACCTCCCAGGAACAATTCATGCCATGGCAAAGTCGTGTCCCCTGTTCATACCCTCCAGAACTTAGTGCCATGTAAGGAGGGGGATGCAACAGCAATGTTTCTTTCTCGCTGCACCTCAAGGAGCTCTGTCAGGCATGTCATGCTGCAGCCTCTGCTTCCCCCTTGGTAAGTCCCTATGTCAAAAGCTAGATTTTTTTCTCAAAGTGTTTTAGTTTAGACTAAACTCTAGTTTAGTTAATCAGATCACATCAAGTGTTTAAACCACCTTAAACCTATTACAATTCAAGTTAGATAACTGAATTTTACCACGCCTTTCCGCTTGCCTGTTGCTTGCCTCTGACATGCTAGTGTGAGTAAATGGTAAAGGTGCCAGAGCTTCCCATACCTGTCATGATATACAAACAGCTCTTATTAATAACAAGAAGAAATTACATCTGGTGAATCTCTGTTAATGGCATTAGTAAGGGGTTAATTTGGCATGGTAATTTTCACTGGGGACACGTTGAGATCTGCACAGAATGGAGTCCTGTTGTTTAACACTGCTTTGAATGTATTTGCTGAAGAATTAAGGCAAAGTCTTTCTTTCTCACCCTGATTCGTTTTTCCTTTGGAAGGAGTAGGGACATTTATTGTGGTCCGTGGAGGTTACCGCTCTAGAAAGCTAAGAAAGAACATTTCATCAGAGAAAACAAGTACACTTGTAGAAACAACAGTGAAATTTGATAACCTTGTAATCTGTTTATCAAAGGGCCCGCAGTTCCATTTCAAGGCAGGTGAAGGAATACTTACTGAACCCAGAAAATGAATCTACCTCCACAGAACTGAGATAACGAAAAACGGAGAAAGAAACAAGCACAAAACCGTTAGCACCTGCCAACTCTTATTAAGAGATTAGAATGGTTAAAAGACAGAGAGCAGCTCAATATTTCCTTTCAAGTTTCTCTTGCCTGATTTCTCATGCATGCTGGTGTGCACCACAGTGAAACAAACAGGTCACATTTCAGCTCCTCAGAGCTGCAAAAGCACTTTATGGCGTAAATAGCAAGTAGCTTCTCTTCAGACTTTGTAAGACTTCTTTAAGAAATGTATTTGTGCCCTACTGATTGACTCTTAGGAAACTGAGTAATGCTAAGCCTTGGCAAGAAACAGTTCCCTATGTGACAGTAGAGTTACTTTACACATGAATGCTCAGTGATTCAGGAATTGTTCTGAGTTACACCGAAATATCCTACAATTTCAACAAGTTTCCTCTTTAATCAGTGGAAAACACAGTTTACAAATAGGCTTCTTGTGAAACTGTGATGAAAGCAGCACTGCTAGTCAGGCAGATCAGAGAGCATAAATCCCAGTGAAGCTGACAGGAATACAGACAAATGCTTTAAAACAGAAAGAGCTATTTCTGGCAGAAATGGGGGGCCCGTTCCACATGTGAAATGCTAAAACTTGCAGGAGAAAAGGCCTGCAGCTGCCGGGGTGTGGACCGCATGCCTCCCGAGAAAGGACAGTCAGGTGGCCCATGGCATTTGTTGCTTCGTCACCCTTCAGTTTAACCAGAAATTAGACCAAACAAGGGCTGAGGCAACACTGTTCAGTTTCAGAAAGAAGGGGCTTAGTGCCCTGAGCTGCCTGGAGAGATGCAGTCTATCCCTGGCTGGAAGTAGGAAAAGGGCAGAGTTAAGGGGAGCAGTGCAACCAAATAACAGAGAAGTGGGGTCTTCACTGCTCTCATAGCACCCAAGGCTAGGGCAGGACCAGGCAAATCTGAAAGGCTGTTATCCTCAGATGGACAGGGAGGTATGAACCTTTCCCCTCTCAAATGTCTTCCCCTAGTCGGAAGGCAGGCACCCAGGAAGAGCTCCAGGCTCTTGCTGATCGAGCTGACATGACCACTCCTAATTTTTATTGCATTTGGCCTATTAAAAAAACCAAACCAAACCAAACCAAACTAAACGAAAAAAAAAAAAAACAAACAAACAAAAAAGCCCCAAACAAACCAAAAACCCAAAGAAAAACCAACCAAACAAGCAAAAAACCCCCAAAAAACTACTGACCTCTCTCTTCATAAGACATCACTTGAAGTACTGCATCCAAGTCTAGTGTTCTCAGCATAAGACATGGACTTGGTAGAGTGGGTCCAGAGGAGCCACAAAGATAAGCAGGGGGATAAAACTCCTCTCCCATGAAGACAGGCTGGGGCTGTTCAGTCTGGAGAAGAGACAACTTTCGGAAGACCTCACTGTGATATTTCATTACCTTAAAGAGTCTAATAAAAAGGAGGGAGAGAGAGTTTTTTATATGGGCAGATGGTGACAAGGCAAGGGACAATGGTTTTAAGCTGAAAGAGGGCAGGTTTAGATTATATGATAGGAAAAAATCTTTATTGAGAGAGTGGTGAGGCACTAGAACAGGTTGTCCGGAAAGGTAGTGGATGCCCCATCCCTGGAAGGGTTCAAGGCTAGGTTGGATGGAGCCCTGAGCAACCTGATCTAGTGAGTAGCATCTCTGCCTGTGGTAGGGGGGTTGGTACTAGAAAGTCTTTAAGATCCCTTGCAACTCTAACTATTCCAGGGTTCTATGAACCTAGGTGAATAGTGATATCCTCGAACAGGTCTTCTCTTCACTTACTGATATTGTTATAGAGTTTTATATATTTTTTAAGCTCTGAGACTACATTACTTGTTCAGTTTTGCTTGAAAGTTCAGGTAATAGGTACAGAACACGTAAGACACTGACTGACCAGAGATTGCACCCAGGTATAAAATGCAACTGTGCAGAAAGTGTCATTGAAAGAAAAGAAAAAGACCTTTTTGCAAGCAGAACTCTGCAGAGAAATATTGATATTAAAAAGTTTACATTTTATGAAGCATCTTAGCAATACTCAGAGTTGAAATTAATCCACTGTGGTCAAATTAAGAAGCCAATGTGAAAACCATTTTGGTATACACAGCATTTTAACTTCAGTTTGTTTCCCCAGTTCCCGTTCTATATTTTGAAGTTGTACTACAAAAGGCTTAACTCTCAATTTTTTCTCTGATCCTGTAGGGCTGAGATAAACTAAAGTACAGACCACATTAGGAGAAAAAGTGAACCTGACCTTCTTCAGAACAGAGACAGCTCAAAACAAAACATTTTATAACTGCACAAGTCCCCTGTATGCATTGACACGAATGTCCCTTTGCACATTCTGATTTTTTTTTTTAAATATACTGCATAATGGTACTGCATATTCATTATAGGAGTGTGAAGGTTTCTCTTCAGCCCCTTTAGGTCAGGCCAGTTCAATGACAAAACACCGATCAGCACCTGGATGGATATGTGTTGCAATCCCATAATTGCATAAGAGCTCAAACACAATGTGGTCATCAAAGACGAGCAATAATATATTTATTTCCTGGAATGTCTCCTTTTTTGTTTAAAGCAAACCCATATTTTATCACAAAAATAATTTACAATTCAGTGTTAATTTAACAGACATTATTGATCTAAGTTCCAAAAGGCTTAAGTGATCTTTTTTTCAAAATTTGCTTTCAATCACCTTGTGTTCATTTTAATTAATTACATTGTGTGCCTTCAGCACTTTTCTGTTTAATTAGAATACAGCAGAGAAAGATTTTGCTTTAAAATCTTGCATTATTTCATATATGCTTATTTATGGAAGAACTTTTTTGAGTGGGTGTAGAGCAGCTCAGTCACTGTGAATAAAGTAGAAATAGAACCCTTTGTATGTATATGCATTACTTTAATGGATTAATATTAGTCTCTCATATTCACATTTATTGACCTTATACTCCTTACTACTGTTTGCGTATTTGTCAAACACTTTTCATGTCTTCCTGTGAGTGGTGAAAGTCACCCAGTATTGACAATGCCTTTGAAAACTTGAATTTAAAAGTATAAAGTATGTACACAGAGCTGCACCACACTGAAAATTATTAAAATTAAACAGTTATAATTAATTTCCATGATACAACTTGTGACTATTAGTAACAAATTATTTATCATGGCTGGTCTTTTGCCAATGTTGGCTTCTCTGCTCTTTAGAAACTTTCCCAACTTGCAAAGATTTTTCTCATCTTTTTTACAGAAATAGAGGAACAGCTTTTGAAATGACTATATAAATATAACAAATATTGTGACAGCTGCCATATTCTACAATTTCTACCAGAATCCATAAAACATAGTGTTTTCTCTGAAATTTAAAATTATACTGCTATAAGAATAATCAAGTCATTTGACTTCAAAAGAAACTCCTCTTTTCTTAAAAAGGGATCTATTTTTAAGTTGTAGAATAGTTTACGGAATATTTTTAAATTCGCTCTCCATCGCATCAAACTTTTTGAATAGTAACTTTATACGGATTCAGACCTTTTTTATCACTACATAAGAAAAAAAAACTTCTTATGTTTTTCTAATTTTCAGAAAAAAATGTAAAGAACACTGATGTATCAGGCTAAAAATGTAGCAAAATACTTTCTCTGAACATGACTGCTAACTATATATAAATCAGAATAAAAATCAAGGGGTAAGTCTGAAGTTTAGAGGGTCTAATAGCAACCTAATGATATCTACATGGAAGTCATTAAGAAGACAAATACAGGCTCTTTACAGCAAAAAGATAACAGACATAACTTAAAAGATTCCAAAATTTAATCAGAAAATATTTTTCTCCAATGAGTACCATCAGTGGTAGCACAGGGAGACTATGCAAGCTCCATCTTTGGTGAGGAGGTTCAAGAAAAAATCACTGAGCAACTAACTCTCATCTCACCTGTGGCTCTGCTTTCAGTAGAGGGGTGCTCTAGAGATCTGCTGAGGCCCTTTCCCAGCTGGATTATCCAATGAATCTATTTCATGATTGTCCAGACATGCTTCAGAACCACCATATCATATAGCCTTTAGTGACCTTTCTTGTAATGAAAGCTTCTCTTCATTCAGTACATGTCTTATTACTCACAAATGTTGTTGAAATCAGATCCTCAATTTGATTCTCCATTTTGTGAAAGTGAATCTTGAACATACTGTTTTATAAGAGTACATGATAATTAATCTAGCTTTGTGATTTTCTCAGTCTCAGTCTTGAGTTTTCAAATGTTTGGAATAGGTAATGTTGAAACATGACTTTGCATATGCTTAAAAAGACACCACTCCATGATAGCACTGTCTTTTGTTAGACAAAGGAAATACAAATCAGTCAGTCAATCAATCAGTCAGTCAATCATGTAAGTCAGTGATTTGTTCTGTGGTTCAGTAAACAAAGGATGTAAGTAATAATGCCTGTAGAAGTTTTGAGAAGTGCAAAACAATTTTGAATTACCATAAAATTGATGAATACAGGTAAAAAAATTAATCATAATATAAATCAATTAATCACAGGTATTAGAGTGTATAAAGAGAAAAATATTGCTCTTAATTTTTCTCTAATATTTCCTAGCAATTTTTATTAAGTGATGAATTCTGATCTCTCCTTTCTTGTGTCTTTTCCTTATAGACTATTTCAACATAAAAAAGACCAGGATGAACGAATCAATTTCCCAATAAAATAATAAGAGACGTTCATTATTGCATTGAAATGAGTCCTTGCCTTTCTCTGTCCTTCAGGAAGAAAAGATAATCAACTGTCTTCATTATAAGATTTGTCAGCATGATAGAGCTAATATTAATGCATTTTAAATTGAAAATAAATAGCAGGGTTGACATTTATATACAATGCTAGAATGTGACGGGATACTGTATGCGGTGATGTGTGTCATTGGCTGATGCAGATTGAACACATTATCCCCACTGCTCTTTTTGTGCATAAATCAGTGTAATTATTTAATCTTTAATTTTAAAAAACTACCACTTTGGTCTAGCTCCAGCATTTATTTTTACAGGAGCAAGATAGACACTGGAATTATTTTTTCATCTGACAAGAGGACTTCCTGATGGGAGAAATTATATGGCAAAATTTGACATGAAATTACTTTGCGCAGTTTGTCTCAAAGTCCTTGGTGTGTCTTTTAACTGGTCATGTTCAATTCAAAAGCAGAATTGTCTGCCAAAAGAGCTGTTCCTAATTTTGTTGCTACAGCACTTTTTGGAATTAGAGTTTACCACTAATATTGTTAGTGGTCAAATTCTAACATTTTTTTGAGCTACTTAGAAGAAGGTTAAGTTTACAGACAAAAAGTATCTAAATCCACAGAACACAAAGTCTATTTGTTTGCATGGATGAATGTCCTTTAATGGAATAATCGTATTTTAAAAACGAAAAACAGAACCAAATTTCACAATGGATAGTTTTCTCTATGATAAGGTTCTTTTGTAGGGAAAATGCCGCATTTCCCAAATATAGATATCTCATTGCACTCTGTGATTCACTCGTGACATGATCTGTGGATGTAAGGCAAGACTACCCAGTAAAATAAATTTTAATAAACTTTACTATCTTGATCTATTTCATGTCCTTAGAATTAGTAGCAGTTTATCTATAGAATGTGAATAAATATATCCCCTAATATAGGAGCTGATAGTAGGGGAAGATAATCTCTTTAATCCCTGGGTAGCTAGGCAGGCTCTTTCAACAGGTGAGTCATAGCTGGAGACAATGTGTCTCCATTGACTACACAGAAACTGAAGAAAAAGATGACCCTGGCACCTGAAATGCTCAGTTTGTAATGCTTCATTAACAGTTTAACTAATATAATCTCCACCTCTGCAATACAAGCACAGCCTTGCTTGAGCTAAGAATAAGACTTCTTTTTAGAAACTGGAGGCATGAATTCCACCTGCACTTCCCTTTCAAACAGCTAAACCACAGCCTAAGATATTTGGTGCTGATAGGTGTTTGAGACAGCTACAATCTCACAAAGTGTACCAAGAGAGATTCACAAAAAAATAACCCTAAACTCCTATTTGACAAACCAGATCCGAAATGAGAGAGTAAAGTGTAGACTTAAATAACTACGTTTTAAATTATCGTACCCAAAAGAACAAAGTCTGTTTTGTAGTTCCTTATTTCTGGTGGGAGTATTGTAGACAGCAAAAGTGAGGTGACATCAAACTGGGGAGAATGGAGATAGCAAAATAGATCTCTACATTTTGAAGTTATACCTGCAAGGAATTGAATGAATTTAAAGAGAGAGAGGCCATCACATATGCTGCTGTACTTCTTAAGTCTCCTTAGACCTTTCTTTCTCCTTTTCTCTTATCTAACTGCATTACCAGAACATGCCTTTTAAAAAGATATTAAAAATTAACTCCTGTCTTGACAATTACATTTTGAATTAAGTTCTTCAAAGACTCTTCATAAACAGGACTGGGAAATCTTACTTATTATTCAGTTTGCAAGAGCGCATACAAACTCCTGGCACCAGAGATTGTTTCGCTGATGTTGAAAGCAAGGGCCAGAACATCAGGATTAACAAGCGTTCTTTCTGAAGTGCATCCTGGGATTCTGTATGTACACCTAGATGGCTAATCTGATGGACTGGTGACAGACTTCAGAGTTTTCCGTCTCATATTTCCTACTACGCCAAGTGGTAAAGGTACCATGTTTCAGTATTGACACCAGACAGAAGATCATGTAGAAGGACATAAAGAGTCTTTGGCTTTGACTTACCCTCTGACCAGGTCCTGTGGCCCACATTTCTCTTGCAGACTTGGAGTCTCCCACAAGGTGAGGTTTAGATTGATTGTCAGGAAAAATTTCTTTCTTGAAAGTGTAGTCGCACATTGGAACAGACCATCTGTCTGGAAGCTCGAAGACTTCAAAAAGCTTGTAGATGTGGTGTTTAGGGACATGGTTTAGTTGTGGCCTTGGCCACATTGTTAGGTTAATGGCTGGATTTGATGACCTCAGAGGCCTTTTCTATTCTTAATGATTCTGTGAATCAGCTCTTCATGCTGGTTTGAACCATGACTCTTTCCCTCCATTCTGCTCATGTTCTGAGCTTTTCCCCTCCCTAAAACCCAGATGCATCTTCTGGCCTCATGCCATCCTCTGATATTACAGTCCAAAATTTCCCTCAAACACGATTTTCATGAAGATTGAATGATGTAGAAACTGTTTCCTTAAATATTGTTCCTGTTATTGCTTGTCCACAGAGCATAAAGATCCAACACGGGACCAATTAGCTCTATGAGAAAATAGTGCCTAAATGGCTTTAATCCACATAATACAGGAGTGGAGGAGAAGAGTGTAGCTCCTATCCTGGTAACCTCCAAGAAAATGGTTCACTGAGAAATCCTAGTAAATTAGGTTATCACTATTCTCCAAAATGATGCTGTCTCGCAACTCTGTTCAAAATCAACTCTGATTGCAACACAATATAATATTCCATATCACCACCAGTTTATATGAGAGTAACAGTCCTGGAAACAAATACAATAGAAAGAATTTATTTTTTTTATTACAATGTGAAGACTGCAACAGGACAAACAAAACAGGTTTTATCTACTTTGACAAACTTGTAGGAATTCAGCATCTCCTGGACTTCTGACTTTGTGACCAGTTTTCTTGTATCATTTTAACTGTACGGGGGCTGCAGTAGTCATCAGTTCTGTTAGAGTCAACAGGAT
The DNA here is from genome assembly GCA_013398015.1 of Oreocharis arfaki. NCBI lineage: Eukaryota > Metazoa > Chordata > Aves > Passeriformes > Paramythiidae > Oreocharis > Oreocharis arfaki. Next base: position 618,927 of record VZRR01006550.1, on the reverse strand, counting down.
TTGTGGTGTTTTAACACCCATAAGACCAGATGACCATAAACAGATTTTATTTTTAAAACAAAAAAATTTAAAATTTACATTAAAATTTAAAAAATCAAAATGTAACTAATAAAACCCCCTAGCTCTAGACTTGTCAGTAGTCTGCTTAATTGCTGGATTTTGTCGATTGCAGTTAATTTGTAAGTAGTGTAACTGGGCCCTAATTATGACCAGGAATTGTGGCTCCTACACAAGGCTGTGACCAAATAGCAATTAAATATGAATGCATTTAGTGCTAGTGAACAAGGAAAAGAACTGAAAATAAAATATGAAGTGAAAAAAATTCAGCTAGCACAGCATGGTTGGGAACTAAATTAGTATAGATAAGTCCCTAAGAAGAAAAAAAAGTAGACAGGAGAGATTTGCTAAGTTTCCAAGCAGCTTGTTAGCATTCATGAGAGTGGATCTTTAGTAATTATCATGACACACAGATAGTTCATAGCCTAGATGAAGGATTCTCTGTGTCAATCTGTAAAAATGTAATCACCCGAAAAAAGAGATATTTGAGGCTGGGTTCTGAGATTAACCAACTTTGAAGGAATTTAGAACTTTAGAATTTTTAGAACTTTAATGGCAAATGAGCAGAGGAGCTTAGTGTATTATTTTCTCATTCTGCAGAAGAGGAAAATTTTGCCACTCTACTCAGTGGTTGTCAGGCCATGTCTGAAATACTGGGTTTGATTTTGTTTCCTGTAATACAAAAAGGTTTGGACAGGCTAGGGAAGGTCCAGAGAAGGGCACAGAAATGATCAGTGGGGAACCTGCCATATGAGGAAAGGCTGAGAATCAGCCTTGAGATGAAAAGGTTTAATGGAGACCTCATCACTATATTCCAGTATTTAAAGTGTGTTACACTTGCTAAAGAAGATGGAGACTTCCTGTCATGGTCTAAGCCCAGCTGGAAATGAGGTACCATGCAGCTGCTCACTCAACCCCCCTCTCTGCCCCTCACACTAGTGGAATGGGGAGGAGAACCAAAATAAGACTTGCAGGTCGAGATAAGAACAGCTTAATAATTACAAATAAAGTCAAATACACTAGCAATGGTAAATTGTAGAGCAATAATGATAATAAATACAAAAAAAATAACTGATGCACAATGCAATCGCTCACCACCAGCTTATAGATGCCAGAGCCCCCTTCTCAAACCCAGATCAGCCCCCACTTCAGGGTAACTTCTTCTAGTTTATGTTCCAGGCATGATGTTCTGTGGCGTGGAACACCCCTTTGGGTCACCTGTCTGGGCTATGCTTCCTCCCAGTTCCTTTTTTTCCCCTCCTCACTGGCACAGCATGACTTAGGACAAGCACAACTTAGCAAAAGACCAACACATCTGTGTGTTATCAACACCATTCTCATTCCGAATACGAAACACAGCCCTGTAACAGCTACTGAGAAGAAATTAGCTCTACCCTAGCTGAAAACAGGACACTTCCTGTTTACAAGGGGTTGCTTGGAAAAGACAAGGAGTAATGGATACACGTTACTTCTGTGGAGATTCCTGTTAAACACAAGAGGAAAAATTTTCATAATAAGAAAAATCAGCCATTGGAATAATATCACCAGGGAAGTGGGGGACACTTAGGATTCATTTGGACAGGGTCCAGAGCCGTGTTGTCTAGACTGTTGCCGAGAAAGGCTGGATCAGCTGACTATTGATCTATTAACTTCTGAAGATAATTCACAGGCTTGACATTGTACAGATTGGTATTAGCAAGGGTGAGATTCCTGGCACGAAGAAAAGCAGCTGATCACAGAAAAAAAATTACTTGGTTCTCTGTTTTTATCCCATTACACATTCCACAAAATACCATTGGGTACAGCACAGAATGACAGACAATGCTGTCAGAGCTGAGTTCCCAAGATGTCTTTGATATTCATAAACACAGCATCTGAATTTTAAAAACAAAGAATAAAACCCATCAATATGAGGAGAAATACAGCTTCATGAAAAGGAAAATTAGTTAGCTCACAGGCTAGCAGAGAAAGATCTGCAATTACTGTGTTGAGTGCATTTAGGAAAGAGGTATTTTGGGGGAGTCACAGCAAAGCTACCAGACATAACAGGTTTTGATTAAGGAACAAAAATCATCAAAAAATGACAGAGAAAACTTTAAAATAGTTATGTTTTCAAAAGCTTTAAAGTGTTTAAATTCCAAACAAATTTAAAGTTCAAAAATACCTTCTGGCCTAATTTTAAGTAAAGGTATGTTAATGTTTAAGTAAATAATAAGTCCTGTTTGTTGCTCTTAAACCATTTTGATTATGTTTTCTATATTTTCCTGCCTTTCTTTTTTCTCAGTCATTTCTGGGGAATGTCACACAGGAAGCATGGTGTGTGCTTCTGATGTTCCAGCTGGCCAGAAGCCATCTAAATGTGCTGGTTTAAGCTGCTAAGTAACTTTAAGTCTATAAATTAACAGCACTGCACAAAAAGACATAAGACTTCCTTGCTCCTCATTCCCAGTTAGTCTGCTCCCATACTTGCCATTCACAAGGCTGGATCACAGGTCTAATTCAGCTGAGAATGAAGTCAGTAAAAGAGACCTATTCTTTCAAAGACTTGTATTATAAGAAAGCTAATCTGTTTTCCTTTGTAATTTATCCTTCAGGATTTTTTTTTCTTTCATTAAGCATTTAAATTCTCCTTTTAGTATATATGACACATATCTTTTTACCTTAAAGTGGGTAAATCAAACCAAATATTTCCATTGGCTGCTTTTGTAGGTTTCCCATTGGCTTTGACAACAAATATGAGTGTTCAGTCAACAAGGAGTAGAAGCTTACAGAGTCCTTTGAACCTGTAGTTGTGCTTTGGACACACATCAATAAAGCCAACACATGATTTATTCACAGCTGTTGCCCACTGAAATTTGGAACAATTCCCTAGATGGCAACAGTCCACAGGACGACTGTCACTTGCAGGGCTTTATCAATAAGCTGTCCTATCCACAATCTTATTTTGTAGTCAGCAACAGCCTGTGCATAGGAAGAAGCCAGAAATTTCATAGTAAGGCACTGTAAGGCATCCAAGCCACCTTGTGCGCACCTGCATTTTAAGTACCTAATGCTGTAACTCTCCTAAAGTCATGTGAATGCCTTTACATATGCATAGAAAAGCCTAGAAGCTCTTCAAAAAGAGACCAAGTACACCTCTGCAAAGTATCTAGGGTGAACTGAGTTTGGCACTCTGAAGGTTTCCAAAAATCTTAGCCACTAGAAATTATACATGTGGCCTTACCTAGGAAAGATCATTTTCTGAATTTTAGTTTCTTGTTCTCAAGAAAATATTACTGTATAACTGACAATCCCAAGCATTACATAGAAAAAATATTTCAAAAGTTAGATTTTTCAATTTCATTACTCCTTTGCCCCCTATTTCTGGGACATAAAACAAGACCAGAAAATTGTTCCTTCTCTCTACAACACTTATAATTTTAAGGATCTTTTTCTGTCACCATGTCCTTTCTGAAATTTCACAACTTAATCTCTCATTCTTTCTTCAGAGGTCCCAATAACAGAAATGCTGTCATCTCTACTTCTGTGCCTTTGTGGGGTTATCTGTTTCTGGGTGCAGTATTCCAGGTAGGTGTGTGACATTGGCTGTGCAGGAGACTTTTTCTATCTCATTTCTCAGGTTTTGTAAATCCACTTGTCCTTTCCAGCTGCAACTGCACAGAGCTAACTAAAGAGCAAGACCCAGTTATTTTCCAGGACTGATATGTTAGACATAAAATCCCTTATGGTATACAAGTAGATAAAATTTTCTTCACAAAATTTCTTTCTTTTACTTCTTCAGCACTGAACTTCAGAAAGTTTTCGGTCCAGCTGAACTTTAATTTCTTTTTCTGAACTTCATCAACTTTTTTCTTTCAGTACCCTTGTTTTCTTCTTATTTAGCTTTCTTTTTAATGCATTAATACATTAATAAGCAAAACATTGCAAATATATGAAAGTCTGAGACACCCTGCTTTTAACCTTTTGTACTGATGAAAACTGCTTTTTTCCCTTTTGTTTCCCGCTATCCATTTCATATACGTGACTGTATACTACCCTCAAACAATAATAATTTCATTTGTTTATTGCCTTTCTTTAGAGACCTGGTTAATGGGTTTTTGAAAAACTAAATAAATTGTCATCAGGATTGCATTTTTTATTTTTATGCTTTGGAAGAGTCTGAATTCATTAGAGAATTTACCCTTGCGGAGATGAGGTTGTTTAGCCTTTCTCATATCCCCATCTACATTTAATTTTGTTATTCCAATTTTAAATATTAACAATTTATTGGCTTCCAGGCATGTTTGTGGCTTACTTGTCAGAGAGTTTCTGAATGACAAGGAATCATTTTGAGGTACAAAGTATAATATTTTCTATTGTCAACCCTACTAATCTATTCACTTTTTAAAATGACAGACTGTACAATTTCTGGTAGCACATCTGATGTTTTACTCTCAGGCTCTTTGGTAGTCTTCCAACATTGTCTTCTTTTTGCTGAACAAGCTGGAGCAAAAACAAATAAAAGTAAATTTGAAGGGCAAAATATTTTCCCTGATGCTACTGACCTATGCAAATTGTTGGATGTGTCAGCAAATAGTTACATTCAGACTTGACCCAATGTACCACAGGAAATCATCTAAGAAGAACTGCAATGGAGTAAATATTTAAAAATCTGAGAGCAAACAACACTTGTTCAGAGAGAAGAAGTTCCCTTTACAACAGCTTGCATCAATACCAGTTTTGCACAGCTCAGGCAAGCCCCTAAGAAAAGAGGGGAAAAACGTTACTGTAATGGCAAAGTCAAATACATATAATGCCATAAAAATAATGTGGCAATGATGTAATGCATTCATTACAAGCTCATCGTGTTTCATTTGTGGGTAACTCTTCTACAGTATCTCTGTGGAATACACATCCTCTTCTTGGGTATAGTTATTGCATACCAATCAGTGAAAGAATACAAATAAATTATGAAAAACACTGAGCCCCAAATCCTCTTATTCTCTCTAAGTTGACACCACATTTAACAGAGACCCTCTAAAGTCACAATTTATCGGTAAATAAATTGATATTGATATCTGATGTATAATAGGAATACAGAAGTTTCAGAAACATACCTGAAATTGAGATAGCATCATATAATCCAACAGGATCAAATAGAAAGGATTTTATAGCAAACACTACACATTACGATACAGTGTTTTATTCTGTTTCCCACAAAGGTACTTCATCAAGCAGTGAAGGGATTTTGATATTTCAGATAAAAAACATGTATATTTAGATTTAATACTATTAAAGATGATGGAAATCCTCAGAGCAGAGGAAAAACAAGGGATATTCCTCTTTATGTAGAAAGCTGCTAGTACAGCCATTCACAGAGCAGTATCACACTCATCATGCAATTAGATAAGGTGAGGGGGTTTTGTTAGCTGAAAACTACCTAATATGACCTTGAAATTTCCAGTTTTCAGACTAGCATAGAAAAACCTTTTATGTTCCTAGAAGAGGCATGCAGAACTGATCCCAGCACCAGGCACTATGAAGACAAGAGTCATATGCATTGTGTATACTGTTAAAATCAGCTATTTCTTCTGCAGAAGTGTGTAGTAGCCCTAAAATCTGACTCTCAGGCTGGAATCACTGCCAGATCCAGATTCTCCTCGATCTTCTCTGGAAACCCTGAAAGCACAACAAGGTTTGAAGGAATTAGACCTACTTTTTTTTCCTTCTTAAAACTTCCAGGCATCCAGACATGAGGACAGGTTTGACTACTGCTAACACAGAAGTGATTGGGAAAAATAAACAAGCATTTGCATTTTGGAAATGCAGGATAATAGAGGAGTAAAACAAGAATAAAAATAGATAGCAAGAGAAAAGAACTGTATTATTCACATCTCCCTGACAAGTGAGTGAAGCAAATACACTCTACCTAAGCAAAAGAGAAGGTTTTATCAATCACAAAGGCTAGGGACATCACTTGTTTCAGAGATACTAAAAGTTAGCAGGTTTATTTGCTTACTTGCTTAACAGATTTGAATTCTGCAACCTTGATTAGCTTGTGGTCTCACTTTTGAGCAGCCAGTGAAAAACTAAGTAGTCTATGAGCTCTCAGAGACTGCAGATTATCACTAGCAGTACCTGCTGACTATGCACCAATCCCATCATCAGAAAGCTCTTGAGGTTTTTTTTTTCTACTACCAAGTCTCAAATCTCATGCCCTGAATCCAAAACTTTCTCAAAGTGATGCTTATTTCACATTCTCCTAGGGAAAGCCTGATGGAGCCCCTCTTCAGTGGGTTTATGAGACATGACAACTGGTCTGGCACACAGAATTAGGTAGAAGTCACAGATCTGCCTTGTCTTCAATGGAATCGTAATTCCATACCTTATCTTTGCATTTGTTTTTTCTAATTGACCAATAAGCAAGATTTAGTGGCTTAAACTGATGAAGAACCATTACAAGTCTAGGAGATATAAAATATGTATTAGATTTAAAGTGGCAAAACCTGATAGATCTAAGTATTTGAATAGGCATTTCTAGTGTCAATGGGGCTTGAAAAGTTCCAGTTTAATCTCTGAATGTCATCAAGAATATCCAGTAATAATCTCTGATTTCAATATGGCCCTTAATGGTGGAGAATTTACCTGAAAGAGATTTAATTTTGTGTTTAACTGCATCAGCCATCTCTCTCTACAGGCATGTTACATTATAACACTGCAGTGCTTGAATAAATCGATAGGGTCTTAGCTATCTTATTTTACTTATCTTTATATATGAGCAAACGTAGCAGAAAGAATCAAAAGTACACCTCAAATTCTTGCCAAGGTAAATCTCCAAGGTAAATCCAGTTTAAAAAAAATCTTCAAAGACAACCAATTAAGACCCTGTTGGTGAAGCAGAAACTTCAAAGGCATATGGTTAGATTATAGAGAAAAAGCAGAACATTTTTTTAAAGTAACATGGGTTTCCTAAGATGGTTAAAAAGTTTGAAGTCTCATAAATACTGTGTTATAGGGTGTAAAATCTCTGAATGCTGAAGTTATAGATGGGAGTTGTCACTGGAGGCAAAGCTGCAGACAGTTTGTATAAATCCTTAAGTAGACACATGATGCTTCCAAATCTTCTGGGAAAAGAGAAGTGAGATTTTGTTGCAGTTTCTATGCTGGTGGTTATCAGATTGGCAAGTGAAACAGCACAAGGTATGTGAAAGTTGTCCTTTGCTCTGTTATCCCCTATGATGATAAGCATCATTCTGCTGTGGCGAATGTCTATGCCCTTGCAGAGCCACTGCAGACTGGGGAAATCCTCACTTGGACATCTGTTCTTGGCTGAGCTAATTGTTGAGCTTAATTGTAAACTCTTTGGAGAGCTTATTGTGCCCTCCCAGAAAATATGAGTTATCAATTGCATGGCCACAAGCTGTCATGGCTCTGATTGCAATGTCATATATATTTCCATCTGGGACAAGTTTGGCTACCTGGGCTCAGCCTTTGGTGAAGCTCTGTGGCCTTAAAGAGCTGTGTGAGTAAAAACTGTAAGAGAGGAAAAGACTCCTTTCCTTGGGAGCTGCTTTTCAGCTCAGCCACTCACCCTCTTCAGATGTCTGATTGTCTCGCTTTGATGTCATAACAACAGCATGCAACTCTGAGGTCTTTATGTCAATCTATAAATTAAATGTAAGTGGTAAAAGTAGCACAACTCTAGGACACTGAGGGTAACAATGTTGAATAGTGCAGTGTAGTCTCTGGCCTTGTTCTTGCATTCAGAACTGCCTAGAGAAAAAAGTAAGGACGATCTGCTTTGCCTCTAAATAGTTTACACCATAATGAAGTTCTCTTAATCAATCCAATTAACCATGATTAAAATAAACTTACATCAGTGATACATACAAATGATATTACTAGAAACTGCACCATAACAGGCTTCTTCCTTAGTTCTAGGTTTTGGGGGTCTTTTTTTCTTTTAAAATATATTTCATGTTCTAAAGCATTTTTCTGCTGGATTCATTAGCTCCTTTTCTTTAGATTTTATCATCTTATTTACTGAATTTTTCATAGAATCAAGAATCATAGAATCAGCACATAGAGTGTGCTGAGGTCAATAACCCCCATCTGGGTTATCAAGTCTGACTCCTGACACTGCACAGGACACCCCAAGAATCACACCATGGAGCATCGCTCTTGAGCTCTGTCAAGCTGGTGCTGTGACCACTCCCCTGGGGAGCCTGTTCTGGGGCCCAGCTACCCTCTAGATGAAAAACCTTTTCCTGATATCCAACCTCAACCTCCCCTGACACAACTTCATGCTGTTTCCTCAAGGCCTGTCACTGGGCACCTCACAGAGGAGATCAGCACCTGCCCCTCTACTCCCTGCATGATCAAGATGAAAACTCAATATTGAAGTTGAATAAGTCTTATGCTTAAACAAGTTATAATTCCAAATGAAAAGAGGAATTCGAGGAGTAGGACATTTTTTCTCTGTGTATGGTCATACCAGCTTATGGCAAGTCCCCTCATCTGCCAGGAATCTGCAGTGGCTGTTGCAAGTTGATTGGAAGCCCTCAGAACCCCTAAAGGATTCTCTCTTCTGAATGATGCTGGAGTTTAGCAGGCAGTAAAAATCAGGTCTTTAATTTGAGGAAGCAGAGGACAGAAAGAGAGGAACTCTCCTTGTCTCCTGCATGCACTGGTGATCAGTGGTATCAATCTTCTGAATACTGTCATGGTGAGCTGGTTTACACAGACTACCATCACTTCAGAAATGATGTAGAGCAGAGTTGAACAAAAATACTTTCCAACCTTAACAGATCACTTGGCTTATGAATTCAGATGTAATTTTAGAAGGCTGTAAAACTTTAAAAGAGGCTCCTGACAATTGTGAGCTGACTTGAAGGCAGTGGACAGTAAATTTTCCAGGGAAGCTGATCAGACACTTTAAAGATTATTAATTTGTTTTATTTTTTATAATGTGAACATTTTAATATACTATCTGATTAGATGGAATACTATTAAACTCGCAAAATCAAAGACTAGTGCCTCCTTTTTCTTTTAACAGTCTACTTATTTCCATACTGAGTTATTTAATCTTCAGTTTTCTTTAAGCTCACTCAAAGGGATGTTTATGATCTTCAAAAGAAAGTTTCCTTGCTATATTAAGTAGCAGCTAAAACTGAATTCTGATACAGAGGATGAGTTCAGGTTTTAGGGTATTATGAAACAACAGCGAAATTAATCATCATTATGACCTCAGTTGATTGGATGGCTAACCACCAGAACAACAGGACTGGTGGATCAGGTTTTTGCCCATTTTTGCCTTGCAGAAGCTTGATTTATCTTGGCAGATAGAAACATTATAGATCTCTCCTATATATGTATATACTTTATCCTTAAGATTACCAAAGTGAGACACTGATACCATCTCCTCTGCAGTAATATCTCCATAAGATATTTCTATTAGAAGCTGGCATATCTGCATCTTTCAGTGTATCATTTCCAATATAAACAACAAAGATGTGAGCAGAGCAGCTTGCTATTCCACATCTGTATTTGGTAAAAAGAAATCTTGTTACATAGCATATGAACTGAAGCTGAGATCAACAATAGTCTGGCAAATAAGTTTCAGCCTTGGTTTACCTTTCCTCTATCTTCAAATAAAATAGCATGTGTATCTTTCAAATGAAATTATTCATATAATGGGTAAAATAGGGAAAGAAAGAAGTTTGTCTATTTAATTTAGGAAGCACTACAAGTTTTTTATCTCTTAAAACAATAGTTTGCATTCTGTGGCATCAAGATCTTCTGAATAAATATTAAAATATTTGTCTTAAAATATTCCATCCATGAAGATACAGAAGATATTCATTATTATAAAATAGAAACCTAATCAAAGGTTAAAATAACCACAGAACAGATGTGTTTGTTCCCAAATTACTGTAAATTTCAGGCATAACTATCCATAATATGAAACAGAGATTCTCATTTCCTGGTACAGGCTCATAACACAAGGAATTTTAAAATTACACATAGAATGGAATAACTCTAAAATATAATGTCTGCTTTACAGGAAGCTCAGATCGATATTTTGTATTTATTCTGCATCAGATTAAAAAAAAAAGAAATCAATATCAAAATTCCCCAGAAAAAATAAAACGTTGTGGGTAGGAGTGAGGATTTGTGTGAATGCATATACAAAACAACTTCTCCAAAAAGCAGAAGAACTATGAATCAATATCAATAAACAAAATATAATAATGTGACATGTATTTAAATGAATGGTATATGAGGAATTTTTGGGTGCACAAACAGAAGGACAATAGTTTATTTGGAAAGAAATATTTGAAACTTAATGAAAAATATTCCCCCAGTCAAATTTGTTTGATTTTGATATTGATTAAATAAAATGAAAATTATAACTTAAGAAAAAAAAATCTAATTTTAGAGATTGTTCCTACAAAATATCTTATTTTCAGCAACCCACATATTTGAAACCACTTGTTATACATTTCCTACTGCTTGTAGTGAAGAATGTTTAGTCACTGATGATACCACTGATATTCATTGGCAAAGATATATTATGGAGAGTATTGTTCCCTCCTACCTGGTCACTGTTGCTACATTACTTGTGTGTTTTGCTAGCCCTACCGTGAGGCTGCCCAAAGTCTCAGAATGGGACTGGGAACAAAGCTCAGCAAAAGAGAAATGCCAACAGCAGTCCTGCAACTCTCATGGGCAGAAGGGCCTCTGTAATTTTTGAGCATTAAGGGCAGTCTGACTTAATGAAAACTGCATTTTGCATGTGTACTATGGAATAAAAATCAGCTTTTACAAAGTTCCTTGGGGAGTCCGCATTTGTAACACTACCCTTGTCAGATTTAATCATGTTTTGTACCAGTTAGCCATCCATATTTTGGTTACGTAGTCTGTATAAAATACAGTTGTAAGCTCTCTAACAGACATCTGTGCTTGTACAATATGATATCTCAGGTCCTGATGCACAAAGCAGACACTGAGACCGACCCAAGTATTTCCTAAGGAAGATGCCGTGTCACTCAAACCAACACATAATACCCTGATGATCCAAATACAAAAAGCCTTTTAGAGATTGCACTTCACAGATGTAGCATTGCTTTGCTGCTGTAAAGCACTCATAATATTTGAAGTGACTTTTACAGCAAAAGTTTTATCACTGGGAGAAATAGGTGTGCTCTTCTGAGGTTCCTCATTGCTACATAAAATCCCTAACTACAATTTCATCCCCTTATTTCCTATATACTGTGTTTAATATATTCATCTTTTGCCTGGTCAGTGTCCAGGCACAGTTCTAAGTGAATAAGTTAATATCTTTATTTGTGGAAGGGTTTAAAAGGTTTTTCAGCCTTTGCTAGTAGCTTTTCTCCAACTCTGTTATTGACAACACCTCAGCTCATGAAGTATTACTACTGTTCTTAATGCCTACACTTTGAGATTGTGCAATACTAAAAAACAAACAAACAAACAAAAAACCCCAAAAAGATAAAATGAAGTAAAGGAAATTAAGCTGTAGCAGATACTCTAAAATATTTCATAGAAATGTTGACATGAGAACCTTACAAGACACAACATAATTGGCTGTGATAATGCCACAGAATACCACAGAGACGTCAGTTCACCCAGGCTCAACAGCAACAACAAAAGAGTAAACCATGGGATTTAAAGATATGGCCTAAATTTAAATGCACACATAATGCCTTTAAATAGTTCAAACATCCTTAACTCTATGTATTAGGCAAAAATTAGACATGTGAAATGGACATCACACTTTGCATATAAGCAGTACCTTCTGTACTAGCATCTTTAGGGCTACAGAAAATCATGTGCTATAACTGAGGCTGACAGGGAACAGATCTCACTGTGCATGCACAGCTTATTCACTGTCAATGAGTAAATATGTACTGGGCACCAGTAAGGTAGAAACCTGAAGGCCACATCACTATTCATTTTTATATGAATGCTGTTTCTCCAGCCAGTTCTGCTGAAAAAGCTCAGCTTGCATAACAGGTTATTCCATGAATATTCTTGGAAAAATTAATTAATTAGTCATTCACAACCTGAGGTACTCCTGAGTATACATAACAACTGCAGAATTTATCTCAAAATACTCACAAACTTTGGGAGAAGTTGAGCTGGAATCATATCACACTTTCTGAAGGCAATTTCTTTATTCCAATAAGGTACAATTCCCTGATGTCATTGAAAGTATCAGTGATCAAAACACCTCTCAAATTCATAAGGGGCCTCTTCCTTTCCAACTGGTAGCTGAAATTATTCAGTTGTGCTCACTTTGAAGACTTCATTTTCACAGTGTGGAATGGATATGTTTGCAAAGCATCAGCTAAAAGCAGTTAAAATTTATTTTGATTCACAAAAAAATACCATTTTGAGAGAGGGAATTTCTGTTGTGACTTCTCTCTTCCTGCTTTCTTTCCCTCCCACCGTCCTCCACATCTACATAGTAAGAGCTATTTGATGATTTTTGAGTTCCCTTTTGTGTAATTATTGTGACAGCCCAGCCAATAACATCAAACTTTTCCTCAGTGAGGAAAAAGATCTTTTCTAAGGCAAATGGTTAAAGTACTTCCCAGAAATGGCAGTCAAAGAGAGAAGGGACAGAAGTGGGCTGAGTTCCTCTCTTGAAAGCCAAGAAGAACTGACATCTGTAGAGAATGGTATTGATTGAGCTTTTCCATTCTGTTCTACTGCTACCTCTCATGCAGTGTGACTCATGATTAAGGCTATGTACTCAGTTTGTTTTAACAGAACTCAGGTTATCTGGAATCATATGTATTGTGTGTGAATGCGTGAGTGAGAATGAGATGGGGAGGGAGACTGTGGGCATATATGTATAGTAAATACAGCTTTATCTTCCTGTTCGTTTTCCAGTCTCAGCAAAGAGAATAATAAAATCACAGTACCATAGAAGCACAGAATCATAGAATCAGAGAAGCATAGAATCATAGAAATACAGAATCACAGAATGGCCTGAGTTGGAGGGGACCTTAATTGTTAAAATTAGTTTTGTGCAGTTGCACAGCCAGTTGGAAGTCTGCTAGTATAATAACCAGGGCTGTGGTCAGCCAATGTATACTTCTACCCAGCCATACTATCCACACTGGGGGCAGCCGTTCCTGGCCCCTCACTAGGTGATTAATGTAACAGTATTAACTAAGAACTCTGTCTGGTTGCCTTTCCAGACCAGAAGGAATAACTCAGACACCATCTAACCTCATATGTGATATAAGATACAGAATATCCAAAAAAGAGGCAGTACTGGTACTGCCAGTCTCACACAAAGACAAAAATAAGTGTTCTTCCTGACGTCCTGAGAGAAAAAGCACACAATGTGCCCTTTTAGTTTCCCAAAATTCTCCATAACTCCCCACCTTGCTTTCTTCCTTTTAACTCTGAATCCTTTTATCATCTCTAATCATTTGACAAGTGGATGGAGTTTAATGTCTAGTTTGTTTGTGAAGCTCTCATTCTTGGAATTGCGGAAGCTGGTTATTTGTGTTGGGTTATTGGTCACTGAAGCAATAAAATATTTTTTCTGCTTGAAACTTGCACAGTAGAAATAAAATGAATGCCAAATAATAAATTCATCTGCCAAATTGAGAATAAGTTTTTATCACAATATTGTTAATAATTTAAAACTACCAAGAAGATTTTGATTATGATCATTCTAGGTAGGCACTCACACATATGAATATAGGTATATAAAGCCAGCATTGATTGGTGCACTTTTTCAAAAGTGTAATCTTAATTTTTTCCTACAGATACAAAGTAAGGTAGATTTAATTTATCTAGGTGACCAAAATTACCACTAAATCCTTCTTAGATTTTATAGCTATGCTCCAGTACATGAAAGATGACTTTATTCTTGTGTGATACTATCTTGCCATCAGAGTGTCTCATCTAATAGCCAGGACTGTGTCTCTTTCCAATATAGTGTCTAAAGTTATGTTGATGGTAAAGAGATGAGATATTTAGATATATTCAGGTATTTAGTCTATGTATGTGGTTGCCATGATGCATCAATAATCCAGTTTATCTTAGTTCTTTCCCTTGTTAAGAGAGAGTAAAAAAAATCCGACAGAAAAGCATGGGTTTTTTTCTGTTCTTTTGAGTTCAGTTTGCCAGATTTCTGTTAACAGCTGTGATGTTTCAAAGGTTTCAGTCATCTCCCAAGCCAGCTGAAAACACAATACCATTGTATTTTTTTTCTACATTACATATATGCAACACGTATAAAAGATCATAATACGTACAAAAATTTGTAACTGTAAGAAATCATAAATCTTCATCCTGTGTTAGTTTTGTTTGGTTTTGGTATCTTGACTTCAATGACTAAAGTATCTGTTAATAAAAATGATTTTGTCTTCTACAGTTCTGAATTATTTTTTAAAATCACTAGATTTCCTCTCTTTTTTTCAAAGACTATTGATAATTGTTTATTCTTATATTTTCTCTATAATGTATGTAGCTTTCCCATCCTATAACTCATTTTAGTTCAGTTTATGTTAGGAGTTATTTTTAGCCTTTTTTCCTTTAAATGAGAATATAATACAGTGAGAACTTCATCCACTGCTCCCACAGCTCCTCTTTCCTTTCCTTGAAATGTAATCCAAGGCATTTGTTTTATTGACTTGAATCTTGAGAAGTTGCACGTTTAGATAGAGCAAAGATTCTGCTCTAGAAGACTTTCCTTAATGGAAAAGCTAGAGGATTTTTCCTCCCTCCGGCCATTTAACACGTGGTGTCTTCACATCCACCTTCCATCTTTGCCTTTGACACATTGAAAATTAGTAATAGAATTTGATTAATACTTAAAAGTTTTCTATATGAAATATTTTATAAGAGAAACACTTTTTGTGTTTGTAAATCTTCGAGTTTAGCTATTGATTTTCTTTAAGAAGGGAAAAACCCTCAAATTGAAGCATAGTTTGTAAGTGAACACCACACTCATACAGGCCAAAGTGTACTTCACTTATAGTTTCACGCCTTGTTACATAATGCATGTTTTAAGACTCTGAAAATCAGTATTTTGGACTTGCTAGGAGGTAGAGAAAAATACCCAACCAAAAAAATCTCTATTTTCCTGGGTAAAAGAATACCGGAATACTGGCCAATCAACGGCCATAATATCTGCCTCACTATTAGGAAAATTTCAAGAAATTTCAAGAAATTTCAGTTCCAGATTATGGACTTCTACTAAAGCTAGAAAAATACTTCTCATTGTCTCTGAAACAGAGAAAAGACTTTGGACTGCTCTGGATCTTCTTACTCAGCTGGGTCAGCCAAGGGACTCATGCAAATGCTGTTGGGCAGAGTTACATGAACAAATATGAGATTGATTCTCCCGCTTCTATACTCTCTCCTGGGTAGCACATATTTAATCATGAAAGTAAGATGGCTGTGTAAAACCTTTGGTGCCTAGAAAGTCCAGGAAAGGTAGGAGAGGTTATTTGGGGTGTTTGTTAGGAAAGTAGGCATTCAAATTATCTGTGGTGGTAAGAGCAGAAAGGGACTACAATTCTGTTCTACCAGCTAACCCAGTACAGCTTAACTGCAAACACCTACATAATTTTCCTTTTTCCCAGAAAAAGACAAAACTGCTTACTGGGTGCAATTCTTGGCATACACCTTTTTCCAGACAATGGCTGAGCACTGTCTGGAAATGTAGGAATTAGCACAGGCCAAAGCTGTGAAGGCAGTGGACTGGCAGATAGACACCATGGATGAGCCTTGTCTAGTATTCTATGTAGCCTCACTGGGTAAAACAGAGCAAAAGGGAACTAGAATATTAGAAACATCAATATAGACTATAGACAAGTCTGAAATCGGCTGCAGGGAAAAGAAAATAGGAAAGAATACAAACTGGGAGGCATTCATCTGAGAAACAGATCTCAGGAACAGGTATACTCATGCATTCTTTAGAAATACAGACAGGAATTCAAAAGTAATTTTGAGACAAAGCTGAGGATTTACGAATCAGAGGAGGAAGATAATTTGTATGAACTGAGATTGGATACACAAAAATCTTCACAGAAGCCCACGATTGCATTATTTACTTCTGCTCCTGAATAAACATTTTCTGTCTTGCTTAAGTAGACACATGGGTTTGCCCATTTTCTTGTTACCATGTATGGTGCACAGTTCAATATGCTTCCTAAAAACTGATGTACACTTTCATGTGTACATCACAAGTCATAAACTGACTTCTATTAGATCTATTTTATGAAGAGAACATATGGGTTCATACTAAACAGGTCTAAGGTGTTTGTGATCAGGAAAGAACATCTATGAACATATAACTGTTACCCGACCCACCATTCCTGTTTCCAGCCAATTGACTATGATCACTTATTAAAAATAGAAAAACTGTTGCTTTTTTCACCTAACCTTGAATCCTGTGTGCAGTTTTGGGTGCCACCCAAACATAAGAAAGATACAAAGACATTAGATAGAATCCAAAGGATGGCAGCAAAAATGTCGAAGGGCTTTGACGGGAAGCCGTATGAGGAGTGGCTGAGGTCGCTTGGTCTGTTCAATCTGGAGGAGACTGAGGGGAGACCTCACTGCAGTTACAACTTTCTTGAGAGGGGAAGAGGAGGTGCAGGCACTGATCTCTTCTCTGAGGTGACCAGTGACAGGACCCATGGGAATGGCATGAAGCTGTGTCAGGAGAGATTTAGGTACAAAAAGGTTCTTCACCCAGAAGGTGGTTGGCACTGGAACAGGCTCTGCAGGGAAGTGGTCACAGCCCCAGCCTGATGGAGTTCAGGAAGTGTGTGGACAATGCACATGGTGTGGGTTTTGGGGCTCTTGGCCCCCTGAGCAGGGCCAAGAGTTGAACTCAATGAGCCTTGTGGGTCTTTTTCAGCTCAGCATATTCTGTGATTCTGTGATTTATCGTTACAAATGTCAGTAAAGCAACTGAATTATCAAAAATGTGGCGGGTGATGTAATCCCGAAGTGGGAAACCACTTTCTGTTTAAGTTTGTTTAAGAGCAGAATGTATACACACCTCCTGGTCTTCCTTCTCATTAACCATATACTGTGGATAAGAATCCTTAGCAAGCAATTAAAATTGAATTTGTAGTAAAAAAACCCATGTTCTACAGAATGCAGTAGGCAAAAACTGCTATAAAGAGATAATCACAAACCATAGATTAGTGATAAAGGCTTCACTTTATCGCCTAGAAACCTTACCCATACCTGCCACTGTTGCAAACAATTTAAAATAAAAGATTTGTGATCCTGGGGTTACTACATTGAAATTAATTATACAATTTTGGCTGTTATTGACATTCATAAAGTTATAACCAATGAGATGGAATATACTGAAATCAAACCAAACTCTCATCTAGACTGGTCATTTCAGGTGTCTGGGGTTTTTTTTATTAAATCAGTCCTAGAAAGAATGGAACTGATCCGCTGACTATATTGGTTTTCAGTCTGTGATTAATGAAAGGTTGCTACTATGATTTTCAGATAATTAAAAAATATAAAAAAGGAATTTTTTTTTTTGTTATGTAACAACCTAGATGGAAAGTATCTAGAGAGAAAATAGTGTACTCCAAAAAGGTTAAGTGGAAAATAAAATGAGCAAAAAGCAAACCTTTCTGTACTCAGTCATACAGGTTTTCCATCACCTTTGTAGCCTGGTGTCCTATCTAATTTTTACATTAAATCTTTCTGTGACCAAAAGAGTTTAATGACAAACATCATTGTTTGGAAGACAAAAGGTAGTAAAAATTAAAATCAGCATATGTGTTTTACTTTTCTGTTTAAAAGGTGGCAATAATTGCAATAATCACAAGTCCTGCAGCCATGGCTATGCAGTATCAGACGAGAGCATCTTTAAAGTCTTCCTTTTAGCACCCAAATGTAGACATTGGTTCTCACTGTGGCAGATTTATCCCCTAGTCTACAGCTGTTGGTGTTCAGGAACCCTAATGCATGTTTTAATGCTGTGGACTGGATAAGGTTTTATTTGAAGGGAAGCAGCACCATCTATTGCAACCTGATAGCTTAGCTCTAGATGATATAAAGAGAGACGTGGCCTGAGCCCAGTTTTCAACTCTTTCTTGCATGCACTTTCATAAATTTGTCCTTGTCCAGCTTCAAATGAGATTAGGATCTCACTTAGTATGTGATAAAGTGCAGGGACAGCGGTGTGTTCCATGCCTGCGTGCGTCTAATAAAAAGTCAAATCTAAGAGACATACTTGTTTACAAACTAAAATAATATGATGGCATAAGCCTGGTCCTGACTAACTGTTGCTTTTAAATGACTTGGCTGGAGTTTTTATTTCTGAAGTGGGAGGAGAGTCAAAAGTTAAGAGCATATTTTACCCAGGTGATAATCCCTCAAAATTTTCTTCCAAAAGCAGCATTAATGTAGGTGTGCAGTACAGTGTGTTCTTCTAATAATGACAGTGCTATTGTCATCCATCTATATTTCTGGTTCTTCTCTTTTTTCCAGACTGTCTACAAAGCCTGGCTCTGTTCCCAGTATTTTGAAGTCACACAGTTTCACTGCAGCAACAGAATTCCTTGCAAGCAATACTGTTTGGAGGTTCAAACGAGGTGTCCCTTTATATTACCAGACAATGATGATGTCATCTATGGAGGACTATCAAGTTTCATCTGTACAGGTATAGTACAGAAAATCTTATTTCAATTGTTTTCATAAGTCTAAATGTCATGGATTTAGCTCTAACTCTGAGAGCCTGAAGGTATTCCACATCAGAAAGATTTGTTGGAAGTGCTAGGACTTGAGCTCAGATCTAGTAATGCACAGTTATGGTACAGCCTGCCAGTCATCAGCTTTACAAAACAAAATTGCTATAAGAAATTTGTTCTGGTTAATTTTTGCACTCAATAATTTTGCGGGGGATTTCCATTACTTCATGTCATGCAATACTCAGAGTAAAGAGGTTGCATGTCATGCAATATTCAGAAAAAAAAAGAAACGTAGCTCCAGTTTTTAGCATATTCACCTTTGTTTGCCTGCATTCTTACACCAGACGAATAGAGAATCTGAAGTACAACATTCAAAATTGTGCAGTAGCTCTCAGATAATATTTAAGAAAAGATCTTTCACTAGTGAAGAAATTTAAGAATCAGTTGTTCGCCTGTGAAGAACTAATCGTTGTTTATTTCCTCTTGAGTTTTGTTACAGCCTGTGAATATTTTTTTCATTTTAATATGAAAGTATGTATCTCAGGTACCACAGGTTTTTTTTCAGGAATGGATGGGAGTCATCTCATCCCACCCCACCCAAAATTTCAGCTTATACCAATGTTATCTTCAGATTTCTGATGCCTAGAGTATCATCTGAGAATCTTGAAGATATTCAGGCAACTTATTCCCAGTAAATTGGCAAAAAGGAATTTCAGCCCTTAGATCATTTGACACCCTTGTCCAAATATTGAAAAATAAACTGCCTTCATTTCTACATTAGGGCTCCACTGGAAATCTTGATAGTAAATAAGTCGTCTAAGGTAAGCTACTTAAAAACAGAGTCAATTATAAAAATCCATAAATGTTATATACCATCTCAGATGCAAGCATAAAGATCATGGCTTCACCTTATACCGTGTGTTTGGGTTTAGGGTGATTATGTTAGCAAGGTATTTACTGGATTTTTTTCTTGGAGATTAAGCCTATTGCACACAGTTGAGCAATATCCATCCATATGCAAAAGAAAATACAATGAAAAGTGAGCTGAGTTAGAATTTCTTGTTATCAATAAGGTAATGATGCTTAGCACTTCAATGCATTTTGTAAAAATTAATAGCCTTCCAACACATATATGCAGTAACCAAATGAGCATTATTTTCCAGTTTGAAGTGGTACAGTAGAAGTGAGAGACTTAGGAAAATTTTGTTTACCACAAGTACACATTCGATATGTAAGTCTCTGTGTTCGTGTATATACGTGTGTACACACACACATACACAATAGCAAGAAACCAGACCAATCGTAAACAAAATCATCTTGGCACATATTTCAGAAAATCTCTTAGGAAATACATATCCATCTCTCCATTTTCCTAGTATAACTCATAATCTAAATTCCTTCCTAAAACACACAAAATAGATTATTTTGAAAAGATTACTGACATGTCTGAGTTTGGGATGAAAAAGCAGCTTTAGGGGAGGATTAAACCCATTTTATTGCAGGTATTAATAATGTGGGTGTCTACACATAAACTCTGTGACTAAGCTCTCACTAGAGTCACTGGTGTAGTCAGTAGAGCCAAGAGCTATTTAATTCACCCTAAATAGGCACCTGCATCTGACGAGAGGACTTGCTCACACTGCTGGCTGTACTCTATTTGCTGTAGCTGCTGTTAGTCACCAGGGTCTTATTGCAGACACTTAAAATCAGGGTGACTTAAATATCATCTCAGCAGTCCGCTAACTAATATTTGGTTGAACTTTTTGTCCTCTCAAGTCCAAACCCAGTAGTGGCAGACCAGAGCTCATATTCACAGACCATGGGAATGAGTATGCTGACCCTAGACAGTTGTGTGCAAGAGAAGATGGCTGAGGAGAGGTACGAGGCAGCAAGTCAAACTTTGTCTGGAATACAGGCCCATTTTCACTCTTATTAAGCAGCAGCTCACTGTAAGAATAGTTCCTGACACTAAACAGTGAGAAATTAGACTATCATCTGCTGTGGAAATAAAGAATCACACCTCTCTGCAGCTTAACGAAAACAGATTTATTTCATGCAAAGTACAGTGAGTTCAACAGCAGACAAAACACTCTACCCCAGCATAGCTTGTGACTTGACAGATAACTTGAAATCCTTTTTCAGAAAAACAGATGAAAGCAGATCATCTCTGTCTTGAGGGACATCTCCTACTACATTTTATGTGAGTTTGTCTGGCATACATGTTCTGAGATTTCTAGTTACTGATCTGTCTCTTCATCAGAAAAACACACAAAAAAAGTAAGATTGAAAGGTATTTTTCTTTAATATTTAGGTGTCAAGTAACAAGAAAAGGTCTACAAGGGATAGCTGGTTTTATTTGGTATTGACTAAAGCCCAGAGTGCAGGATGAACACAAAAACATTACACGTAATTTTCCAATTGCAGCCAGGTAGAGGCTGGTGGCTCCTATCTCTGTGCTGGGAGGAGCTTTCAATCCTGTCCTACCATAGCAGTGAGTCAGAGCACAGAGACCTGATGGAGGTGAGGGCATGGAAGCACTGGTGGACAGCAGGGAACCCACACCGCCTCTCAGGGCAGGATTTTTGTGGTGTTGGAATCTGAGAAAAAAAAAAGTACTGGAGGCTGTGAAAGGAAATAATAACAAGGGTTTTATCCTTCTTTGGAAGGTCCACATGATGAGGAAACAGCATAGGACTAGCTGTTTTTCCCCAAGAAATACTGCAGTCATTGTTATACTTGTCATTAAATTAAAAAGAAAATAAATTGCAGTTTATAATATGGATTAATAATGACTTCTTGGAAATTCCTGAAGAACTCATAAAATAAGTAACAAGTATTCTAGCCTAAGAATGTCTAACTTGATCACCTCTAAGTAAAGCATGTAGTAGGAAAGGGAGAAGGCATGCTGCACTTGTTATCACCAGAACTCGTCTTTTGCAGAAATGCATATGAGGGTGCGAAAAAGTTGCAGTGCAAAAGAAAGTGCTTGGGAGATTAATCAAAACAATAAGACTCACAATGTGGCTCTGATTTTGGAAATATGCAGTTAGATAGAAAGAATTTAGTGTTCCCTTCTTGTCCCCTTTCTTCCAGGACACAAGGAAAGAAGTTGATCCTTCCATTAAGTGCTGTGTTGTAACATGCTGGTTTTGGTTTTCAGATTCATTAAAACCAAGTGATTACTTTCAGTTTAGGCCTTTGGAGTTCATATCCATCTGATTAAAGTTTCCAGTGGTTTCATCCAATGTTTCTATAGCTCAGCTGTCTAGAACTGCCCATGTAAACCAGAACCTCACTTGAGGGAGATGGCAAGGCTTTTCAGGTGTACACACACATACATGGCAAATCACAGTGCATTAGTCCCATGCGAAGTTGCAGGTCAAGGTTTTTAACTGCAAGTCCTAAGAAAACAGTGTTCATACCAGTAGGATTGTTTTCTATTGTAGATGTAGTCATCTCTTCCTTAACTAAATAAGGAGACGGGCTACAGCATCACACTACCATGCCCCAAGCATTAATGCACATTTGGTCTAAAAAGTAAGACTAGAGTGAGGAAAAATCCCTTCAGAGGCATATAGGGTTGACATGAGATAGGTACTCAGTACCAGCTGCTTCACTGTACATATCTTTTTGTATTCCCGAAATTACTTGTTAATACAGACAGCCTATTCTGACTGCTAGGAGAAACTGCTGTCCATGTGCCAAGTCTGGACCGCTTCAGAGTGCAGATATAGGGCCAATTGTGTTGCTAAGGGCTTTCTCTGTAATGACCATGACCTATGGTCTCTTTGTGCCCTGTGGTATAACAGGTCCATCACCTAGCGTAAAGTCTCAGGCAGGAAATCTCAGCCACATTCTCACACTCTTTATCTGTACAATAGATGTCATGGCATTTAATGGGGGAGAGTTCCGCTTTGAAGGAAAGGAAGGGAATGTAGTGAGCAGCGACAAGGCAGAGATGTGTTGCATTAACTTCTTCCGAAAGTAGCATGGCACCCTTTAGTACTTCCTAAGAACAGTGCCATCAGAAAAACTCTTCTGCCATCAAGAGTACAATCAAATTTGTCTATTGTCCTGTGTTGAACAGATTTCTGATACTTTTCAATTAGAAGGAGAAAGTAAAGGGAGAGAAGAGGTAAGTAGACAGGTGATTCAGGTGCTTTAAATCACTAATATCTTTCAGTTCATATTAACTTAAGACTCCTAATTGTATGTTCTGATTAACATCTCAGTCGTTTGGAACATAGAGCATGAATCAATTTTTGCAAATAATAGTAACATATGTTTATGTGATCCATGCAAAGTAACACTTCCCTGGAAACTCCACCTCCTTTAGAGTAAAGAATTCACTGGAAATGAAATTGTCAGTCATGCTTCATAGCACCCACTAACATTTCTAAGGACATAGTGAGAATTATTACAGAGAATTCTCATCAATCTGTAGAAGTTTGATGATTAACAAAGCTCAGCAAAAGTATTAGGAGAAATTCTTTAAACTGCAGCTTCCTCTCAAAGGGCAGATGTGTCCAACAGGTTTAGCTACAGTGTGTCTGTTTCAAAACAGATGCCCTGATTTCAGTACAATTTGAAAAGCAATTTCCTTGAGAAAATGTGATATATAGAAAGCAAGACAATCCATCTCTTTTTTGTAGAACAATTCAAGAAAAGAAAACCTCTCTGAATTCAATCTGCTTTATGTTGTTCTTGACAAATTCAAAAAACCCATAGATTTAATCCAAATTCTTCCTCTAAAAATATCTCACAATAATGTGTCATTTGCTTCCTGTCTGCACCTTTTTATAGGTCTTAAAATATCAAAATATTAAGCTAACACAGACATCAGGACAAATCCCTTTTATGTTTGACAAGCATGGTTTAAATCATGACTAGCTATAGATCTGCTTACGGGGAAAATTTGACATGGTTTTTGCAACAAAATCTGTCAACTAAACAGCTCATCTTTTTGAGTCTCATATTCTTCTACTCTTGAATATTGAGGCTTTCCCATGAGTGAGGTCCCATATCACAACAGGTTTATTAGCTGTAAATATTCTTCTCCTATAAAAATGACCCAGATAATTAACTTACTGATATCCCTAAACTTTCTGTGGTGACACAGTACTTAGATATGTATGACCCTTTCATATCATATCACAATAGTACATCGTTTTGATCAAAGATTCTACATATAGAAGCAAAAATGGAGGGAGACTGGGAAAAGCCACATGCTTTAAGAAGCAAGTTTTCCTGTATCTCAAAATAGTAGAGGTAAAAATCTTCACTGTATAGTTTTGAGAATCAGTTATTTACTCATTGTTCTGACTTGTAGAAGCTCAGTTTTAGAGGGGCAACACTGATTTACACCAGCAGCAGGAAATTGGCCCTATGCATGATTTAGGGAAGAAAATCATGTATCATGAAGAAACACAATGAATTCTTAGATGTGGACATATACATATATGAAAATATCCATGAGACAACTATCTGTAATAATAACCAACATACAGTGACCAAAAAACTTAAAACACAGCAACACAGATCTCCAACCCAGATCTCCTCCAACAACTGGAATGGAGTCTGTAATGGAAGTTAGCCATTTCAAAAAAGCTGAACGGTCTTATTCACCAGTTTAAGAATGATCTGTTTTGACTAAACAATAATTTATTCATTTTCAATATACTTCTACATATAATTCTATTTCATTTTTTATAATATGAAAGGTATAAAATACATGTCTAATCATCATACTGTGTCACAGACACAGCAATTTAGAAATTGAGAAGACCATCTGGATAAGATCAAAAAGTGCTGGCTTCCAGATCAGTTGTAAGCAAGAAGTGAACTAATGTGTTCTCTTGACTTCCGTGGTTGGAAAATGTTAATATTAAAATCTCAGAAATAATCCCTCAGAAACAAAAATGCCATGCAGAGTGCTGGCATTCACTGATGCAATGATGTCACTCCTGGATGGATCACTCTCGGCAGACATTATTTACTTCGGGCTTCACAATGAAATGGAGTATTCAAAACTTCTGGTATACTACATCCACTTATCTTGTTTCAAGGTCTTTTCTTCAAGCACAAGAACCTTCATATACCTCTCAAAAAGAATCATAAATCTATGTGAAAAATGACCACAGGTTAGAGTGCTACACAAATAAAAAGAGGAATAAAACAAAACATATCATAAGATCTGTTTTGTTCCTGTGGCTTCCCAAATACTTATCCAGCAATGACAACACATATTTCAACCAGACCAATTTCCCATGATGCAGAATACTATGGCTCCACAACTCTTTCTGTAGCAAAGAAACCAAGAAGCCAAGTCAGACCACCTGCTGCAGACTCAAATACAGCCACAAGTGTCACAAATCCTGATAGTGCTGAGAATCGTAGGGATGCAACCAATTTTACAGGCTGCTTCCTGCCACTGCTCAGGCAGAATCCACAGCAGCCTCTGAGTTAGATGGTGATCTAGCTGCTCAGCAGACCATGA
The DNA here is from genome assembly GCA_013398015.1 of Oreocharis arfaki. Lineage (NCBI taxonomy): Eukaryota > Metazoa > Chordata > Aves > Passeriformes > Paramythiidae > Oreocharis > Oreocharis arfaki. Next base: position 593,676 of record VZRR01006550.1, on the reverse strand, counting down.
ATGCATAGACACTCTTTGTGATTTCAGTTTTTGTGTAAGAACTTGCTTGGGGTTTGCTGCTTTTTCCCCAAAGTACATTCCACAAAGTGAGTATGGTATTCATGCTGTCACTCCTTTTCCAATGTGATTCAGCTGAGCAGGACATGCAGGATTTATCTATTCATGTCTCCATTAACAATCTCAGTGGAGCCAGTAGCCTTAATACTTGCATCAGCATTAGTAACACACAATCCCTACAGATGTGACTTCTGTGCTGATCATCAAAATGTTATCTTCATGTGTAGAATAATCTACCTGATTACGAAGAAAAGAGAGAGCTTCTACATGACCTTTGTGAGTGATAGTATATCTGTCTGGAGGACAGCTTGAAACCAAAATGATGCACTGTCCAGGTGGCGAAAGGGAGCAGAGCCTGTGGCCAGCTGGTGCTTCCAGAGGATCTGTGCCTCAAAGCCCAGACCCGGTCCATGGCTACCAGCTCCAATGCAAGCTGCTCGCCTGGACAGCAGGGCTTTGCCGCAACACCAAGATAAAAAGCAGAGGGAGAGGTCATTGGTGTGGATTCCAAGCTTTATTCAAGGGTGAAGAGACCAGGGACCAAAGACAAAGAAAATGGAGGGTCCAAGGGTTTTATAACATGGGAGGGAACAAGCACAGAACCAATGGGGGCATTGTATATANAAATCACATTCATGCACTACAACACCAAAAAGTCTCCTGGCTAATTCTAGATCCTTGATTATAATAAAGGTCCAAGAACCTCCATATGGACAAAGATTTATGCTGGTGAAACATAGCTGAGTGCTGGGAAAAGCTGGGAAATGAAGAACTGAGAATTTTAAGTAAAAAGTGAAAAGCAAAATACATTTCAAGCCAGTGAGAGATGACAGGTCAGCCTCAGGAATGCAGTTACCAAACGTCCAAATAATATGAAGTAACAATGCCTACAAACTGAACTATAAAGATAAAAAAGGAAGGGAGAAGCCTTGGTGGTTTGAGAAATCCGTTTTATTTCTTATACCAATGTATTTAATATTTAAACAAAACAAAAGTGAAAAGGGAGAGAAGAAAATGCAAAGGCAGTGGAAACAAGGGCAGATAACCTTTGAAAAGCATATAGATGAGATCAAGTTATGTAGGGATGGGGCAAGGAATTCCAAGAGGAAGATGGAACTGAACTCAGCAAGAGATGCAAAGAATAAAAAGAAGGGCTTCTATAGGTATATCAGCAAGGAAAGGAAGGCCAAAGAAGGTGTATCCCCATAAACAATGTTGGAAAACTGATAGCAATGGATGAAGAGGAGGCTGAGGTACTCAACAACACTTTTGCCTCAGTCTTTAATGGCAACCTCTCTTCCTATATCTCTTGACTGGATGGACAACAGGATGTGGACTAGAGGAGCAAAGTCCTTCTCACTGTAAGTAAAGATCAGGTTCATGACCACCTGAGGAGCACGAATGTACATAAATCTATGAGACCCAATGAGGTACACCCCCAGAGACCTGAGGTAATTGGCTGGTGTAGTTGCCAAGCCACTCTCCATGATATTTGAAAAGTCGTGGCAATCAGCTCAAGTCCTAGGTGACTGGAAATAGGGCAACATTGATTGCATATTTAAAAAGGGTGATAGTTGATAGGTCAAGGACGATGCTGGGAATTACACACCTGTCAGACTCACCTCTGTGGCTTGGAAGATCGTGGAACAGATCCTTCTAGAAGCGATGCTAAGGCACTTGGAGAATGGGAAGGTGATTTGAGACAATCACCGTGGCTTCACCACGGGCCAGTCCTACCTGACCAACCTAGCAGTCTTCTACAATGAAGTCTTATTTAATAACTTTATTACGGAAGAGATCAAGTGCACCCTTAGTAAATTTGCAGATGATACCAAGATGAGTGGAGTGGTTGACACACCTGAAGGGTGTGATGCCAACCAGAGGGGCCTGGAAAAGCTCAAGAAGTGGGCCCATGGGAATCTCATAAGGTTTAACAAGGCCAAGTGCAAGGCGCTGCCTGGGTTGAGGCAACCCCCGATATCAACAGAGGCTGGGGCATTAACAGATCGAGTACAGCCCTGCCCAGAAGGGCTTGGGCATGCTGGTGGATGAGAGGCTGGACATGATCCAGCAATGTGCACTCACAGCCCAGAAAGCCAAATGTGTCCTCAGATGCATCAAAAGCAGCGTGGCCAGCAGGGCAAAGGAGGTGACACTGCCCCTCTGCTCTGCTCTTGTGAGAGACCCCACCTGGAACACTGCATCCAGCTCTGGGGTCCTCAGCACAGGATGGACATCAAGCTGTTGGAACAAGTCCAGAGGAGGGACACCAGGGTGATCAGAGGAATGGAGCACTTTTTCTATGAGGAAAGACTAGGAGAACTCAAAATTTTCAGCCTGGAAAAGAAGAGGCTGCCCTAGTTGTGGCCTTCCAGTACTTGAAGGGAGCCTGAAAGAAAGACGGAGAGAGACCTTTTGACAACAGTGTGAGGTGAAAGGACAAGGGGAATGGTTTCAGACTGAAAGAGCAGGCTTAGATTAGATATTAGGAAGAGATTTTAGGAAGAAATTCTTTATTGTTAGGGTGGTGGGGCACCAGAACAGGTTGCCCAGAGAAGCTGTGGACTCCCCATTCCTGGAAGTGTTCAAGGCCAAGTTGGATGGGGCTTTGAGCAACCTGGTCTAGTGAAATGTGTCCCTGCACACAGAAGGGAGGTTGGAACTAGATGATCTTTAAGGTCCCATCCAACCCAAGCCATTCTATGATTCTATGAATATTTTGATAAAAGACCACACTAGTTTTTCCAAAGACATGTAGCCAGCTTCTCTGGATTTCTAGTTAAGTCACGTTTGTAAACCTCTGACTGAATAGATGGACTAATTAGATCCAAGGGGCAAAAGCTTATATTTATAGCTGGAAACAAGTATGTGGTGAGGAACATGATGTGTTTGGTACAAAAGGTCTGACTGAATTTATCTAAATTTTCTACACTGTCATATGAATAGTGTCTCTGTAGTTAATTGTTTATTTAATAGGTAACTGAAAATTCAAAACCTAAATTCAATTGCTGAATTGAAATAAAGAGGAAATGTAATTTTACATTAAGGAACAAGTTCAATTCATCTTTGAATGTGGAGTTGTCATCAATTTATTTCTAATTCAGTAAGTGCATATGAACAATTTAAATACCTTTTGATTGCCAATTTATAACATAGCTTTGATTTCAAAGCAAGTCTGGGTTTTCCAGTAACAAGAAAGGCAGAAAATATAGTTTGAAAAGTAAACAAGCCTCAGTGGGATCAAAGCATTAACCATTCTCTGTGTCTCTTCAATTACTACTAATCATTTGAGCTACTGCAGTTCGCAGAACAAATCATAATTCCCTGCTTTGAGAAGCACTTCCTATGTGTTGCAATGTTTAAAAACAGACTTATGGATACAGACACTAAAAGATGGGTCTCAGAAAATAAGACTATTTTGTTATACCTTCAATAAACAATTGCCCAGAAGTTCCAAAATGCAATCAAATTTATTAAAGAAAAATGTGATCCTTTCAGCTATGATCTAGAGCAAGAAAAAATAATGTTCAACCTTTGGAATGCTGCATTAACTTTCTGACTGTGGAAGTGGAAAAAAAGATCAGGTTTACCGTAGAATAAACTCTGAATTTACAGAACATGAAACAGGTTGCTTTCATTCCTGTAACTTTAAAAATTTGGTCAAATCCAAAAATAAATACAACTTTATTCAGACTCATATGTAGCATAGCAGACTATTGTGTCAGCTATGCAAAAATGTGCCAGTCTAGGCATCTTAACATTCTTGGCATACCTAACACATTTTTTGTCTAGTTGCAGATCAATATTATGGAAGTAGGAACCAAAGCATTGAGATTTATCATTTTTTAAGGTGTACTGCTTTTCTTTACAGGTTATTCACAAAATGCAAGCGATCTGGTGCCTGGACCTAAGAATGTCACAACTAAATTGCTTTTTGAAATTAATATTCTTCTTGTGATATTTTAGAGAAAATGTGATTCTTGTTCCAGGAAATAAAGCTGCTTTAAAAATCACTGTCCTAATATTTTAGATAGGTTTGGTTTTTTTTTCCTAAAAAACCTAGTTCTTCCACAGAATATATTATTTACTGCAGAATTTAGTCCAAGATCAGTTTAAATGGAGAAAAGGTCTTTGTCCATTATGTTAGCCATTCTTACATTTGACACTAGTTAAATAGCCAAATTAGGTTATTTTAATTTATCAGAGAAAGAGGTATGTGAGAAGCAAACGGAACACTCTGGTTGTGTTAATCTCCTGTATAGCCGTGCAGATAGCACTGACAATTTCCAAAAAAGATAGAGTTCGTCTTAGTGTTCAAAAAGTCATAATCTGATCAGGTTGAGTACCTCAGTAAAGTTCAAAGGCAAAAATGACCTAGCTGTATAATCAGAAACATCAAGCGATCCAATCATTGTATTCCAAGGAAAGATTGTTCTCACCTCTGGTATAGGTTGAAGACAATATCCAGCTTGAAGAACTCAGATGAGGGAGGGTAAACAGGCAGATTCTGAACGGCTCTGTTTGGAAGCTGTTCCTGTGATGCAGTTTCATCTACATAGGTTTGAAAATCAGAATAGCCAATATCATCAGTACATCATTATTTGTTATTTAATGCCTGTCTTTACACGCTCACATACTGAAAGAAGAATTTCAAGGTCCCAATTTTGTGGAAACATCCTTGTTGATTAGTTCTTAATTCATCATTGGTTGTTACTTCCCAAAAGGAAGGATTCAAACACCTTTATCATTCAAATATCAATAATTGCTTTTTAAAGTTGCTTCTTTACACAATCATGCTCAGCATCATACTTCTGCTGAATGATCTTTTGTTTCTGCTTCCTGCTAGATGATGCATATTCCTTCAATAGCTCTAATTGTACAGAATGGCAGGACCCCTGAGGGCCTCGGTCTCACCCAAAGATGTGGATTCAATAGCTTAGACTAAATGTCAGCTGTTCCTTCAATCTACTACTTCTGCCAATCCTTGTGCCTGGTATTTATTTTTGTTTTATGTTTACCCTACAGGGCTCTATGAAAACTATCCAACCAATGCAGAACCAGAATGCTGTGATGTCAGATGGGGACTATTATCAGATCATCAACCCAAAGGGACTATAAAAACAAGTGGCTCAACAACGTGTCACAGGACATCTCTCACAGTTTCATCAGCATCAAGACTGTGTAACAGCAGACTTAAACTGTGTGTTCTTGTATTAATTCTCTTACATACAGTACTTACAGTCTCAGCAGCACAGAACTCAACAGGACTGGGCTTTGGAGGCATAACATCTTTGGAAGATAATTCAACCAATGAGGAATAAAAGAAAGGATTCATCTTACATGCTAAAAACACAACAGGCCCAAATTACTACAGTCAAAAATAGCAAGGACTGAGTGCTTTACCCTCAGATCTCTTCTTGAATGACCTCTTGGGTAAAATGAAAAGAATGGGCCACTACCCAAACAACAAGGACACATAAACACAGCTTTTTATTGACTAAAAGGCTGTTTGGTGACTTAACTTTCTCACACCATTTTATACACTGTGTTTTAATGTTTGGAGTTTCTTTTTTTGTTTTGTTTTTTGCACTTGTTAATACAGGATTTTATTTTTGGGACGGTTTCTCAAAGCTAAATTAAGTCTTTTCCCTGTCGATATATTTCTAGTCATTGTGTGTGTTCATCTGATAGTTCTGTCTTTTATGTCCTGTCAGTTTCTACTAGAGGAATGACTGCTATGATTTCATGACAAAGCAAAAAAAAAAAAAAAAAAAGAAAAAAAAAGAAAAAAAAAGAAAAAAAAAGAAAAAAAAAGAAAAAAAAAGAAAAAAAAAGAAAAAAAAAGAAAAAAGCAGAAAAAAAAAAGAAAAATATAGAAAAAAAACCCCCAACAACATAAAAGCCCACAAAAACTCCAACAAAAACCCACAAAAAGAACAACAAAAAAAAATTTAACCAAAAAAGAGAAAAGAAAAAAAAAAAAAGGAAAAAAGCAACCACGAAAAGAACCCCAAACGAACCTTACTGTCCTCTTATCCATGGGAACCATTCATCTCCTTTCCCTTTCCCATCTATCGTCACAGACAACATACATTTGCTTTTGTCTGTGTAATCACAATGAATGGGTACACAATTCCAGTGTGCCTCTGCCACTGTTGCACAAAACAGTTGACTGAGCAAACCCAAAAGGAGCATGAAGGGGGTTCCTTTTAGCTGAACAAACAAGTGCTCTCCTCACAAGGTGGGATCGGACAGTTAAAATGTGTAAAGAAATATATAACAAACTGTTGCTCCAATACCCGTTTTGAAGAAGTCCAGTCCTTTCTCACTGGTCAGTTGAACAGGAGCAGCCTTTTCTAGATATGCTAAGTAAAACCAGTTATGCTCAGCAAGTTGAATAGTTGGGAAGCCTTCATATTGGAGGTGAAGGATTGACATTCATTGTGAATCACGTTTTGAGTTCTCCTGCTGTCACGTAACCAGCAGCTTTCCATAACAAATGGGAGCCAGAACCTCCAAAATTCAGCTCTTTTTGTCTCAGCAAAATTACACTAGAAGTCTTTGAACATCTACAATACAAATTATCTCTTTGGTTTGATTCCATTGTTTTTCTAATACCTACATGTCGTTGAAAGTAACTCTAGCTTATTAAGGATGCACAAGAATGTGTTAGCACAGATAAAGAAACTATTTTTTTTTAAATATATAGGACAACCGTTTTCATAAATGTGCAATAAAAACAGTAAAGATATACTAGGATACGAGTAGTCGAGAAAAGATTGTAATATGACTGCTGATTTTTCATTGTTTGGGGTGGTTTTGAATTTGTTTACTTTTATTTTTGTGGGAACATTTCACCTGCTGAGTGTATGAGAACTTGCTTTTTAAAAAGGCTTTTTAGAGTTTACAGTAGAATCAATGGAAGGAAAAGTTAATAAGGGCTGTTTTTAAAAACTTTACATTCCTTCCTATTCTCTAACTACACTTGGGAAGTGCACTTTAGAGATGTTTGCTGTGTAGCTGGGAAATGAAGGAAAGATATAGAAAATGTTCTCTTAGAAAATAAAATATAGTTACCTACTTTCTAGCTATGAAATACCCCTTGATAAATATTAATGTTGTAAGAACATTTAATCACTGGTGCATAATGCATTTTTGTATACACTTTACGGTCTGTTAAATTCTGGAGAAAAACAAAAAGAAGATAACCATGCTGCTTAAGCGGTTCAAGATGCACATGTTAAGCTGTGAAGCTCAAATATTTTGCAAGAGTATTTGTTTTGATAGTGTTTTGCTACAACCTGGACTGAGGAGCCTAAAACGATCTGTGCAAATACGCCAACAACAAAAAGCACCAGCTAATGCAAAATTCTTCAGCACTGGTTTGTTTCTATAGTTCCTCCCTTCCCTTCCTTGCACATGCTACATTTTGTTCAATAAAACATGGTGCTTTTTATTTATTTTCTTTTCCTTTAGAGCCACATGTGTTAATTACAGTGAATTGATGCAAAATTGGGAGAAAATGTAGAAATGCAAAAGAAGAAGCCTTAACTAATGGTAGAATGTAGACTTTTGAGAGGACAGAAATGTTACTGAAAAGTGATGGAGCAATAACTGGGCAGTGCTCTGGTACTGTACAACAGCTGATAAGTCACACTACTGAGAAAGCTCTTACCAGGTGAGCTCTTGTTCAACTGACCTCTTAATTCTAGTAAGTGTACATGGTCAGTAAACAGTTTGTTATAACCTTTATCTACCTCTGCTGTGCAAAGGCCATCCAATATCCATTTCTGTGATGTTCCTCATGGTTTTTTGTTCACACCATTACTCACTGTCATCTATTTTTACGCTGCACCAATGGAGTACCTAGTCTGGTTCATCTCAATTGATTTGGCACCTGAAGAAGAGTTTTTGTTATTTCTCTTTTGCTTCATGGTGAATTAATGTAGAGAGCTGTCTTTAAGGTGTTTTATTTCTTCTTTTCTGCTCTTCTTCATTCTTCATTGCTTATTTTTCTATAAAAATGTTTTCAAGTGGTGTCAGTGAAAAATGACTCCTCCACTGCTTGGCTACACTCAGTCATGTGTCATACAATATGAGAGAGACAGGAGGAAAAACAGTGACAACAACATCACATGCATAATGTAGCCTAATTAAACTTGGGGAAAATGAAGCAGAAAACAATTACAGACTTTCAATTACAAGTACAAGATGTAATAAATTCATCCCCTTCTCCCTACCTGGAGTTAGTGCCTGCAGTTCAATGGTGTGTGAATTTTCTCTGTCATCTTTTTGAGGTCTATTTCTTTAATTTCTGAAACAAAGAGTAATGTTGCAGTTGAATACTGCTGGGGTATCTGTTACCATTTTCACTCTAGCAGTGTGGGAAGCAGCTTCTCTTGGTGGCACCTGGGACATCAGGAGTAGACAAAGACTCTTCTATGAAGTTAAGCGACATGTAATCATGTATGATGCAAAATTCCATCTCATCCATTTTTCATTCGTAATAGTTTTCCTGGCACAAACTTAAGCATGCTTGATATTGTGCACATATTACTTTTTTTCAGAATAAATTTGCATCTTGCCACTGCTATAACTGCCATCTTGTTCCATTTCTCCTTGTACTGTATGCCTAATACATACATGATAAAGAGCTGGCTTAACAAAGAAGTAATATTAAAATATTTCTGAAAATGAATGACGAGAAGAAAAAGAAAAAAAAGAATATTTATTTTATGATCATATGGAAGGAGTTAATTTCCCATGTCTTTTATCGTCTTCTTTTCTGCAATAGGGAAAATGCAGATTTTGTGCAATATGTTAATACTGCTAAGCCAAATGTCATATAACATAACCAGAGCTATATGTTATTCCTTATTGCATTTGCATTCAGTAATACAGTATATTGATGCTTTTCTTTCATTAAAGAGACAGTATCTTTTTTCTTTTTCTTTTTTTTTTTTTAATATAGCAGGTGAAGGCTGTCCTTCTGCACACCATAATTTAAAGACAAAAAAAACCAATAAAATTTTAGAATGAAGTTTTAGTTCTATAAATGATGAAACCAAGCCATCAGCTGCCAAAGAGTCTGTGGAACAATAGTTACCAACCAAACAAAGATATTTCTTCTTGAGGGTTAAAAATAATTTTATTCTACGTGATTAAAGAAGAAAGAATAAAAGAATGAGAGCTGTATTTGAAACAGCAGAGATAGAAGGTTTCATCTGGTACATGTTGTGACTCTCAGCTTATATAGTTATACTCTTCTATTAAAGAGTGAGGGACAAGGACATTGTCTTCTGCTCTCTCTGTACCTGTTATGATAATGAGTGTCCTTTTTGTAAGTGTTGCCTCCCTGCACAGAAGATACCTGCCTACCATGAGAGCTGAAGATAGTATATGCACACAAATTTACGCAGTGAAACCTGTCTTAAGTGACTATTCAAAGCACAAGAAAAACTAATTTGCCGAGTAGACCTAGATTTTAGGAAATTTCAAGAAACGTGTGAAGAGTCACCTAAGCAAGGAGTCCGTGAAGGTGCCTAGTCCTTACTGCAGCTTTCACTGTATGTCCTACCAGTGCCACAGCCCCGTGATAAGCCCTGCTCAGTCAGGCTTCAAGCTGGGCTCAGAGTCATGCTGACTTCAGTGAGCCTTGATATAGGTAAAGGCATGCACCCACAAAAAATTCACAGTAGCACATAGGTCTCGATTCGTTATCCCATAAATCTTTACTCAGGAATTACTCTACTCATGGGCATATTTTCTAAACAGAAGATCACTGGGTTCAGCTCTAGCCAAGTCTTAACAAGAGATTGGCAAAAGCATCTTAATGGTGAATGGTTCTATTTTATTATTATTGTCTACTCATACTAGTTTGGTGAAGAAGGGGTTTCATAATTTAACTATGAGCACAGAGGAAAAACTACCAGAAACTTTGTCTTTGTGGAGAAGAGATTAAACCACCTTCGTGAGGTAAAAAGAGACTTTGCCATCTTCCAGCAGCTGTCAGCAGTCTTCTAGAAAAGCTTGGGAAAATAATATGTCCAGTCCTGAGTATGATAATTCTCATTAAAGCTAGATATTTTGATGGGAAATAGGACTGGAGCACATACCATCTCAACTGAAGGATATAATTTGCCAATATTTGCTACAGCAACTGTGAGAAATTACATTACTGACCACTGGTGTCTAGTACTTTCCAGCGTTTTTACAAATGTTAACAACCTTGAGGTTTCCCTGGAGGGAGAAGAGAGAGAGAACAAGTATCATTCTCGGAAAAAAAAAAAAAAAACAAACGAAAAGGCTGGGCCAACTTGGAAAATCCATCTGAGAAACAGATATAATTCTTCAAAATACAACCAAGATGCAAAAAAAAAAAAAAAAAAAAAAAAAAAAAAAAAAAAAAAAAAAAAAAAAAAAGAAAGAAAAAAGAAAAGAAAAAAGCATATGTAGGTGTAGATTTATATAGAAATAGACCGATTTCCAAAGAGAGAGACAAAGATATATGTTCTCTGCAATTATTACAAATACAGCATACTGTAGAGCAAAAATGCCAAAGGATAAGACCTATAAAAAAAAATAGAGCAAAATTGCTGTATTTATATTCCTTACTATGGAGTGTGAATTTCCAGGTAGAACTTCAGCTGTAGAAATAGATTTTATAATAAAAAAGTAAATAATTTGGGCAAAAGGGGCATGTTTGGTTATTTTTTCCACCATACTGTCTCCTATGAGTTTAGTTTTTCTTCTGAACTTTTCCTTGAAATCATTGGCTTCTGCAGGAAGATCCCAGCACAGACCTCATCCCAGCAGTTCCAGTGGCTGTCAGTGGCACAGGAGGTCTCAGTCATTGGTCCTAAGGGATAGCCTGTGTCCAAAGTGCTGCTTCAGCATTTCAGTTCAACCTCTAGGCTCTCACTCTCTCCTAACACTCTGTTTATCTCTTGGACACACATGAATTGACTCAGTTTCCTCTTCAGAGGGGCATGTGCTTGCCCTGCTTACACCTTCTGCCTCAGTCAGGCCGCCTTGCCCAGGGCAGAGGAAACACTGCTGTGCTTTAAATGCAATATGTGCACTGAGCACCCTGAACAGCTGGAACAGGATAAACATAATAAGCATGCCTCGGAATCAGCCCTCTGAGTAAGTCAGCTGCACATGTCTCTGAACCCTTTCACTATTTTCACACTGAGAATTATCTCAGTGGAAGGGGTTTATCAGCCAATCTTTGTCAAATCACTCTGCAGCTGCAGTTAAGACATTACTCCTCCCAGCTGCCCCCCTTGTACTATTTTGCCGGGATTTATCGTCTAGGGTAGGACAAGAGAAAAGAAGAAGTGATGTCCCATTCCAGTGGAAAATGAAGGACACCTGGATGAAGACTAGAGTGCCAGCTGGACAACAGTAACCTAACATGCAAACCTTTCCATGGAGTCTTTAGCAGTGGGGGAAATTGAAGATAGAAGAAGGGTACTTTCTGTCAAAGGGATAAATCAGGCAGCAGAGGGATATATTTTCATATATCACTACAACATGTATTTGAATTCATCCTTAGTCAGGACAACACTGAGCACTGCAGCACCAAAATTTTATGTGTCTTATAAGTGGCAAATTTTATGTGTCTTACAAGTGTGTTTTATCTGAATTAAGGCAGATGAAGCATAATACACAATAGGAGCTGGTGATGCAAACCAAGAATTTTCTGAGGAAGGTACTACCTAAGCCAGTGTTCTACACAGAATGAGATAGTCCTATTTTACTCCTGCTCTCTTGGGGTCATTCTTGGAACATCCAGGAAGTCCCTATGTCTACCTGGGATTCACATTTCTGAAGGTTTTTTTACTAGACAGGCTCCTCCACCAGCTTTTTTGCATGAAATGCAGATGTAGGATGAAGTGGCAACATGATACCATCAAGAATGCAGTGACTGAGTTTTCTGTGAATGCAGATCAGTCCTTCTTTCATCATCAGACAACTCTTATTGAATTAGAAAGAAAAACTGTTTTTATTTCTTTTCTAGTGTTTCTCCAGTGGACACAAATAAATGAACTAGTAATTGCTCTAGTACAAATATACAAGACCTGGTTACTGCACACATATAGGTGATAGATGCTCCTTTCCTCCTCTGAGGAATGTTGATAGATTATATATTAAGCAGTCAATAACCTGATAGCATTATGTAATTTTGACAGCCTTTATTATAATTTCCACAGGGAATTCAAGTGTGCTCAGCTCTACTTATTTCATTTGATGATGAAGGGCACCTCGCACTTTACAAGACCAAATTCCTATGTGGCAGTGGCACTTAACTATTGCCAGCCAATATTCAGTTTTCTGGGAAAACTCTGAAAAAAGCAGAGCAGCTACGTAAGTTGGAAGATATCAGACCTGTGACAAATAAGAAAAATAATCAGTACCTGTTTTCAGTTTTGTAGAAAACCAGTAAAAATAAGGGCAAAAGAAAAAAAAAAAAGTCTTTCTCCTTCCCTCCCTCCACTTCTCCCTTTCTCTGACACTGTCACCAGTCTGAACTAGAACATAATTTTGCCTTGGTAGCCCTCTGAAAAATTAAATACATTTGATGACAGGAAAAATTCTCTTATTTCATATTTCCTATGCATGTAGAATAAAAACCAGGACAAAATAATGAAAAACCACGAAACAACTAATGAAACAAAAGTATTTATTTCTTCATCCACAGAGAGGGATGTTCTCACATCATTTCCTATTCATCATTAGTCTACAGGTCCACTGAATTCAATGGGACTCACTCTTTTCATTTAGATGGAACTAGGATTAATGTCATGGATCAAAACCTGCCAGTTTCAGAGCAAGTCCTTCCACTGACTTCAGGGAGGATTTGAAAAGCCCAGGGTCCCTCTGAGCACAGATAAACTCACGTGGATAAGATAAACAAATGTGATCAGCTGAAAGATTGAAATGTTCCTACGGTTTGTCCAAGGGTTTGGTCAAATAATTAGCTGCAGCTCTATGCAAAAGTCATGTTGAGCCAAAGCTTTGAGCTTTGATTTGATAGACCTTTCTTTTTCTGAACTCTAACAAGTTTCATTCAGGGTTTGAATATGCAAAAACTTACACAGGATTATAAATACAAGAAGAAAGACAGAAAAAAATTTATAATATTTTCACTCCCACAAGTGAAAATGAAATTTAAAAATTCTGATAATTTCATTTTTTTCAATTAACCCTTAATGTCAATTTATTTATGTAGTTCTTCAGAGGCTGCTTGGTTTCACTTGTTTGTTCTCCTTTGTTTTGTTCAAAACCAGATTTTTGGCCTTTTAAAGATTCAGATTGAACTATGCAGCTACAAATTACGTGTTTCTGTTAAAAGATTTGCAATTAAAATTATTCTACTCTTCTGTTCCTTCCAAATTGTATGACAGAAAGCTCATGTTAAAAGCAGATTTATTTAACTGTATTTAATCTTGTTTCTTTTTTCTTTTCTTTGTTATTTGTTTTTATTTTCTTTCTTCAGAGTTAAGGACTGGATTTTATTTGAAATGGGCTAAACTGGCATCAGTGTTTTTTAACTATATGGAATGTCCTATGATTCTTAGCATTGAAAAGAGGGCTATGTGGTCCTTTCAAAAAAAAAAAAAAAAAAAAGCTGTAAATTGTAATATTATATTAAATATTGTATTATTATAGCAACTTTAGTTAAGCAACTAATACTATCTTTAATTTTTTACAGAGAACTTTGATGAAATAATTTATTACAATGACTCACAGAAAAACTTGTTTTCAAAATGACAGGAGAAACTGTTGAAGATTGTGAAAAAAATACTAAAAATAATGCTCTATTAAGAATAAATTTAAAGATGCAAACAGTGAGTCTGACTTTTTGAGTCAGGGTTTTGTGACTGAAATTAAATCCAAGGTTGTGGGGGGGGGGAAAGGGACTTTAAATAATGCTTAAAATTTAAACAAAATTCTTTTCAAAAGAAAAAGAAAAGAGATTAAAAAGCCGAAACATTTATGTTCTGACCTGGACTTCAGTTACTTATTTCATAAATTGCCATTGACAAAAATATAAAGATTGAGGTAATTTCCTCATATTCAACTGGTTTTCCAGACTGTGCTGTATAACACAGCAGCAGTACTTTACAGATGTTCAGCTCAGATCTCCTATGAAGGGCATAAAATTAGAAGATAATATCCACAAAAGAAAAGCATTTTATTTTTAGAACACATATGTCAAATTTCAATGGTGCAACATCTACAAAAATACATGTTCCCTTATTACCTATGGGATATTCAATGAGGATGTGAATTCATAATTGGTAGTAGATACTTGTGCACCTGGTTGCACAAGGATCAATTCTTCTCAAAAAAAGACTGGCAACCAAACAACAGTTCAAAGGGGTGAGTATAGAGACGTTTACAAGTCAGATTTCAAATGTTTTAGGAACTGTTTTGGGTAACAGTAAATTATAGCAACCTGTCTGTGGAAATCAATGCTGACCCTCCTGATAAAATTGATCAAAATTCAATGAAGCCAATTAAAGTACTGCAGCAAATCACAGATGAAAACAAAAAGTTATTTGTAACATTCTGAGCTGTAAATATGGTGTGGAAATAAACCGGAAGTCTCACAGTTGCCTCACAGATGTGTAGCCTGAGATTGCTACGCACACATTCACAGCCACCTACCTTTTTTCATACCCACCTGCTCACACAGGTGGGTACCTACAGTGGATAAACTAAGTCCACTACAATGTGCAGAGTACAAACAAGTTTGTCCAATGTACAAACTCCTTTTTGCATGTTATAATGTCTGTGTTGAAACCAGATTTCCCTTATGATGAATAGCATCCAACGTTACGAAGGAGAACAATTTCTCTGATTCAGTAGAGTAAAATCTGTTCCAGCAAGGGCAGTTTTTCATTAGACTTCCCAGACGGAGATGTGAGGACGACATTTTGTTTCAAACCTGTGGTCAAGGTCTCCTCTACTGCAATGAGATCGAGGTTTCATTTTATGTATGCAACATCATCAGGCATAAAGCGAATGCAGGCTAAGTGTGATTCCTGTTTTAAGAAAACCATTTGGGGCACAGAATGAAATATTTTCTCTGGCTGGCCATTTTCACATGGGGATGAGAAAAAGGAAACAGAGCATGAGTAAACCAAAGTAAAACTCATTAAGCATTTGATATATGTAATGTTATTTCAAGAACCCTGTTGTTCTTTTTTTCTTTATAACATATTTTCCATCTTTTTATTTTATGGTTGGATTGCTCCACTTTCCTTAATAAAATCTCACAAGATTTTACTAGTCTATGCTCTATGCTGAAAGTGATGGATGATGTTCTTCAAAAGTAAATGCATTTACCAGACCAAGCAAAGATTTTTTTCAAGCCTTCACTCCTACCCTGTTAGTTTATCCAGCCCTCTTCCATGCCCAGTTGTTTACTATGGCCTCCTCTTTAGTATGCCTCGAGCATTTCATAGAATCATAGAATTGTAAAACAGTTAAAGTTGGAAGAGGCCTTCAAAGATCACTTAGTTCCAGCGCTCCTCACGTGGGCAGAGATACCTTTCGCTAGACCAAGTTGCTCAGAGCTCCATCCAGCCTGGACTTGAATACTTCGACAGATGGGAGATCCATAATGTCTTCTGGCAATCTGTTCCCACATCTCACCACCCTCATTGTAAAAAAAATCTTTCTTGTGTCCGATCTATACCTACCCGCTTTCAGTTGAAAACTATTCCACTTGTGGTGTCACTCCAGTGTCTCTGTCTTTCTAAGCCCTCTTTATACTTTGAAAGGCTCCACGGAGTCTTCTCCAGGCTGAACAACTACAGCTCTCTCATCCTGGCTTCAGAGGAGAGATGTTCCAGCCATCTAACAATTTTCGTAGACCTCCTTTGGTATACTCTATCTGGTACTGGGGACCCCAGAGCTGGATGCAGTACTCCATGTAGCATTTCACGGGAGTGGAGTAGGGCTTCATCCTGCTCATCATGCTTCTTTTAATGCAGCGCAGGAAAGGATAGCTTTCTGGGTTGTAAGAGCAAAATGATGGCTCATGCACAATTTTTCATTCACTGATGTCCCTAAGTATTTCTCTGTTTGGCTGCTCTCAATTCGTGCATCCACCAATCTGTATTGTTACTGGAGATTGCTCAAACTCAGGTCTAGGATCAGGCACTTGGCCTTGTTTAACTGAGTGAGGTTAACATGGGCCCATCACTCAAGGCCATCAGGTTCTTCTTGATGAAATAAATCCCTTCCTTCTCTCAAGCGTATTTAACAACTCAACTTGATATCAGCCACAAACTTGCTGAGGGTGCACTCAATCCCACTGCATCTAAATAGACTAGGTCCCAGCACAGGCTCCAATGGGACACCACTTGAACCGTTTTCCGCTTGGACATTTGGTTACTGACTGTAAGACTTTAGACATGGCCATCCAGCTAATTCCTTATCCATTCAATAGTTCATCCATAAAACACATATCTCTCCAATGTAGAATGGAGGAGTTGTGTGGGACCATTTCACAGGCCTTACAGAAGTTTGGGTAGATGGTTTGTAGCTCTTGTTTTGTCCACTGATGCAGTCACTCTATCACAAAAGGCCACTAGATTAATCAGGCATGATTTATGTTGGTGAAGCCATGTTGACTGTCTCAAATCATCCCCCTGTCTTCCACATGCCTTGAAATAACTTACAAGAGGATCAGTGCCATCATTTTACCAGGTGCAGAAGTAAGAATGAGTGATTAGTGGTTCACAGGGTCCTTCTTTTTTACCGTGTTTAAAAACGGGTGGGCTATTTCCCTTTTTCCAGACACTAGGACTTTGCCTGATGGCCATGACTTTTCAAATAGTCATGAGTGGCAACTACACCAGTTAATTCCCTCAGGAACCTGGGAGACATCTCTTTGTGTCCTGTGGACCTAGTCATGTTCAGGTTCCTCAGGTCATCTTGAATCTGGTCTTCACTTATGATGGGTTGGACTTTGTTCCCCTCATCCTTGCCTTGAGGTTCAGTGACTTGCGAGATTTACACTCTTGGAAATCTTTATCTTTCCAGAATACGAATACATTTCTTCTTGTCAAATGCACAAACTCCTTTACCTTATTTTAATCTAAGAGTGATATAATAAAGATTCAGGAATTATATGAGGAATTATATTTTTTTCCCCAAGGAAAATTAAAACAGAGCAATATGGAGAATTAAGCATTTTACTTTATGCTATGACTCAGATACTTCATAGAAGTCTTGGCTTCTTCAAAATGTTTTAGAAAGATACCAAGAGAAAAGCTTAAATTAAAGAAAACTTAAATTCAGAAGAACATAAAGGTTGCAGAAATATCTAAAACTGGAGCTACAGCTGAATGTACTACAGCTATATGTAGTCAGAAAGTAGGAGAACTGGTAGGCATAGGCACACAATCCTGTGTGAAATTTAATAACATAGGGTACATAACAATAAAAAAAAATGTATGGAAGCCTGTGTCTAGCACTCTAACAAGTGAGAATTTAAAAGTTAAGAACAAAATTAAAAGTGACAGCAAAATTTCCCAAACAAACCACAAGTTGGTTCAAGATTTTAGGATTTTTTGTCATACAAAAATTAACTGTAATTTTGTGGGGTATGTTGTTTCGGGGTTCTGTTCAAGGGGTGTTTTCACCATTTTAAAGGCATCCTCTGCTACTACCGAAATTAAGTTTTCAGAGTGCTCTGGAAAATTGTTTCTCATCATAAGGGGACCAATCCTCCTGTCCTTGATAATATGCTGCTCCGAGATTATGCTCCCAGTTAAAAAATAAAATTTAAAAAAAAACCCACCAAAAGCAGCTTATTAGCTTTAAAAATAGCATTCCCAAATGAGTGCACTAGCCCTTTTTTTCTGAGGCACCAAAATTTTATATTTGGAAAAAAGAAAATGAACAACCTGTTTTATTAAATAGATTGAAAGATACAGCAGATCTATTTTAATGCTATAATAAAAACTGTGTTTATCCAATAGTGAAGAATCTTAATAAACTTACTTTCAATGATCCAAATTATATGGTAAAAGAAATACACCTTTCTTGTCAATATTAACTTTGTTATACCTACCATTATATCCAGTGTCAGCTCCAAATCAAATATATCTTTTATTTCTATCAATTACTCAATATATAGTAGGAATATGATGTATTCTTACTTTGTCAAAATAATACATGATTACATATTTACTTCAAAGTATCTTATGATTATGACATTATAAGAATTCAGGTCTTCCACACAGAGCTGTAAAAATCAGCCTTGCAAAAAAAGGTAAAATGTGTATCAAGAACTGAATCCAGACCCCACGTGTTTTGAAATATCAAAGGATACATGGAAACCATGTCAAAGTCAGTTTAGACTCATGTGACAAAACCTGGAGGTTCTGGAAAACGAAAGGAAACTGGCTCCATGGCTGGTTTGGTGCTGTGTCATCCACACGGCTCAAACCGTCTAGGTCCTAAATCCAGTCGCACTCCTTTTGGTGGAATACCATGGGATCAAAGTGACTGTGACTTGCCTGCAATGAGGAATTCTGTAACTTTTAGTTCTCACCATACCAGTATGCAGTTCCCGGCTTCAGTAATATTGTGAATTTCTACTCACATATGTACACAATTTTTTGGTTACTCAAGGGGCTGCTTTACTCAGTAGGAAGAATCCTGCTACAGTCAAGAAGTGCTTCCAGAGCTACTCTATGGAAGCTTCGGAGAATGTGTTATCTTCATGGTGTTTGGGGTGGGTTTTTTCTGTACCATTATTACATGAGGTGTCATGGATATTGATACTGTACCTTCCAGAAGCACAGAATATGGGGCAAAAAGTACCCACAGGAAAGCAGTTAAGAATTTTTCATCTTCAGCCAGAACACTAAGTTAAGCAGTAACACCAATCTATTCTGACTTTGAACTTGCACAGTATTTTTTTAAAGCAAAGATGGATATGAAACAAATGTTACATAGGGTCTGAAAAGTCTTTTTCTTTCTAATGCTTAGCATTTAGAAACTTGAAATTTAATTTCTCTGCCAGGTCCTATATTAGGTGCAATTGAATCAAAGGCCTAGAGCTAAAGAACCTCTACTCTTATCTTCTAGAAATCAAAATTCTCATTTAGGTGTTGATGGTCTGTCTCCTTCATAATTCAGGCCTCATTTCACTTCTGAAGAGATGTCCCTGAAGTATCAAATTTTAAAACAGAATAAATGAATTTCTAATCTAAGTAAAATGCATTAATCTATCCATTATAAGTATAATGAATTAAATAAACAAATAAATATGATGCAAATTGAGGCTTGCACTGCCTAGCTGTCATCTACTATCATTTCTACAGCAAATCTACAGCTCTGGGTCAGATCAACACATTCTATAGAATACATGGGAAAAGAAAGTTCTTCATTGGATATAAACATACCCAGAAAACTGTTTAAGCTAGTCAGAGGAAACGTAAACTTTCCCTATTCTCCATATCAGTAAAAATTCCGTATTTTTGCAATAATTTACTCCGCAGGATTTAAACACCATATTCAAATATATCATATGACTGAAGGGAAAATATATGTAAGAATATCAAATGTAATTTCTCTCTTTGTGTGAGGTATCCCTTCTCCAAATGCCCAAGGATAGAATTGAAATGAAGAAGAGGAGATTTAACAGTATTTCTGATATTGGGGGCGGTAGTGGTGGGGAGCTAACTGCTTTCTTTCTCATCTCTTTCCCCTTGCCCTCCTTGTATTACTGCACACTCTCTCATGCTTTTTTTCAATAAAGCAGTTCAAATGTATGCAGTACATAGGTGATGGTGGTTTAATTTCTTTCCTGGGGCAGAGATCTGCTTCCTTCCTGCAAGTGCCCTCACTTGCAGGCTAGTGGGCACAGTGTGACTTCTCTTTGTCTTCTTTTGCCACCATGTATGACATATTTCCAGTTTCAAATTAATGGGGACAGAAAAAAAGAGCCTGGGAACAAGAATGAAATAGTCAAGAGGGCAGATAAATTTGCTTCCTTCACGTCCTTTTTCTTTCCCAAGTTTCAGGATCTTGCTGTAATACATTTCACCTCATCCATCACATGCAGGGACTTCACGACTCATTATCTTCTTTTTCTATAAGGGGATCCTCCAGGAATGTGGCTGCTCAGGACACCTGGCCCAGAGAAAAGGAAGGCAGAGTCAGATGTTCCATCCACTATGAGGCACAGGATTTCCAAATCCCAACATTTTACTTTGCCCTCACTACCTTTCTTTAAATCTGAATATTTTTTCAATCATTGGAGAAAAAATTCTAGCCAGTTCTATCTATTTTCAAATGGCATAGTGATCCCAGTCATGAATTTAATTTTTTGTTAGTACCATTAGCCTGTTCCTTGAAAGAGTTGGATATTTTCTGGTCACTTATTAATGTGACTTCTTTTACTTTTTCATTACAGTAAGCCTTAATAGTCAATAATACTGAGTTCATAAAAATTCCTCTCGAATCAAATTATAAGACAAACAACAAAAAACCCAAAGTAACTTTGCAGTTACTTTTACCAACTTTTGTTGTTGGTTTTGATTGTTTAGAAACGGTGTTACTGCTTATAAATAAGTTTCACCCCAAACAAACTCCAGCTCTTAAGAAAAATCCATCTGTGTATGGTGACAGAAGGTGGTTCAGGGACCCCCTCATGAATGACGTATTGGCTAGTGGAATCTCAGGTCCTGTGTTCAATGTATTGGTTTCTTTTTTCCCATCTAAATATTCTTTAAACAATGAAATGTGAGGAAAAGAATGAAGGAAAATTTTGCATACATTTCTCTGCCTAATTTCAGCTGGCTTTTCCTCAGGATATTACCTGAATCAAGCAGCTTCAATACTATTTCTTAATAACCTCAGAGCTTCCAAAAACTAATTGATTTTCTTTACTAGCCACCAGGTGGCAATCATAAACTTCCATAAACTTAGCCCGCTCTATCAACTCTTCTGAAGCAGCTGCTGCAGACAGAGAATATGCTGTAAGCAGAAAGCAGAAACAGGTATCTCCATGGTGACTATGATACTGTGTTGTTTGTCATGGGTGAAACTAGATGAAACCATGTTCATGCTTCTAAATTACGTATTTCATCTCGTTAAGTCCTGAGGAGATAACCTTGAAAAAAATGTGTTCTGCTGAAAGATGTACTTTGTCTCTCAAAGAGCCTGTTGATAGCTTATTATCCATGTGGCATTTTCAGCCTTCCAGACAGTGACCACAGTGAACGTTCCCGAAAAAAATCTATATGGATTTTTAAATTGCCTTTTCTACCCAAGTAAAACCTAATAATAATTCAGCTTAAGTACTTGTTTTTCTCTCTCTCTTATCAGGGCTTTGAGTGAGACATTGCAAAGCTATGGCAGCCAGAGAAAGAGATTCTGCACTTTCCCTCTCTGTATAATTTGGCTTTTAAAGAACTGAGAGCCCTTCAACAGAATCTTGATTTTCAACATCATTATCATACTCTGAAAACTGAAGATGGAAAGCTCTGGTCTGCATGCGTGTTTTATTTTGAACATTCCTGTTGGGAGAGATATAGCTAGTTTTACCAACTTTTTTTTTTTTTCTGAAAGTGTTTTAAGACCTTAAACCCCACTGACTTTTGATTTTCATTTTTTTTCTTCGACATTGTTTTTCTTCGAGGTCTATTGCTCCTATACCTTTACCTGTAGGTCTTTCAGTCTGAGCTCCCATATGGTTGGATTCTCTTGAAACTATCTTCTACTTAGTTGCGTTACAGATAGCTGGAAAACAAAACAACGAAAGAGAGATGTAAAGAATACATTGATTTTACTTAATCTGATGGGAATCATGTATTTTAATTACAGTACACTTTGTTTCATCTTTTAAAAAATGGCACAAACAAAAGAAAAAGGAAAAATTTTGAAAATAATTCAAAACACAGTAAGAATATCTGGAAAAGAAAAGTTGAATAATTAAAAACAAAAAGAGAAGTCTCAGGGATAAAAGAAGAAAAAAAAAAAAGAGCAGTTTAAGAACTGATGTAAGCCCTGATATTAGTTGTAGGAAAAAAAATCCACCCTCCAACAGGCTTGAAGGACATCAGATTCAGAGCAAGGAAATAAAAGACTACCGTACCCTGTCTCCCGTTTGCTGGTGAAAATTACTTTCAGAAATGACAGTGTTAAGAGGACACGGAAAAACAGTAATAATTAAATCATCTCCATCAACTTGAGGTAGCATAAAGACAAGACAGAACCTTATAGACTGATATTGTCTTTGCCTTAACTATTTACGATTTTCTATTTTAAGTGTTCTTCAACATTTTTCTGGAGCATTTGTTAGGTACAAAGCAGGGAACTGGCAGTCTAGGTGTGTGATTTGATGTAGAAATTCTTGTGATGATGCAGTCTGTTGCTGTCTTGGGATTTTTACTGCCCTCCAACACACACACACACACACACACACACACAGAGTTTTGTGTGTTCTCGTCCCTGAGCAAAGCCAAATTTCAGAAGTCAAGTACACTTCCATTACAGTTTTAAATTCCTATCTGTCATTCAGAGATAAGCTAAATTTCATTTCTTATAGTCAAATCCAGAAGAGGTTTAATATCACTACATGAAAAGCAAAATCAGGTAATTTCTGATTTTAAAAAGAGAGAGACTCTCTCCATGCACTCACCGTGAAAAATACAATGGCTCTCTAGGTTCATGAATCCGAGATATTTTTTCCTGCCTATAACTTGCTGTTCTCAGCAGGAGCTGGTAGATGGCAGTGTTGTTACACTATTCGAAGAAAGCATTCGTTTCTGGTTTTGTCAGAAACCATCACTTCAATCCAACATTACAAAGTCAAAGCATAATTACCACTAATGCTCCCCCTCTCTTGAGCAATGCCATCAGGGTATATCCTGCAAATGAATGGAAACTGTTAATTATAATTATATTAGACACCCATATTGTACATTTCAGGAATGCCGGTGTAGTCTTTGGATCTTTGTTTATCATTACACAGGAGATATTAAAGTAAAAGGATGGAGACCACAGTGACAACACTCCTTTATAGTATGAAAATTATGCATCCTATTTCATTAACAGCTCAGCCCAATAATTTAAAAGTGCTTGTAATTGGATTATTCTGTGCCCATATTTTACACATATGTCACCGAAAAAAAAGGAAGAGAATGTTTAATTAATCTTTTTTTTTCTTAGATTGTTTGCAATCTAATTAAGATGTTTGCTTTCATTGAGAATGCAATAATATTTCATATTTATTTTGCCTTGAAACATATATCTTCATTTTCAACCCAACCTCCAGGGAACTATTTCAAGTACAGCTATAATGTGTTTACAGCACAAAATCCTGTCTCTGAAGAAACTGGGGAATAGCATGTACTTCCTTAGCTCTTCATCCTTTCTTCTTCACACCAATTTTCTGAACTCTGTTTTCCTTTTCACAAAAACACTAGTTTATTCTTAGCTCCCTGACCTTTCCAGAAAAGACCTGTCATCTTTCATTCAGCATTTTATTCCATCTTCCATCTTCCACAAACTGACTGGTGCACCTCCCTGACATCTTTCAGCTATGCTGAATCCTGACTGCTGCACTGACTCTGCAGGTGTTACCTTCTTCGAACTTCTGCTGAGTCTTCCTGGAACTTGTCTGAAATTAGTATTAGGAAAGTATCCCTTTAAGCACCCACTAACACATTCATTTGTACTACTTTTACTAAGCCAGTTTGACTAAATTACTGCAATGCAACCCTCTGCAGTGGTGATGCAATTGTACTGTTGTAGAAGACCTCCTGCTGGCTGTAAACACACATCTTTCCCAGCTATAGCAGGGCTGAGTAGGCTGTTAAAGCCTGCAGAAGATCCTTACTTAGGTCCTAGCAAACATCTCTACCAGCGTTTTCTCCATCTGAAAGTCAGCTTCCACAGTTCCAAAATGTTCCATGCAAAATGAGCCAAATCTGCAATGAATTGCACATCATTTTGAACTGATCAAACCATTAAGCATGCAACTTTTTCCTAATCAGACCAGGATCATAACCCAGAAAAGAGCTGTCTCACAGAAGCGCAAAATACAGGTGCCAGGACTCAGCTTTTCCTCACTGTAACCAACAGAACGTTGTTCAAATAGCCTTTTACTGTCCTAAATCATACTGCTAAATAGTTGGCTGCTCATAACCACTGCACTAGACCATTTAAGCACCACACAGATATTTCTCCTCGAAAGGCAATGCCAAGGTATCTTTTTTTTTTCCTGGTATGACTTTATAATCTTCCTCAAACCCAAGTTGGTCCTCTACCAGTATTTCTGCCATGTGGCCAGTAGTCTGGAAGGTCCAGGAGCTGCAAGGCAAGCTGAGGTACTCAGGGGACTGCGTGTACAGCAGAAGACCTTGAAGGCTTCACTGGAGGCAGTGTTCCTTGGACTCCCCAGGTCACCAGCACTGCAGGAGCTTGCCATGGGGAGTGCCCACAGAGGAAGGAATCAGAAAGCCAGCTGTTAATGAAACAGATTTTTTCCTAAGAAACCTTCCTGGATCCAGTTGGGAAATTAGGAGAATTTGACATGTTTTGGTGGAACATTTGAAATGTTGTTAAATGTGCATTTCCCAGTGGAAGGTTCCCAGACAGCTGTCATAAATTCAGGACAAAAGAGATAAACAAACAACTGAAGACACCATAACCATACTCTTCTGTTCTTTGCATTAATGCCTCAGAAACTCATTTGCAATATAATCCTTTGAGTGTATTCATTTTATCTGAACTCAGAAACAATTCTGTTGACATTTTGCCGGTCTTCAGATAGAAATCATCTTGCAGAAGGGATAAAGATTCCGCATGAATATATGATAAATATACCTTCATTCATCTGCAGCACCCAGGCAGAGTATCTATTATATATCTATTCTCCACATAAACAATTACTCATAAGCAATTATTAGATCAATGTTGACATTGCCATATGTTCAGAGTCAGGTCCCATGTCCCTGGTATGTCTCAGAGAGATACATATGTAGATCTTCATGTATGCAACTCTTAAGAAAACAAATTATGAAACAGAAGTGATAATAACATATCTATGACTTATCATTATGGAAGATCTTACTCCAGCGTCTTTGAGGTTTGTATTGTGGCCTGACATAGTCATCCAAAGTTTCTTCAGGAGAGAACTAGAAACTTCTTGATTGACACATCACCCTAAAGTTCTCATTGTAGGAACATCAAAGAGAGGTAATACAAACTAAGCCTAAGAATGCTTCTTACTTTTGCTGAATAGAAACAAATCTTGAGAAAATAGGTCAAACCTGGAAGAAAAACTTTGGAAGACTTAAAGTCAGTTGAATTGTGCTCTAGTCTGTAATTCCCATATGGACAATCAAGGTCCCTCTCTCAAATAAAAATATTTCTTTCAACTTTCTAAGTGGCCATCCTGGTTACATATAAACATATCAAATATAATGTTGCAATTGACCTCTTTGATCCCAATGTAACCTCTTTATTACAACCTCTTTATTAATAGTTCCATTAACATATTACAACTCTAGGCCAATCCACACTTCTCATTTAAAGCCAAGTTTCAATTCAAGAGTTTTTCTTCTCTTATTTAAAGCTGTTCAGGAAAGAGTGACCTAAAACATTTACGTTTATTTAGGGCAACCATTTTTCACTTGAACATGAAAATCTGTTGATAGGGAGACAATTGAAAGTAAAAAATAAATTCACACTGAATTCTCCATAGGAGAGATATCACATATGTACAGTAACTTGATGGCCAGTTCAGAATGCTGTTGGAGCTCCCAGTCAATCCCATAGGACTTTATGATAGCTTTGCTATCATTTTGTCTCACTCTCTGTGGCATTTATGCGTATACCAAAAATCTGTATTTGAAAGTAGAGGCAAGCAGATATAGCTAGACGTAATCCATTTCAGTACACACAAGTCTCAGGTTTTTTATTATTCTCAGTAACATCATGAATTGAAAAATAGACATTCAGAATTTTAATTTATTTTCACACAAAAAAGATTTTAAAATAACCTCTATCTCTTTTCAGGTATATAGGAACCAGGGAGACTATAATGATATGCCTGCTAAAATCTTGTGAGCTTTTCCAACTGAGTTATTCTTGAGGTTGGATAAACAGAGAAAGACAAACAAAGAAACAGGGAGAGAGAGAACAGGCATACTTTTTTTTTTTTTTTTTTTAAGAAAATAGCCGTGGAAAAATGTAAAATAATAGACATTCACCACTCCAAGGACTCAAAGCACAGGCAGCCATATACAAGCACACTGCAAACCAAAAAAAGTATAGGAGTTTGTTTAGGTTAACTCTGTATTAAAGTCAAATTATTTTTCTAACTTAATCCAACAGAAAAAGAAGGATCCCATATAAACATGTATGGTAAGTAGATGCAAGGCCATTAGAGATCTTGAAACTGAAGAGATGAATTTAGAGTGACTATTAGATATTTTGTATTTATGATTTTCCTTACCATATTCTTTTTTTTCATGCAAGCCATCCATCACTTTTATATGGGAAAATATAGCTTTTAATGATTTTTTTCACTTTGCAATTAATGTTTGAAAGGCAGAATAATAGAGCAGAAAAGCTTATATGTTATTTTCTTTATTCAAAATTTTCTCAGAATTTCCTCATTTTATTTTGGGCCCTAGTTACTCCCGTGTAAGGCTACTGCAAGTGTATTGCAGGGAGATATTTCACTCTGTCAAAACAAGAGCATAAACTCAGAGAGGACATAGTTTTAAGATACACCATAGTTCACATTCGGGAAGCTAGTACAGGATCCTACTGAGGAAGCCAAACGTGAATCCTATTACAATGCATGTGAGAACACAGATCTACTAGAGGTGGACCAGCATGCCTTGGTCCTACTTTAGCTCTCATCCAGCCTAATGATCCCAGTATTATAGGGGTGATTCAATGGAAAACACACTGGAATACCTTCCTTTCTGCTATAAATGATACCTTTTTTTTTCATCATATGTTTTAGCCAGGTCAATGTGACCTAGCTTTACATGGATGATAAAACTCTGCTATGTCACGTGTTTGTACTAGTCAGGCACTTTTACTAGTCAGGCTCGTAAAAGGAAGGTGTTCGGCTTAGGATAATGCAACTACTAAGTTTTCTGAGTGGATCTAGTATTCCATATTTGATGAGTAAAACAAGGCTTACAACCTTACAGACAAGAAAGTCAAACAGAAATTTGCTCATGAAAGATTTCAAATATCCTTGGAGATTGGTTGCCATTAGGCAACTCAAGAGTTCATGTGTGTATCTGTGTTTAATTAGCAGGCTACACCACAGTTTAAAACTCCTCTGCAAGTAGATCTCATCACAACTGTGAACAAGGGCAAGAATGAATATGGTAAACACTTTTAATAAAGCTGCTGTCTCTCCTTGTTTCAGACTTTGTCTTTTAATTTGGGAGTCTCCTATCCCTCTCAGTTTCTAATTTGCCCGTGGCTGCTACAGTTGATCAGCCTCTCTAGTCTAGATTATCTCTACTGCTACAAGACCTCTCAAGAAACACTTTTTTCTACTGCTTAGTGTGTTTATATTAAACAGTTTAATGAGGCATATTGTAGTAAACAATATGACCAGAATAACAGAGTAATTGGAGATGGAATTAGGAGAAGAGCTTTAGTGCTTTAGTGCTCCTACATTTTAAACAGACATGGTTTTTATCTTTTTTTCTCTCTTTTTTTTGAATCGCTCCCTTGAATCTCCAGCGCTTTCCTCCCTTCATCTGATCAGCTGGGTAATTTAATTTAGTGGTGAAGGAAAAAAAGTCCAATTGGGTG
The DNA here is from genome assembly GCA_013398015.1 of Oreocharis arfaki. NCBI lineage: Eukaryota > Metazoa > Chordata > Aves > Passeriformes > Paramythiidae > Oreocharis > Oreocharis arfaki. The sequence continues at coordinate 565,791 of VZRR01006550.1, read as the reverse complement.
CTGCTTTGTTTACTCGATTGTATTTTTCAATGCAAAATGGAACTAACTCACTGAAGAGCTCTGGGAGAGAGTGTAGGGCAGGCAGAACGAAGAACTTTAAAAGCTGCCTTTGTTTTTTTCATTCTTCAACTTCAGACATTAAGTAGCTCTCAGTTGTATTTGTCAAGATAAAATAAAACTGACAAGACCACAGGGTGAGAGAAATATGGCTGTACATATGTGAAGAAGACAAAGTCATCAAAAAGAGAATTCAGAATGGACAAAAAAGTGATTATGGAATAAAAAGAGATTTCTTCCCTTATATTATAAGCTAAAAACAAAAATTAAAAAAACACCTTTACAAGTTACTGTTTAATAAAACCATTTCAAGACATTCAAGAGTGAATGATTGTACAAAATCTTTTGTTCTGCTAATAGTAACTGGTTGCAGGATTTGAACCTCAGGTCTTCATGAAGTCTACAATAATGAAAAAAAATTGGGAAGGTCTAAAGTCAAAGGTGAAATTCAACTCTCAAAATATTTTTTTTTAAACTATCAGAAAACGAACGTGGACCATCTAGTAAAATAAGGGTAAGGCCATGCCCATTACAGCCCAAAGGTATAGGCAGAGACAGCAGATCAGTGTACAGGCAACAGCCACTGTATGTTAGTTTGACTTGGTGCCCAGCTCAGGGACAGGTCTTTGTGACCAGCTGAATGAAAGCAGCTGATGTCAGAGGATGAGGAGTAGTGAAGACCGACCACCAAACTTAGCCTCCTTCATAAACCGTAAAATCAGCCAAACCGTCCTGCCAACCTCTGAGCCAAGAGGCTTTCAAGAAGAAGGGTTGAAGCCTCTGCATCTACAAGGATCCTGCCAGTTAAAGTGGGTCTGCATACTTTTTTATAAAACTTAATAGAAATAATATAGAAATATACTTAATAGAAATATACTTGGTCATGCAACTGAGGTATGAAGTAAGCGAGGGTGCGTGTTAATCAACCAGTGTTGTAGCAAAAGCTGCTTAAACTGAACCCTAGAGCACAGAGCTTCTTAAATGGAGTAGGATGGCAAGGAGGAAATGATGTGACAGATGACTGGCACCACAAATGTGTAGAAAAGGATGTTTTTCCTTTGCTTGCTTACCATGCACCCAACTTTTTCATTGCTCTTACACAAGGAAAGTTTTAATTTACTTCCAAAAGTCCCTAGAGCTGTGTCTACTCTTCTGAGATCGAGCAGCTGGAAGTGGCTTTGTCCCATCTTGCAAAATGACAAAGCAAGGCAGTAACATTGATTTCTGGAAGGAATGTCAGGCCAAATTCTCCATCTGTCTTGAAAATTCCTTTGGCAACAAATGGCCAGAAATGGACAAGACATACAAAGGGAACATCACAACATAATTACCCTGCTCTTTTCTGCTATTGGCAACAGCCAGAGACTGAATTCTGACTTCCCTGAAATTTTGGTCTGATTCAAGACATCCATCCTTGCATATTTATATGATAGCTCAAGTCTCAAGATAATATGACACTTTAAGCCTAGGAATATTCCCAATAACTTCAGAGACATCTATATTACTGCATTAATGTCGTGCTTTTTAATTGCTCTGGTTGAGTCAGGCAGTCAAGGGATCCAGCTGTAGAGATATTGTGTATGGGAATATGGAATTTAAAAACACTATTCCTTGAAAACTGGAAAGATAATTCCTGGGAGAAATACAGAGAAATTGTCCAAACAGTTGGGGATTTGGTTAGGAAAGCTAAATCACTGACAGAAGTAAATCTGGCCAAGGACATCAAGGGTAACAAAAAGTTTCTTTATGCATCTGTATGTGCCAGCTATGAAAGAAAGAGTAGGGGAAATGTGGGTCCTGTCTGGAAGATTATGGGAGACCTGTTTTCCCAGGACATGGAGAAGGCTGAGGTACTCAGTGACTTTTTTGTTTCAGTCTTCACCAGCAACTGCTCCAGTCACACTGCCCAAGTTGCAGAAGGTGAAAGCAGGAACTGGGAGAGTGAAGAAGTGCCCACTATAGGAGATGGGGTTCGAACATCTAAAGAACCTGAAGGTGCACAGGTCCATACGTCCTGAGGGAAATGGCTGATTAAATTGCCAAGCCACTATCCATCATATCTGAGAAGCCATGGCAGTTTAGTGAGGTTCACACTCTCTGGAAAATACTACCTGTTACATCCCTGAGTAATGTACAGTATCTAATTGAACAGTGTTTCTCATTTCATGAGGATGCTGCAATGTCCTTAGTTAGATTCATCACGTTATGAGAAATTAAACACTTGAAAATAAATGCAGTAGGTTCCAATGCTCATTTCTTAACCTCTCATGAAATTCATTTAAATTCCAGATGAAGAATTCTCCATTAGTCATGAGAACTAATAGGCTTATAAATTCATTAATTTTGGATAAGCTTTTTTTTTTTCCTAGCAAGTTAATAAACACAGTTTTCAGTTAGCTTTCTGTCTTTCTTTAAGATACGAAAGAGCTGGTTCCATTACATTTTGTCTCAATTTAATCCCTCACTGTTACAAGAAGTGGAAAATGCAATTAAATGCACTTCTGAAACCTTTCCCTAGAGTGCTGTTTACAATATTGCCTGCATTAAGCAGTCCATGTGAGATGATGTATCTGCTCTTCCATATTCATGATAGCCTTAAGAAACTTCAAAAAATATATATTTATTTTTAGTTAAAGAGCATACACTCCACAAACAACAAAAAAATCCAAACTAAATAAAAACAACCCCCTCACCTTTTAGTAGAAAAATATGTTTATGAAGAAATGATAATGTCAGACATGGATTCCTGACAAATTTATAAGCAGACCATTGTCAAATGTGCCTTAATTTTTGTTCTCATGCTGTTTTCTCACTTCCACAAACCAAGAGGTCTCTAAACTTCCAGATTTCTTCAGCTGACTCCATAGAAATTTCACATGCATATAATTTTTTCCTATCTGTTTATTCATTCTAAGTAACAAAGAGAAAGCTGATAGCTTCGACAATAGATATGCCCTGAAAATGTTATCTCCTCATGCAAACGGGGCCTAGATAAGCATGGTGGGATATATCTGTATCCCCCTGTATCTGTAGGCTTCTACATCCAAGGTCATCATCTAAGCTCTTTTTTCAGTTAGTGGGGGGAAATAACCAGGGGTTTTTAATGATTGACCTATCTGACTTGTCCAAGACTTGTATCTTAGGGTGGGATGACTTACAACTGTGTGTTGAACAGTACCTTCCTAAACTGTCCAATGTTTGCAATGGTGTGGTTAACCCTCCAAAATCACTAGCTTTTTTTTTTTTTTTTTTTTTTTTTTTTTTTTTTTTTTTAAATCTTGGCCTTCTAATTGAAAGCTGTCAGAAAACACAGGCTTGGAATTCTAGTAAGTTAAATATAAGCTTCTCAAATAACTTTTGAAGCACAGAGGAAGTGAGAATGGTCACAACAATAAAACACTACATGCAAGTAATAAGGTTAAAACAAAAATCACACAATATGAAAGCATCACAAATGCTCTAACATACTGCTGTTAAGTTTCTAGAGGGTTCTTCAACCAAGGCTCTTAAAAAAGGAAAATCCTAGGGTTTGTTTTTTTCTGGGACAAGAAGTGGTCTGACAGGCAGGCAAGCAATCTATAAATAGGATACAAAGGACAAGAATGCACATTCAATATCCGTAACAATGGCATGCATAAGCAGCTTTGCTCCAAACCTGGCCTAGCATTTCTCCAACCTGAAATAATGTTACATATACTGGAAAAAAAAAAAATAGGTGTAAAAGTTGCAGATGACAAAGAATAATTTCAAAACTTGGTTGTAAAATTTAAAGTGAGAAGTCCAAGAAGATTTCATAATATATGGTGAAGTAGGTAGCAAAGTAACACCTGAAACTCAGCATCAGTGAGCAGAAAGTGCCTCATGGAAAAGTAAGGCTATAAAAACATCTGTGTAATGGCAAGCTCTAAATCTGATATTACTTACTCAGAAAAGCATAACAGTGTCACAGTATATCATTCCCAAAATATCAACCTAGTAGTCAGGAGAAGAGGCAAAATGATAGAACATAAAGAATTATGAAGGAAGGAATTGGAAACAAAGTAGAAGTTTTACCGTCATTTTGCTATTGTATAAATCTATTTTAAGTCCCCACCTATGAATACTGCATGAAATTCTTGTTGCTGTCTCTCAGAGATTTAGAGTAAAATTGGAAAGGGAGAAATTGAAAATAATGAAGACAACACATAGACAGAGGTTAGGAAGAGTACGTGTCTTCTGGTTAGAAAAAAAACAATACAGTCTTAGGGTAGATACTGGTTAAATCATGCATGACAAGGAAAAACTACTAAGAAATTACTATTTACTGTCCCTCACCACACAAAAATGAAGAGCACCTACTGATATCACTGTGCAGATATCACAAAAGAGAAACGATCTTTCACAGAGGGGACAATTAAGCTGGAGATGGTAGTGGAAGCTGTAGTGCAAGATCTTACCAAACGAGATTGAGTATATTGGAAGAGGAACCAAAACAATGGTCAAAATTTAATTTTTGTCTTAGCTTCTGGTTTTACCTGGAAAGTGTAAAAATACACAGAGGGAAGGTATTTGCTCTTCTCTTACACATTTTTCCCAAATATCTACTACTGGCAATCACTGGAGACAATATGCTGAGTTTCCCAGGCTCAGGTCCCACTTAGCATAATCCTTCTTGTGTTCTTAAAAAGAAATATTTAGAAAGTGATGCCTAACAATAGTTAAGGCCAACAGTTAAGAACTGGTGTCTTATTTAACAATTATCTTCTCAATCTCCTCATCCAAATGAAATGTCTATGTAATTCTGGTTGCCTGGCTTAGGAAAATTCACTCCCAAAAATGAATTGTTGTAACGTATGACTTAAAAATTTAATCCTGTACTGAAAGATGTGCTTTCTTGAAAAACACATATTTACTCCAAAATTTTGGAATTACATTTTCAATAAGATTTCTTTATTGTAGTCTCCAAGTTGTTATGGCCGATATGTTTCTTTGACAGCAGAAAGTGGAATGAGAAAAAGTAGAAAATTTAAAATTGTTGGTGTTTTGCAGAGCAGGATTCTAGTTTTGGGGACAGAATCTGGAAGTTGAATATTTTAACGGTATAGTGACAGGTTACTTTTCTGAAGGTGCATTTGTAAGGTACAACCAAAGGGTGCAAATCTGTGGCGTGCACTCCCTCCAACATAAATTGAAATTAAACAATATGCATTTTTAAATTTAAATTAGTTCAAGTCGTAATCATGTGAGATCTTGCACTGGCATCCAGGAAGAGAGGTAGTGGTCATACCTTCCTTTTCTTTTTTTTTTTAAACTACGATACGGGAATATGCATTCCTGGTCTCCCAGACATTTATTATCTGCTCTTATTTAGCCTTGATCCTTGTCCGGGTTACGTTGCCAAGCAACTTGCGTACACTACCTGATAGACTTTTATAGATTCATGGTCATAGAGAGATATTTAATCCCTGACTCTTACAAGAACTTGATAAAAGCAATTAAATGTGTTTCTGAGGTCTTTCATATCCTTTTGGAAGAATATGAAAGATTTTTGAAACAGTCTGAGAAAGTGAAGCTTCTGATCTAGTAGCAGGTAAATATGAAATAAAGGAAAAATCATACTGTACATATTTTTTCCCTGAAGGGACCCATATGCACAAGATTTCTGCCTTGGAATAGCTGTGTAAAGTGCATTTTTGCTCTCTTTTCTGGCATATCATGTCCTTTGATCCATGAAATGTAACAGAGAATTAGGAAGACTGTTCACTAGGCAGTTTCTGTGAACCCTTAAGTGTGTTCTCAGGTTTTTCTGCTTTTCAGGCCAGACTTCCTATATTTTGAGTCTGTTCTGTTTTTAAGAGAGAAGAAGAAAAAAATTCCTCACGACAAAAATTGAAACTAATTTTGTCTTCTCTTAAATTTCAAATGTCTTTCTGTGTTATAAATTGTTGTAATATTTTGAAAGAGGTTGGAACACAAGCCTTCACAGCTAGTACTGTGTCACAGATTGGATGGGAAATGGTACCTCAAAAACACCCCCACAAGGAAAAGAAAGTGTACAATTTCAAGCTATTGCACGCATAAGATCGGTAGGAGATTTTCCGGAAAAATAATTTTGGGTGGGATGAAAATGAAAGCACAGCAGGGTCATCTATCCTCCTGGCACTTGAGAAATACCTTGCAATATACAGTTCAATTCCCTTCCAATTGTTCAGCTGTCTATATCATTAACCCTGCAGCCAAGAAAGTAAACAGACCAGCAATTCTAAGACTGCCGTTCAATGCCACAAGGAATTCAGACTCATGTCCCTACAATTATCTCCACTGCTAATGATTTGGAAGAGGAGTGTTTTTACACGTTTGGGTTGCTAATACTTGAAGGAAGAAGGATTGGTGGTCTTCCGATTGCTAAATTGAAATAGACTCAGTTTTCTCCCATTGCTAGCAAATTTTGCATATATATTTGATGGGTTTGATTTTAGTTTTAATTTTTAGCAGACTAAAAGCAGT
>VZRR01006550.1:437638-559213 GCA_013398015.1 Oreocharis arfaki | reverse complement strand
ACTACGATACGGGAATATGCATTCCTGGTCTCCCAGACATTTATTATCTGCTCTTATTTAGCCTTGATCCTTGTCCGGGTTACGTTGCCAAGCAACTTGCGTACACTACCTGATAGACTTTTATAGATTCATGGTCATAGAGAGATATTTAATCCCTGACTCTTACAAGAACTTGATAAAAGCAATTAAATGTGTTTCTGAGGTCTTTCATATCCTTTTGGAAGAATATGAAAGATTTTTGAAACAGTCTGAGAAAGTGAAGCTTCTGATCTAGTAGCAGGTAAATATGAAATAAAGGAAAAATCATACTGTACATATTTTTTCCCTGAAGGGACCCATATGCACAAGATTTCTGCCTTGGAATAGCTGTGTAAAGTGCATTTTTGCTCTCTTTTCTGGCATATCATGTCCTTTGATCCATGAAATGTAACAGAGAATTAGGAAGACTGTTCACTAGGCGGGTTTCTGTGAACCCTTAAGTGTGTTCTCAGGTTTTTCTGCTTTTTGGGCCAGACTTCCTATATTTTGAGTCTGTTCTGTTTTTAAAAGAGAAGAAGAAAAAAATTCTTCACGACAAAAATTGAAACTAATTTTGTCTTCTCTTAAATTTCAAATGTCTTTCTGTGTTATAAATTGTAATATTTTGAAAGAGGTTGGAACACAAGCCTTCACAGTTAGTACTGTGTCACAGATTGGATGGGAAATGGTACCTCAAAAACACCCCCACAAGGAAAAGAAAGTGTACAATTTCAAGCTATTGCACGCATAAGATCGGTAGGAGATTTTCCGGAAAAATAATTTTGGGTGGGATGAAAATGAAAGCACAGCAGGGTCATCTATCCTCCTGGCACTTGAGAAATACCTTGCAATATACAGTTCAATTCCCTTCCAATTGTTCAGCTGTCTATATCATTAACCCTGCAGCCAAGAAAGTAAACAGACCAGCAATTCTAAGACTGCCGTTCAATGCCACAAGGAATTCAGACTCATGTCCCTACAATTATCTCCACTGCTAATGATTTGGAAGAGGAGTGTTTTTACACGTTTGGGTTGCTAATACTTGAAGGAAGAAGGATTGGTGGTCTTCCGATTGCTAAATTGAAATAGACTCAGTTTTCTCCCATTGCTAGCAAATTTTGCATATATATTTGATGGGTTTGATTTTAGTTTTAATTTTTAGCAGACTAAAAGCAGTATTTTATATCTTTTCTTTGGCTCTTTGGTTTCTCTCTTTTTATCGCAAATTAAAACTGTGTGTTGAATGCTGTACAGAAGGAGGAGGCTTGTAAAAGAGCTTTTCTACAGGAAACTTTGTTTGCATAAGAATTAATTGACTCAATCAGTCAACATTTTGGCAAGTGGGGGAAAAAAAAAAAAAGACTAAATAATACCCCATCATTGCTATATAATAAGAGACCGGAGAGACTTGTTTGTTAGGGATCAAGAGATCCTGGATGCAGATATTTACTTTGCAGTTTGCAGTAGTCTATTGAATAAGAAAGTGTACACCAATTGTCTCACATCCTATTTTGGAATTATTCCTACAAATAAGGTTAAATATGTTCTAGAGATGTTTGTCAGATAATCACTTTGTCACTAGGTACGATTTATTCTAGCAGTTGTTAATGAATGAATTCTTTGTATGGCTAATGGGGAATCAGGAGAGATTAGGGAGGAGGAAAGAAACAAAACAAACACTACTTGCTTTCTTGCTGTGTAAACACAAATCTTTCTTGGTGTGTGGATGTTTCCTCTTCCCTCTGCCTGCACTAACCTGCAGCCTGACTGCTGAGGCAGTTTCTTGAAGCATGAAAGTGTCAGGCCTCTGACCATCTCTTTCCCCATTCCCACGGGGCTACTGTAACCTCTTGGTACTTAAACTAAGATAAATCAACCTTTTCTGGTGATGTTTTGAAAAAAGCTGAGGCAACTACAAACAGATTCTGTGCAGAACTCATTCTCAAAGGCCATACAGCAGTCATTCCCAGAAAAGCCTTACAGGGCACTTAGGCAGAACAGTATCTTGTTTCTTAATTCCTGTCCTAGGCAGGCGTTACAAAGACACACAGACAGTGTCATACAGCTTCTTTAAGTATTTTAATGTAAAAAATAAGGTACCTCCTTAGTATTCAAGGGCTGAGACAGATTTTGCAGAATCTTCAGTGTGGATTTTAGTGTATTAGTTCTCTGACTAAGTCAAGAGTTTAAAGTTTAGATTCACTGCAACTAGCATTGGCTGGCTAGATTGTTGACATTTTTATTTTCTTCAGTCGGTGGTGAAAGGTAGGGAAGCCACTCCAGGGAAGCAATTAATTTAGTTGTAAATTAAGCCGGAATAATTGTTTTCTCGAATTTCGCTCTACTAGCTAGAGAGAAAGCCAATACCTCTCAGGTTGGAGTCCTTGATCTTGGAAGACTGAAATCCAGAGAGATGAAACTAGAAAATGAGCATCTTCAGATTGGACTTGAGCCAGTAAAATGAATATTTTGTCCTATATTTTATTAAGTATATAACATTTACAAGAGCAAAAAAACCAGTCACCATCTCAAAATTCTGTGGTTTTGAGGACTTGTTGCCATCTGAGTTCATTGTAGTCTGTGAACATCTAGGAAGCAAAAGTTTACATCCACAGATACAGGCACAATGAACATTTCCATTGGATTTTCAGTCTAACTAGAGCAAAAGTCATTTTCACAATCTATCTAGAATTCAGTTCTTTCGATATTTTTATTTCTGTTTTGCAGGTGTGTCAAACCCTAAGCTCTTCTCATAAGCATTTCGCATAGTTATTGAATGTAATTTCTGAATGTGGAGACATTTGCCAGTGTGAAGGCTTTCTTAAAAGTGGCCTTTTACACTCAGTTAACGGGGAAACAAGAGTTATGGTTTTGAGTGATGTTTGCTGTGGTACACCTGGAGGTCCTACTTCAGTGTGTGCTAAAGTTTGTTTCCTACCAAATCACTTCTTTGTCACAGACAGGTTGCACAGATGTTGTTGGAGAGATGAATGTTCACAAAATATTTCATCCCAAAAGGCAAAATACATTGCACGAAGAGCTTTGGATGCACATGTGTGAATTTGGGAGTTCAGAAACAGCTATTAAATATCATAATATTCTATTTAATGAGGGAAATTTCCATCTTCCAGTTTTAAGTACCTGTATCACTTCCACTTTTCATATCTCTTTCTTTTTCTTTTGATTTTCTTAAAGCAATCTCCTTTCTATTTCACCATCTTTCTTCTTTGCTCCTTGTACAGATCATCCTTTATATTTCTTTCTCTTGTGCTTTCAGTTTTCATCTGACTAAAGCATTTTTACAAACTGCTGCCCTCCAGAGTGGCTGCTAAATGGATAGTATTATTGCCAGGTGGCAGAAAATTGAGAAATGATGTGAAATGCACAGAATCCATTATTTTATACTGCCCATGATTTTCCAGTGATCTTGACTACAGCTTCAGCTAACAAAAATGCAGTGATTACACTTGCTGCTTTTTCACAGAAGAAAGATTTCTGGGGCTCTGTAACATGCTCTCTAGAATAAACTATCACTCGCTTTTAAAAATGCAAGTATTTCCCTGTCTGCATAATATCTGTGGGCATTCTGAGCATATAATTTTAGCAGAGATCTGTTAATTTTCACTGTCATTCTGAAATGCCCAGTGTAGATTGCAAGACATTAGAACTGACTTCCTACCTGACGTCACTTTGAAGTGAGTAGTTATTGCACGTGACTGTTCCATATTCATATTCTTGATAGTGAAATTGTCTAACAGTGTAGCACAACTCACACAGTAAGGCAAATTTTATGTAGGGAAGAAGAAAAGCTTTCTTCTCAGAAAATTTCCTCAAAATGTATGAGAATGAAAATATAAATATTCCACATTTGTAAGTAGTACCTGAGTTTTGGGTGTGTTTATGAAATCTAATTTCGCCTCACACTGAACCTCATTCAGTCAGTGAAAGTCTGTAAGTAGGATGCAATTTCACAGCGGATTTAAGTCAGCTTAAGAGAAGTTGTCTCACCTTCCTGCCCTTGGTTATGTCTTCCTACCTCTTTTCTTATACTATTGCTAGCACTCACAAGACTACACTGTTAGCTGAATGGGGATCTGATCCAGCGGCAAATTTCACACACACACACACACACACACACAAAGTGGACAGATACGTTTCATAGGGTTAATTTTCAGCTGGATCAGTTGACTAATCTGGCTGACCATACTAGTACTAGAATTATGCAAGAAAAAGATCCAGAATGATGAAGTAAACATCCCTTGGTTGTCACAGGAAAGAAGTGAACATTGCGCACTCAGTGATTCTATGAATATACAGCAATAATAATTATAAGTGCTAGCTACTTTGATAATAACTCCTGCATGATCTTCTAGTGCTGAATCCCTTGTGAAGAGTGTATCATTGGATAGTTAAAATGGCAAACTATAGTTTAAAGCAAAGAGGTAATACTGAGCTCTTTCTTCTGTTTTGTCACATTTAGTAAAGCTCTTTGTTACAATTATTATCATAATTTTTGAGGAATAATGGACAGTTTGCCATCAAAGAATGCACAAAAAAAAGTGACATCAAGGTAGACATTGTCCTAAACCTCCCTCACTTCAGCGAAAGGACTATTAATTTAGTGTGTATTTAAGAAAATAAAATCATCGTAATAAATACAACTCTTTATTTCTGTGAATGAGTGGTATGCCACATTTTAATATTAAAACATAATTCAGCACATCATCAGCAATAAAAGTCCTTTTTTTAGCACAGAATCATAGAATTGATAAGGTTGGTAACAATCTCCGATATTACCTGAGTTCAACCATTAACCCAGGACTGCCAAGTCCACCACTAAACCATGTTCTTAAATGCCACATCTACACCTCTTCTAAATATCTCCAGGGGTGCTAACTCAACCACTTCCCTTGGCAGTCTGTTCCAATGCATGACCACATTTTTGGTGAAAATTTTTTTTCCTAATATCAAGACCTCCTCTGCTGCAGCTTGAGACTATTTCCTCTCATCCTATCATCTTCAATTTAAGAAAAGAGGTCAACTCCACCTTGATACAGCCTCCTGTCCAGCAGGAGACCAATAAAGATCTCTCTCAGCCTCCTTTTCCCCAGGCTTAACAACCCCAGCTCTCCCAGCCATTCTTCATCAGGCTTGAGCTCTAGACCCTTCACCAGCTCCATTTCCCTTCTCTGGACTCTCTCCAGAGCCTCAATGTCTTTCTTGCAGTGAGAGGCCTGGAACTGGACACGGGATTTTAGATGAAACCTCACAAGTGGTGAATACAGAGGGACAATCACTGCCCTGGTCCTGCTGGCCACACTGTTGCTGATACAGGCCAGGATGTCATTGGCCTTCTTGGCCACCTGGGCATACTGCTGGCTCTCGTTCAGTGGCTGTCAACAATCACCCTGAGGTCCTTTTCTGATTTACAGTCCATAATCAGCTGTCCAGACAGACAACACCCACAGTCTTTCCCTCATCAACTCAGTGGGCCACCTTGTCATAGCAGATTATGTTGGTTAAGCAGGACTTCCCTTTCACAAACCCGTGTTGCCTGGGCCTGACCAGCTGGCTGTCCTGCACATGGCACTTGAAATTATGTGTCCCATGTCCTTCCCCAGCACCGAGATCAAGCTGAAAAGCCTGCAGTTCCTGGATCCTCCTGTTGGCATCGTGCTGGCTGACTTGTAACTGAACTCATTGTTCTTCTTAGGAACGAGCTTTTATACTTAGGAACAAATCCTAGCAGAAATGTAAATGTATGTGGTGATTACGGCTGATTCCATATATGTACATGTGCCTATCTATACATACACATACACATATACATACATGTGTACACATGTGTATATGGGTTTTCTGTTCAACCAACCTATCTAAAAGAAAATGTCCATCAGCCTTCAGGTCCAAACGGAGTTATTCCTAGACCAGGTCCATTTCAGTACAGTGGAAAGCAATGTGTCCCTATTTCACTATACTTCGTCTGCTGGTGAATATTCCAATACTTGCCTATCTACAAACTTTTTTTTCTTACAGACATGCTGTATGGTCTGTAATTTATTGCAGCATTATTTTCTAGACACAGTAAGTTATATTAGTCGTCTCATTCACCTGTGAAAGATCATTCAGAAGGTGAAAGACCTTAGAGATATGGCAAGCATTATTCTAACAAATGGAGATGAACAGCACAGTATAAATCATGTTTGTGGGCTGGATGAAATGTTCAGTGGTGAATCTAAACATCATTTATCAGAAGGGAAATTTTGTGAAACACCAAACTTCACTCCACAGGTAAACTTTTCAGACAACCTTTTGTACCCAGTCTTATAACTGTCAGACCTGTTCTTGGCCAAAATATCTTGGTGTTAATCAAATTTTCACTATTTTTTTTTTTTTGCCTCTTTCTGTGTATGTAATTGCAGTTTTATGTGCCTATTCTAATATTTCTGGATTTTTCTCCTTTTTAGGGATTATTGTCATAAAAATAACAAAAGAAAATATTGCACTAGTATGACAAATGGAGGACTAGTCTGTCAGTGGCTTCGTGGCTTCTGGTCTTCAGGAAAGAGTATTATTTTGTAACAAAGCTTACACACATAGGAATATTGTATATTAATAATGTAGTATGTATATTAGATGAGATTTTGAATGTGAGTGTGCACTCTGGTGGAAATGCAACTCCACTGAAATAAACAACCAGTTCAGATATGCATTTAGGGACATACTTATTAACAAAAACACAATAGTCTAATCAAAATACTAAATGTCAGGGGAAAATTTGTTTGTAGCAGTTATATTAGTCCACATGATATTGCCCCTACCCTCTATATAAGTTTGTGGATATTTCTGACATGATGTAACTCCATACCATTTCAGCCATCACCTGGAGAATTCCCAATTTCACCTTACCATGTTGTAAATCAAAAGCAATAAATGTAAATTTTTCATAATCTTATCAATAAACTTTAGGATGAAGTCAGAATTGAAAAAAATTGCTAGAAGTAACTGTTTTTTTGATTTGATATGTTTCTTTTGGTGACAGGACTAGCTCACATATTTTTGTTTCTTCATATTCTGTGTAGAAACAACTACATATATTTAGCTTCTTTTAGGTGCATTTAAATGCCATGGTTTCGGAAAAGTCTTGATTGCTATGCTCACTGTAAAATAATTTTCTTTTACTATGGAGACAACTAATTCTTTGATAGGAATTTTAAGACTGAAGTTTTTATTTACAATCCAAACTCTTGCTTTTAAATGTCTTGTTGCAGGTTTACAGGGCTGGTAGCTTAGAGTTGCATGTTTTTCTTCCTGGGAAAAGACCACCTTCCCTATGGTGAAATAAGGTAAAAGGGTCTTCTCTATTTAAGTTGTGTGTTGAATGAGCTGGTTGCCAAGAATGAGCTAGAGTCCTGTCAAGTATAAGTGTGATTCTCAATTAGTTTTAAAGTGATTTCAAAAGATGAAATTTTGAAGATGTGGTTTTATCATGTGTTCTAGGAATAGTGGGATATTTTCCTCATACAAGACATTCTTTATGAATAACACAATTTAACCTAAACTACAATATGTCACCCTTTTTAAGGGGTTATGAAGAAACTTTCTTTCTTAGCCTTGGTGGGATCTACAGATGAAAAGTGCAATATAAAGGGGAATGGGAAGAAAATCAAAAAGAACCATTCTGGAGAAAATTATATTTCTCACAAATGCATTTTAGAAGAGTATAAGCATTAGAACTAAGGAGCCTGGTTTTCTATAGTTTTGTGGCTGGAGATTGCTCAAAGTTGATGCCCAAAAAGATGCCTACCCTGTCCCATTTGTGGGACATTTAAAAGGATTCCTTTCCATTTTCTGATGTGATATATATTTTCCAGGGTCTAATATGTGTGCTCATGGCACTGTTTTCCCCTCAGCTGCGATATCTTCTTTTTTTCATACCACTTTGTCAATTTGCAGAAAACTTGACATGGTGAGCTCGCTCGAAACCTCTACCCCTTTGTTAAAATAGACTGAAGAGAACTGATTTTAAAAGTTTTTGGGCCAAGGAGAAAGAAGCTCTCACACAAACACTTAAACATGGGCATAAACTTCTTCTCCACAACTAATCTGGCAAGGAATCCTATTATTATTAATATGTGAGTTTGTAAATCAGATCCACTGCAAAATCCTGTGACCTTAACATATATTAAGAATGGAAGACAAATCCTTAAGAATTGCTTATATTTACTGAACATTTAAAAATGCTTTTTTTTTTTTTTTGAGTTACAAATGAATCCCTACTTTACTATTTTTCTTTTCCTGGAATCACATACCTCAGAGGATGAACAGAGGCAGACTTGAAGTTAACATTTGTAATATCTGAATCTGCTGTTGAAATTTACTCATGTTTGTCATTCACTCTCCTCCCATGCCGATGAGATCAAAGAGCCTTATTAGTTGGATTACCTTTCTGATGAATTTGCCAAGCTTATTATAGCCAAAGACTGACTGTGTATTTTTGCTTTTCTTACTTTTGCTACTTGCAGAAAGCTTAGCATCATTTTGAAAGCCCTAGTAATAATACTTTGCTAAAGTAAGACTTCTGTGTAGGGATTTGCTCTTAGAGGTTATTATATTGTCATTCAATCACATGCCCATTTCATTTCATTTCATTTCATTTCATTTCATTTCATTTCATTTCATTTCATTTCATTTCTTTAAAAAAATTATAATAGAACCAAATGTAGAATACATTCTGCATGTTCACAGTATTAGGTTGATACTTTTAAATCCTGAAGGCCTATTTCGTGATCTACGATACATACACTACTAATTAACTTGATTCGTCTGCTTTCAAAACAGTCTTCCCTCAGACAGGAGAGCTTTCACTCTCCAGCTTGGTAACACCAGAGTAAATTATTTCCTCACTGTTCTGTTGTGCTTCAAGCATCCTAAAGTCTGCCTCCATACAGAACCCAGATTCAATGAATGCCTTCTGTTTGAATGAGGTGAATCTTTTGTTCTTTTTTATCATTCACAGACAGGCACAGAGGGGTCTCTCCCGATGAAGTAGGTTCTTCAGTTCAGAGGTTTAGTTGAGATAACCTACGCATTCAAGGCTGTGCCCTTTGGAGCAGTCCTTCAGACTGTTTAATGAAGCAAGAACTGGGAAAGTACTTTGTTCTTCCAACTTCTTATCCATTCTTCAAAACCACAGTGTTTAGCAACACACTAATGAATCCGGTTTATCGCATGGAAATACAGTGCTCTTCACTACAGATGCTTTAACAAATAGTATCTATTAACCGAATGTTACAGCAACACAGGAGTGTGAGAAAATGATTTCCAATTGCTACATTGCACTTGTGCAACTGTCTATTGGATGTTGGTAAGTGTTTTGAGATAATCTTTAAAGTGAAATTCTACACTGGAAAAGTGTCTGTATTAGAATGGCAGCTGTGAAGTGAGCAGATTTCTTCTGCTGTGCTGAATTGCAAGCAAAGCAATATAAATTAATGCAGACTGCTTTTCAGTTCCCAGATGGAATTTTACAAGGGTTATATGCACAAGGTATTTCTTTACACTTGTATGCAAACAAGCATAAATTCATATATGTATTTATCAGGAAATTACTGATTCATCAGAATTTCAGACTCCTATGTAATTTTTACACTTCTTTGAAACTCCACTTTAAGGTGAAACTTACTAGAAGTAATAATACATTTAAGTGCAAGATTAAAGACTTAGAGATTGTTAGTCTTAAAGTGATATAGTTGAAATACTTTTGAAAGAAAGCAGCTTTGGCATCTATAAAACAAAAAGCATTATAAATCCATTTGAAAGTTCTAGTGTAAAGAAAAAACACAAGGTTCTCCAGACAAAATTTCTTTTTTCAATGTCTGAAAAGGGTTGTGAAGAAAAACACTAGTCAAGAGAGAATGCAGCAGTTATATTCTATCCTACAAACAGCATATTAAGTTATCCTATACACAGTATATTTAGTAAATAGTATTACTATTTATTGTTTATTTATCTTCAGGAGTTCATTTTGACCATGTGGTTTTTTGGATATGGTTATTTCAATATCAGATCAATATCAGTGATACTACTATTTTATTTCCCATTAAAAAAAACCCAAAAACCTCTGAAATATATTAAAAATTTATTTCAACACTTGGCAATACTTTCTTTTATGGATAGTTGTAAGCATTCGTGTACCTATGCATGTGTGTGCAGCTATGCATAAACATCAGGTTTTCTCATCAGACTGCAGCAGCTTCTCTGCTGTCTCTGGCTGTGGGTCACTTTGGCTATTATCCTGTTTTGCTCTTGCTCTTTTACTTCTTATCTACCACTGATATGCACGAAGATGGCTTTGAGGTGTTAATCAATAACTGTGAAATGATCAAATATATCTTGTGTTCCCAAAAGAAAATTACATACCTTAGTTACCAGGAAGGAAACGTGCAGATTATGGTGGTCTATCTAAAATAGTATCTCCTCTCTGGTTGTCAGGAATCTGCAGAAAGTTTACAATATATATTTTTTAATATATGTTACTTTTTAAAAATAACCATTAGTTAGATTATGTCTCAAGCCCTATGTAGAATTATCTGCTGTAATCTATATCCAAATGAAGGATCATGTTTTCATTTTTGAGTGTTAACAGGTGTTATATCATATAGCAGTGAGGTGAGTCCTGAGTGTTGCTTATTAAAACTTGGTTAAAGAAAAAATAACTTTTTAAAATATTCTGCATTGTATTTCTAAAGGAATAAAAAATTACATTTCAATGTTGAAAGATCAATCTGAAGAAGACAAAAGTGCAGCACAAGCCACTTCTTGGGTATCTTCTATTTGGATATCTTCTTTGTGGACTAGCTATACAAGCATGCTCCAAAGAGCAGACAATGTACTAACTACCTAGAAAATCATTATAAAGAACTCAAATGCTGTTATTTTTCCCAACATTACTTCTGAAACTCCGTCAATGTTATACAAAGACACGAAGACTATGCAAACTACCTTTTAAAATACCTCAGTCTGCCTCATAAACCATCTTAAGATTTGCCCATATCAAACAGTTTGTCACTTTAAGAAATGTCTGAAGTGGACATAATCTTCTGTGCTTGGATGTAGAAATTCTGCTTTAAAACTTTCCAGATTAGGGAAGAACTTATTTGTTTTGTTTTGAGAGGTGGGAATCATTTCAGTTCAAAAAGCAAAATAACTTACGTTTTTAAAGGACACCTTTATGTCAGTAGAATGTTGACTGTTTTACCAGTGGCCACTGTGTTTTCCCCAGCACTGGATTGTTCCAACCCCACATGTGGGAGTGCTTTCTATTAGTACACTTCGGCCAGACAGATATTTATCGTTGAACACTCCCATGCAATTTTGGTACCTGCTTGCCGTACACTTCTAGAGGACCATTAAAATTCTTTTGCAGTACTGTTTAAGAGCTCGTGATATGTTAACCTTCACCCTGTTGAATAATAATAATTAATTCCTACTCTTTGTTTCCCACTTCTTAGCTATCTTCTGATCCATGACTGTTTTTTGCTTCTCATCGAATGAGTACTTGATTTCTCAAAAAAATCTCAGGGGAAACTCATCATCTTTCTAAAGTTTATATCAGTTATTAATGCTGTATTTTACTTCAATGTGTCTTAATAACAAATGTGCAGAAACTTTTTGAGAAGGTGAAGAGCTGGTATTGTATATCCACTAGCATGATGAAAAAAGGAAAAATAAAACAGACCCAAAATCTGTCAGGCATTACCTCAGCACCAGTATAATATCCATGGGAGTTTCACTTTCTGCTCTTTCTAAACTACGGATATACTCTTGTAGGTTGGAAGAGCATGGAGTAGATAAGGGGCTGCATTCTCATTTTCTCCTCTTCTTAGGAAAACTCTTATGGAAAAGTCTTGTCTTTGTATATGTGTTCTTGTCTCTGCTTAGAGACCAGCTTTAGGTGACTTTGTAAATATTCTTCAAACTGTAAATGAAGAATGAATCCTCCCTGAGTAATAGTATTTCATTCTTTGTGATAGATGAACTGTAGACAATGACTGCATAAAGCTCAGCATAATGTCATGGCAGAAATGTTGGCCCATGAACCTGAACAGGTTTATGTTCTACTTTCAAGCGTCCTAGTGGCTAGATTTTTAGTTAACAGAGTCACTGAAGACCTGATCCATCTCGTTAAACCTTATATATCTAAAAGATAGATACTTTTGAAATAGTCATCCGAATTCTCATTAAAACTTAAGAGGGTTAAAAAAAAAAAAAAGAATTTTGAAAGAATTATTAATCTCATTTAAAAGTAAATATTTAAAATACACTACAAAAATCATGCCCTAAAAATGCCTGTACCTTTTCTTTGGCTACAGTACAGGCCTACTAGATTAGGTGCAGTGATTTAAATAGTAGATCCCTAGAAATATAACAAATTAAATCCACACTAGAAATCTTGAACAGTGAGGACTAGGCAAATCATGGGACAATTCTGAGAAAAACGAATCTGTTTATAAGCAAATAAATCTTATTTTAGTTAAAGTTAATTTGCATTCTTAAACAACATCAAAAAGTATTTAATGATGGAATATGAGATATGCATGTACTCAATTTTCTGTGTACAATATAAAGCAAAGTAAGAAAAAAAAGTTAATTTCCAATTGTCTGTTGTTACATGATCTGCATCTGTTAAGTTATTGGTGTCTGCTCCAAATCTTTTCAGCTCTCATATTAAAAAATGCCACTCTCAGTGAAAGTAAGCTTTATTTAACACACAATAAATGCACATATTTAATTCTTAGTCTGAGATGTTCATTCATTACCATATGTTTTATGGAGATTGTTTCAGAGAAAAGAACTGTGCACACAAACTGATAATAAACATTCTCTGCACAGGAAGGCCAAGGGAAGTTTGTACAACTTTACATCCAATAATTCAGTTAATCTCATACAGTCACTTGTTGCAACTCAGATTGGAGTTTTTTTTCAACTTCCTCTTTTTTCTGATAATTGCTAAATGTATGCCTTGCTTTTGTTTTAGTATTTTTCTTATATCGTATTTCATGACCATCAAGTTCTAGTGCACCTTTCAACACTATCAACTAGACAGTGAGTTGCACAAAATGTCAGAGTATCAGAAATGTTATTCTGCCCTGTAGATACTACTTTGAGCGATTTAGAGCACGAACTTCGCTAAAAGTCTGTAGTCATGTCACTGAGTCATAGCTCGAGTGTTCTTTTATCACTCTCGGTAACATCAGTATGTAAAATCATGACAATGTGTCTTTTTGTTAATTGTTTTGTTTTCTTTTATTTTCTGAGCCTTTATCAAGCTGCAGAATATTTCTGCTAGGTAAGTGTGTTGAAATATGGTTCAGGTTGTCAGTCATATCACATCTGTTTGCAAATGTGAGTCACCTGGTCCAAGCTGGGAATCAAAGCTTCTTCTTTTGCCTGTGGAGACAGATATTATTTCCCAGCCTGCATTCAGCCCAACTATCTTAAGCACTATGATTGGATGGGGGAAATCTTTCACCTGGAAGTGATTCTCTCCCTCTGTTGATGACAGAGTCTAGAGGGATAGCTCAGACTTAAGAAAATAACACTGATGATCCTCACTCCATGAAATAACTTAAACTGTGCTTTAAACAAAAGATCTTGTTTTTACTTTCTTGTATCTTCCCCCTCCCAGTTTTCCTTCATTGTTTCAAACTGAAAAATTCTTTACAACCAGGTCTAAGTCTATCTTCCTGATAACTATCAATTCCACTCTACCTAATTGATCAATATTAAGCACTACAGAAGCATTACATAAATTATAAAACATGTACATGAAAAAGAATATTTTTAGACAAAACTCTGCATTACAGTACTAATGACATATTAACTATCATTACATTCTATTTTGTTAAATTTTTAGTCAATATAATTTTCATCATCATTTTCATCATCTTTTTCTGCAGTTAAAGATAAATATTTAAGAAAACAGAGCAAAGTTAAATTGTACTAAAGAACAGCTAACATAAATTTTCAATGGCCACCTTAGAAGTACAGCACTCAAGAATGTAGTAGCATTATATCATTTAAGAAAAGGTATTTGAGTTCTCTATTTCTTGTGACATTTCACAATACTGCTGTTAAGTGATTTCTCCTAAAATACATGTTTTGACAAAAGTAATTAAATTGTGGACATTTTGAGTTATTCTGATACTTGAAACTAAAAATTGTCTGCATTATTACTTCTCATCCATCAATTGTTTCATTCACAGTGACCTTAAAGTTACTCCGGCATAGTCCCCTTGAAGGTGAATTCTAAAACTTTGGTTAGCAGCCTGTGGTTTTTTGGTTTTTTTTCCTCTCTGCTGCTCTTTTGGCAAGTAAACTAACATAGAGACATTACACTTTCAGATGTTGTTATGAGAATCTGGCAGGGATTTTATTCTTTAAGGAAGGGTAACATCACTGACAGGTAGAAAGGAAACAAACTAGGAAAAATAGATGCTAAATTTTATTAGAAAACAACATCCAGATCTATTTTCAAGTAAAAAAAAAAAAAAATTTGGGCTAGCAAAGTCTGAGTAGTATGTTTAAATTTCATCTAGTCATATTGCAAGTTAATTGTCTATTTTTTTTCAGTTTCTGATTTGTCTTTCAAAATGCCAAGCATTTAATTANTGTTAACTTTGCATTTTTATGGTAATGTCTTCTAAAAATAAGTAAATTTTGTATTTTTATTCAGGTATATTAAAGATGTGGGTTAATCCAGTCCTGCTAAAATTAATTCAGCAGTTGAGACCTTGCTGTAGAAAACTATCTGGTGTTTTTTTTCACTGGAACTCTCTAACAAATCTCTGCCAACTTTAGGTTGCTCTTTATAACATAGCCCTGATGGGTTCTTGATAAAACCTAATTCAGAAAGGATTTTGAAGTTACAAAATATCAGCAGGGCATATTACTGTTTTTAAACCGGTGGAAAGACCTTGAAAAGTGTGACATACCTGTTAAAAATGTGGTAACAATGTTTCCCTACTTTTCAGTATGCTACATTTTACATGGATGGCATAAATTGCATCAGCTCAACTAATGGGAGCAGGTGAATATTTCGGGCTCTTCTCAGTGGTGCCGAGCAGTAGGACAAGAGACAACAGGAAGAAACTGATGCACAGGAAGTTCCACCTGAACATAAGGAAAAATTTTGTCCAGAGAGGGAGTCTCCCTCACCAGAGGTATGCAAGAACCATCTGAACACAATCCTGAGCAATGCATTTTAGGAAGACCCTGCTTAAGCAGGGAGGTTGAACCACATGCCCCCAGCAGTGATCCCTTCCAAACCTACCCATGCTGTGATTAGGTAGTGTCAGTCTTTAGTTTGGTCTTCCGTTCACCTTATTCCCAACAGTGTTTTCACAGTTACATGTATATAATTTCCTCTGCTTTCAATGTCTCAGAGGTCAAGTTGTGCAGACATGGTACTTTTGTTAAAACAGGTGGAAATTGGCGTGCTGGAAGATGTTGTGTGAGTCATTAGTTTAAATGGTAATGTGTGTAGAGATACTGTCTATGAAGAAAGTACATTTAGTTTGCTGTTAGTAAGAAAATAATTGCATTGAAATTTGTGTAATCTGTTTTTTATGGAAGGTGTGGTGAACTTCTGGTACTAATTGTAGTGTCAGTATATACCATTTCAGATAAAATAGATCCCTTTATTATTATGTGTCTGTATAACAAAAGGCAAAGTGCAATGAAAACCAAACATTTTCAAAATCCTACTTGAAATGTCATTAAAGATGAAATTTTGGGCAAACTTAGAGAAAAGGAGTTTGAAAAACAATTTATTCTGTCTCTGAAGGATCATAGACTGATGGGGCAAAAAATGGATTTCCTTCTCAGGTAGTCCATGCATTAAAATGGATTTTGCTTTATTCAAACATTTTGAAATACGATGTAATATGATTGAAAAGACTGAAATTATGCATTTAGCCTGAAAAGATGGTTTTCCTAAGATTTGAGTTACATAACACAGATTCTGAGAACAAGCCATTGTATTTATATTTAAAACACTCCTGCTTCTAGAGACTGTTTGAATTTGTTGACTTTCACAGTCTATGACCTTGAAAGATGCTTGTCTTATCCTCTATCATCCTATTTCTGCTCCACAAGTCCTCTTCTAAAATGATATGTTCTTTCTGAATGAGAAGTAATTCTAAGCACTTCACATCTTCAACAGAGATCTGGTATTTTGTCATTTCAGCATGTCACATTTTTAAGCTACCTAATGCAATGAATCAAAATGATTCAACACTAGCTTCTGGGCTTACATTTATTGTGATGTACGACATGCTAAAGATAAATTACAATTAAACCAAAACTCTCAGCCAATAGGCACACTTCTTCCTAATGATTAAATATGAATGTGTTTGAGCAATCTAGGGATGGATTATCTGTGTATTGTATCAGCAGAACAATGGATGTAGGCAGTGCAAATTGGTTCAGGTTTTACAGGAGTTATTAATACAGCACCACTCAGACCAAGTTATGTTTCTTCCAGGGCTGTTTGCCTCCTTATGCAGTATAGCTGCTTTTTGAAAAGCAAGCACGAGCATTTCTGAGAGTAAGGAACTGGGAGAATTAGGAACAGCACACTTACCTGATAAGAGGGAATTAATGTGACATAGCCAGACCCTTTATCTTGCGACAGAAAAAGAGACAAGCAATTCAAATCAAAGCACATGAAATTCAATCTGAACGCAAGACAACACATTTTACTGAATGGATAGTCAAAAAGAGAAACTAGTTGCCAGAGCAGTTGTGGAAGCTGCATGCTTTGAGATATTCAACGACTAGCTGAACCTGGTCCTGGGCAACCTACTGTTTCTGTCCCTGCTTGACGGAAAGGGGTGAAGTAGACGACCTCAAGCAGTCAATTCTATGTTTCTGTGAGTCTGTGCAAAACAATTCCAAAGGTGACAATTTGGCAGAGCACATGTACACTGGCAAATAATATGAGAGGTGAGAGTAGCTGAGATGAGCTGGATTGAGTCAAGAGTCTTATTCCTCACCTCTACCACCAGCTCAAGTTCCAGAATTCATAGAAGGGCTATGCAGAGCTCAGCAGACTCTAGATTATAAAGAGAAGAACTTGCTCACAATACCTTCATTTTCCCCAGAAATCTTACTATCAATGTGTTTCCAGTACTGAGGATCTCCCAGCTTTTCGGTTACCTCAATAAATTGAGAGCCAATTCTGAACATACATACATAATGGCTTTTGTCAATGTCTAAGGATCTGTCAACTCGCTGGAAGATCTCTCTTTTTGTTCGGGTCATCTTTTCATACCTGTATTCTATGGTGATACTCAAAGCAAGGCAATCTAACTACCCTCTTTTCCCTAGGAGCTCATAGTTCAGAATTCACATGCACTCACTCAAGAAATTCAGCAATTTCTTGAGAATTGCTAAGCAGTTTAGCATTTAGACAGCAAGATATGGTTTACATTAATGTAAAAGCCTTGGGTTTTAGTAGGGTTCTTTCCCTATATTTCTGAGGATGTCTAAGCTATCTCTATTTCTAGATAAATTCCTTAAGGCCTCTGGTGAACTATAAGTCTATGGTCTTGTCTGCAGTTTTTGTAATAAATTTTAAGATTTAAATAAAATTTCCCAGGCATTTTCATATGCATTCTGATGAAACCTTCCAAAAGTGCTAATCTTTAAGTACACTTTTTAAATATATGGGGTGCAGAACTAAAATTAAGTAAGGAGTTTGTGCTGTTTAATACTAGTTTTGTGTGAGTGAATAAAATAAAAACAAATAAATCTCATGCCTTCTGAGCAATTTATTTATTTATTTATTTATTTATTTATTTATTTATTTATGTGGAAGGATTTTTAGTCGGGTTTTCCCTTGAATTATATATCTGCTGACATACTCACACCATAAACAGGTGCACCACAGCTGGCCTTGGAGAGGCCATGGAGAACTAATCAGCTAATTAAATTCCTAAAAACTGTCATGGCTTTTTACTCCTTCATTCTCAGAGTGCCTTATATCAACTCTATGCCTATGTGTAAACTAGAACAGACTGAATAACTTTTGGAAAGACTTGTCCGCTCTCTGAGAGGGTTCATCTACAGTTTTGGATTTCCAGAAGTGACAGGATAGCTGGCAATATCTCCTTTTAGCTGAACACATATGAAGGCATGAGGACAGAGACACTGGGAGGTGCTGCTGTGGACATCTGCAATCCCATGTCAGCTTGCAGCCTGCTTTGGAGAAACAATGACATGCAAAGCAGATACAATGGTAGGAAAGGTCCAGATGAAGCCGGTGTCATTTCTGCATTGATTCATTGCAAGTGGCATTGTTGCTATGCCTCAGCCCTGGGATAAAGGATCATTTCCTCGTTACCTTCCCACCCTTGAGAGAAGGGACCAACACATTTAGCAGGTCATCTGATCTGGAGATGCAGAAATCCTCATAGAAAGTCTATTTCATGACATAGATGTAGCTTGCTAACGAGCACATTAGAAGGTTGACCTAAATAGAATAGGTTAGAAATGGACTTCATAGATCCCTGGGCTCTAATGTCAGTGGTGCCCTGGCTTTCTGTCAGTGCTTCTTCCCATCTTCATTTAGAAGCATTGCACTGCTTCTTCCATGGAGTCAAAGAGGTCTGAGAAATCAGGCAATGTTTACTTAGGTTTCCAATTTTATGCCACTCATAAGCAAGGCAGAATGAGGTCCTGGTGTATTATTAGCCTTTTTGTTCTTGGTGTATTTTTGAGGTCCAAAACTATTTGTACTGATTGATCATTCTCTCTGTATCAAACTATATCACCACTACACAACATTTCAGAACTGCTGACAAAGGTGTGATATAATTAAAGATTAAAACAAAGAATTTGAACGGACGTTTAGACCACATTCATGCCATGCTAAAAACAGTTCAGACTGTAAAAATATAAGCACTCCAAGCAAAAATGTTAAGTGTTTAGTCTTCTTTGTTTGTTTTCTTTAGGAATCTGAGTTTTAATGGTTAAAACATTGTACAGTTTTAATCTCACAGTTTATGATCAGAAAATTTACCTAAGAATATACTTTTAAAGCTTATAGCAGCATTAGACTGTAATTTTTTTTTTATTTGGAATCTTGTAATACCACAAAAATTGTTTCTTTACATTGGGGTTTCACAAGTGACAATATTTAGAGCCACTTACATAAAAAAAAGAGGTTACCTTCTAGAAAATATTCTTCATTTTGCTTATTTATGGCCTGATCTGATATACACTTAAGTAGGTGGGACTCCTTCCAAGATGTACTGCCAAGAAGCTCAAAAAGAAAAATTCCAAATGAAAATAAAGCAAATAATATTAATAGGATAAAAAACTTAAGCAGCTTCTCAAGGATTTCTCTCAAGGAGAAGAAGAGTTTTTGGAGTGACATTTTGCAGCTTTTCAGTACCTGAGGGAGCTTACAAGAGAGCTGAAGCAGGATAAAGGTATGTAGCGATGTACGAGGTGGAATGGCTTCAAAATGAAAGAGGGTAGGTTTAGATTAGATATTAAGAAGAAATTCTGTACTGTGAAGGTGATAAGTCACTGGAACAAGTTGCCCAGAGAAGTTGTAAAGGGATGGTTCAAAACATATAGATACATGCATGCCTCAATTCTAGATTAACTACAGTATTCTGAGCCAAGCAGTTTATATTTCAGCTTAGGTGGTTTTATTTGTCAAATAAAAACTTTAAAATAATAATTACAGGAGTCATAGTACCAGCCAACACAAATGCATCCTGAAAAGCTATCTCCATCCCTCCATCAAAAGATTGGGAAATCTTTGATATTTCCTAGTGATTCCAGAAAATTAACTGTTACTCTATACTCTCAGTCAAGTAAACTGAAGAAGGCTGTTGGACATTCCTAAATCTTTTCTTTATGTGGTCAGCAGAGCTTTATAAATTACATTGATTGCCTCTGAACATCTGAAAAATAGTTGTCAAGGTAAGCAACAATTTTCTTTGCAATACAGAAGAGCAAGTGGTAAAAAATGATTTAATTAACTGTCCCTTCTGCCAAATGCAGGGTTCATCAATTCTTCCTTTAACCATTAAAATGAAAAAACTTGAAATAGTTATTGAAAAATGTCTCTACAGCAAAGAAGCAATAGTTTGTCCTTGAAGGGGTTTACTTCAATACTCTTGGACCATATTCAGCATATCAGCAGGTTTCTATGTTCTCCCAGTATGCTGAGCCCCTCATAATCCTACCTGTGTGTAGCCTCTTGTATTTTCAACTCCTTAATACATTAAAGGAGGCTGTTCCACCTTCTAGAGTCCTTCACAAATCCATCTGACCCCAGCTTTCTCTTACAATCACATTCCTTAGGATGAGTGTGTCCACGAGTTCCACAATCTACCAGATGTAGGTCTCTGTGACAATCAGAATCCGAGGATGCGATAGCAAACTTATTTGTGTCCTGCAAAAGAACACAGGAAAAAACATTGGAGTTTAGTTTGTCAACTCTCATTTTGTCTGTGTGGTTTTGCAACACACATGAACTCTTTCGTATTCTGAAAATGTCTTTAACTTTTCTAACAGTCTTAAGGAGAAAAAAAAAAAAAATTTCCAAACTATGCCCCAAGTTCCATCGCCCATAACACAAGTTTCCATCACTCAAATGAGTGCTGAAAAGCTCCATAGGTTAACAGCACATAATAGTACATGATCAAATGTCTGATTCACCCAAAAAATGTGGAAGAACCTCATTCCGAGATTTCAATGCCTCATAAAATCACTTCTTTTATTCTACATAAATTTCAGCATATAAATATGGGGTAGATATTTGTCTATTGGTCACAAGAACTAAACAATTAAAATCCTTACTAAAAAGAAAACCACCCAAGCCCACTAGTGACAAATTTTCAGTAAAAAGAGAACAACTTGCTCCTTTAGGTGTGCAATATAAATGGTAATAAAAAGGTCTCTTTAACATGTAATCTACAGCACATCCCATTTCTGGTGTTTACCTTTACCCTGACCTACTAGAGAGTGTTCTGACTATCTCCTTGCCTTCATAATTAAGACATGAAACCTGAGCAGAGATACCTTCTTTTTCAGGTCCCACAATTTATAAAGGTATGCAGTTTTGCTTAATATATCAATAACCTGCTGCCTCAGAAAGAAACACAATCTTTGTTAGCAGCAGCCAAAAAACTGTAAGTAGATTTAAAGAGAGAATTAAGAAAATTTATGGACATTAAGCCCATCAGTAGCTATTAAACACAATGAACGAAATACAATCTGCCTCAGCAAGTTCCAGGAAACTGGGAGGTTTTTAGTGGAAGAAAATCACTTTACACCTGTTCTTACATTTTTTCCTTCAGTACAAGTAAGTGGAAAATATTTGAGACAGGATGTTGGCTCGAAAGGGCTTTTGAATTGATGCATTAGGGAAATTTATATATGTTACATATAAACCAGTTTCCAAAGCCCTATAATAAATACCAGACGACATAAACCAAAATAAAAGATCCCTTGAACACAGAAAAGGATTCTATATTGTCTCCTGATTCCTCTGCGTCTTAACTCTTGCCTGCCAGAAAATAAAACACTATCTATAGAAGCCTATATAAGGATAGGAAGGAAATTCATACGTGTCCCGTGTGATTCAATGTCTTGCCAGTTACCTTCTACTGTTATTATTCCAGAGTCCAGAAATGTCTTCCATTTTTTCAAGTTATCCTGCGCATGGGATGCTGCTCTCCAGCTGGAAAGTCTTTCATGCTGACGACTGTTCGCCCATATTAATAATGCTTCCAATGTCTCTTTCTTTTAATCTGCCTACCAATTTTCCTTTGATTTTTAATACAGTAGGTTCCTGAGAACTCACGTTCAGGAATCCACCAGAAGCGGTGGTACTCAAACTTGGAACATCCTAATTTCCTGTCCTTCTTCTCCTAACGAACATACTTCCAACCTCTTTCACTGATTTACTGATTTACTTCCAAACCTATTTCGCTGATTTATCTTACCTAAAGATAAGGTCTATTTCACTCAAAATGGGGCCATCATTGGTCTAACTAAAACTTCAATGGATCTGCTGATGCTGTTTTCTGTGATTGCTCTAAAGATACTGTGTTAAATCTTGCTCCTTACCTCATTTCTCAAATTTATTTCCAGACTCAGACTAGACACCTTCCGCTCCCCCTGCCTCAAATTCAAGGCACCACACGAAGAAGATTCATAACCTCAATTCCAAATAAATATTTATTTATTCATACCAAGGGTGCTCAGTGAAATCTCTTTTTTTATTTATGTCCTGAATCTGTAGCAATGTGAGAAGCAGGAGGAAATGGTATCTTGATAGCCTAGACTAGAATCCAGGATGTTAGACTCTAAATATCAAATTTTGCAAGTAACACCACATATCATCTTTCTTTCTTCAAGACACTCAGTAATGCAGATCTTCATGCGCATATCTGTGTGATTCTATCAGAGAAGGAATGTGCTTTCCTCAGAAACTACATTTGCCTTTATTCAACATTTGCCTATATTCATGAAATGAAAATATTTAGCTACATATGGAAAGGAAACAAAATCTGTCTTCTGTCCCCAGTATCCCTTATCCATCACTGTCTCACAGGAATTGAAGCAAAATTTCAAAGTAAAAATAAAAAATAAGATAAAATTTAATACCTAAAGTAATACACAGTCACATTACTCATATACGTTTCCACATGTAGGAAGAATCAATATTTTGAGAGCCATCCAAGGTGAATTTACAGATTTAAGTTTCTGCTTGAATAGCATTTTAGTTAATAAAT
Source organism: Oreocharis arfaki (assembly GCA_013398015.1). NCBI lineage: Eukaryota > Metazoa > Chordata > Aves > Passeriformes > Paramythiidae > Oreocharis > Oreocharis arfaki. Next base: position 536,375 of record VZRR01006550.1, on the reverse strand, counting down.
AGATGTTTGGTGGTGGGAATTTGAGATAACCTGAAGGTGCTAAGCAACAATTTGGTAATTTTACTGTGCTTAATAACTAGCACAAGAGACCTATACATGGGCAGTGATCTTGAAAAAAGGCTGTTTTGGTCCAAAATATTATTAACCTACATTTGCAGATTTTTGTAAGTACACATTATTCTGTTAAGCTTTTCAAAAACTGATATGAAGGGAATTTATTTTGTTTAAAATGAACGCATTTTGTGAACCACCCGTTCACACATTTTAAAAAAGATATTATGCAGCAATTGCCTTCAAAAATTCAGGTCATATGGTCAGCCCCTGAATTAATTATCTGATCAAGACTGATTGGGGTGAGACCAAATAATTACTCATTAGCATTCATCACCACTGTCAGGCTGCATTTTGCATGCTACAGCGTATGCTGCCCTTTTTCATTTTACTCAGTCTCCTTTTTGGGTTACACCACATTGTTCTACATGACTGGGAAATGAAATTGAAAACGGGAAAAAAAGAAGTTTGGAGAATAAAGCAGACATGACTGTATATAAAAAAATGTTCCTTACACAGTTTTGCTTATTGAACAATCATACTGTCTACTAACTATTTCTATAAATCTGCCACATACTGGTCTCCGCGGGAAGCCAATAGAAATTCTGGGCATAGATAGTTCGAAGCATTCTTCAGAACTGGTGTTCTATGTTTGAGTAATCTAGTTTGTAACTGGTTGAACTGTAAAGTTATATTTCCTCTTACCCTGTAGGCTAGTAACATTTTTTTTGGTCTGAGCAGCCCCGTATTGTGTTTCAGCAGCCACGCCATTTAGCACTGTGTGGTGCAGGGTTCACATTCTTGGAGATGTTAAAGAGCAACAGACAGCTGTATGTGCCCCCAGAACTAGTCTGGACCCCATACTTCATAATGCTAGACTATAATAAACACCACGGCATCTTAAAAGAATGATAACACAGAATCTCCTTCAAGGTCCTGTATGTTACATAGAAAATACATCAGATTTCAGATGCAGTGTTCTCCAAATCTCTGCCCATATGGCTATGCCTAAACTACTTAATTGAGTATACTCAGGGCTCCAGTCTCACGATGAGGCCAAGTGGAGCAGAACAGCTGCATCCATGCTATTAGATTACTTGCTGTCCAAAACAGGATGTCTACACTGGGAATGTGCCTAATTGCACATTTGGCCTCTGTCCTATGATGAGTCCAAACCTTTGTTGGAGATTTGTTAGGAGACTGCTGATTGGCATGAGCTTCAAGAAGACCAAGACTCATTCAAAACACTTAACTGTACAGACACTAAAATTTTGGATCCTGTGGGTGTTGACTGGCCTTAGCTCAATAATAGATACATAACTGAAAAAAGAAAGTAGCAAGCATATATCAATTAAATTCACTAGAATAATCTTGAGATTCTGCCCTACCTGACTCTGAAAAAAATTTTTTTTACCCATTAAAGTAACTTTGTAACAATGTTCTGCACTCAATCGTAGATGCCAAGAAATCACAGTCTCATTATTTATTTAAACTCTGAATGTAACACATTATTTATTCCCATATAGGTTCCAAAAGAACGTTTAGAAGGACTGTATTTACATGTTGTGCTTTCAAAAGCATAGCAAAACTTCTTTAGACCATTAAGTTCTTAAATATCCCTTGCTTGATCTGAAAGGTGCCATCTATTGCAATCTCTACACTTAAGTCCAGCTTTTAGAGCAGAATCCAAATCATCTAAAATCACTAACATTGTTTCACAAGTGAAGTGACAAAATAGAAGGCTTTATTTTAGACAATATTTCTTAGGGAATCTGGCTGAGTTTCTTCTCTTTCTAACCATCACACACACTTTCTGCATCAGCTTGTCTTCTCTGATCTTGCCTATAATCAGTCTCACTTTTGCTACATAAGTCTGCTGATCTACTGCAAAATGCTACTGTGTCATTTGTGTAACCATGAGCGTCTCTCTTTTTATATCCCTCTCATAGATTTTTATGGCTTCTGTGGATTTTGGTTGCTTTCTGTTCTTTTGCAACTTTGCAGATAAACCTTAATTTTCTACATATCTCATCTGAAGAATATACACAGGGTCCTCTATTGCTCCTCACAGACTGCCCAACAACTTAGCTCCTGTTGAATCGTTCCCTGCTCTGGATGGTGGGAAGGAGGTAGAGTCCTGTGGAGTCTAAGAGACAGACAAGTGGTATTGTGGTGCCTGTGGCCTCTCAGGAGGTTTTGCAAAACTTCCAGGCTCTGAGCTCTAATTTCGCAGCAGAAAGTCTTGAAGAACTGGAACTTCTCACCTAAACTGGGTTTCATGAAGGCTTCCAGAAACCTGCTGGTTTATGGGGCGTCATTTTTAATAATAAGCTCAGGAAATTCCAAAGGAGTAGAAGAATCCTAATGTAGCACCAATCTCTTTGGAATTGCTTGACCCGCTAGAGCTCAGTCATTGGCAGCATCCCAGTTCAAGTAGTGGGGAAGGAAAATCTATTCAAACCTAACAGACACAAATTAAGACAAGTTGTATTAATAATAACCGTCAGTAAAATTTTAAGAAAAATATACCATTACACCTGGTATCAGTTTTTAGTGACATCAGAAGCCTGAGAGATGAAGCTAGACGAATGGGTGTAGTATACTTAGTTTTGCAAAATATTTTAAACAGTCTGAGCTATTGTACTTCATGAAATAACCTGCCTAAGAATAGTGATATATTAGTCAGTGAACTAATATTTGTCATAAGGTTGTAAATGGTCACCAATCAGGAAGGTTTCAGACTTCATGCTTTTCCCCATTTTCTTCAATATTGTTAGTTATATCCACCATTTCACTTTCTTCTTGTGAACTAGGAGTCTAATTCAGAAATGTATGCTGTTAGAGCATGAGAATTCTCATCAAACCCAGCTGAAGTCCCACTGATAGGCTAAAGAACACAAAATTAAAATTGCTCAAGTGACAAGAAGTAAATGCATGATAAAGGGCTCTGCAGAACTGCAGGCCTGAATGCTTTCATCTTGGAGCATTTGTATACTCATGCCACGAGTAAAGTATTCTGACTAATCATGTTATTCTCTAATAATTTATTACAGTCTTACTGTTAGCTGAATATATCCTTCCCCTTGACAAGTCTCCTGGGAAACTAAGATGAAGCTAGTCTTTTATCATTATCTCAAGTCTGTCTTTCCAAATGCTTTTATTACAGTGATTTTGGAAGCAAGCATATTAAGGGAGAGATATTACGGAACTGTTGTACAAAATAGGATTGTCAAATACCATGTAAGTGAATTTAGGTATTATCACAAATATCTTAGAGATAATTTAGGACTAAATAAAAAGAAGGAAATCAGTTCTTGAGCCCTAGGGCATCTTTCAATAGTAATAGTTATAAATCAGAATTATAGCCTGAAACAGCCACTGATTTTTCCTCTTAATCAAATAAGATCAGAACCAAGCCATCATTCCAGTAGAAAAAGCAAAATTTAATTAGCTTATCTAACAGTGTCATTTAGCGAATCAAAAGCTTTGAAAGGTCAATGAATTTTGCCCTTATCATCTCATTATCTTCCATCACTAACAAGATATCATTAAGCAACTTCATGAGAGCAGTTAATGCCGCAACAGCCAGTAGCACTGCTATAATTCAAAGGAAAATTCCAGGCTGTTTTTGAATATTTTTTAAAATTAAATTTTAAATTCACAGAATGCTCCTAATCGTCACTGGAAAACGGAAAACAAATACAGTCTTTTTACATTATTTCCATGTTCGTTTTTATTTCTGAAAAAAAGAAAAAAATAGAGCATTTTTAATCATCCCAGTTGTTCAGGCACACACACAACTCAAAATACGTCTGCAAGAATATACAGAGCAATGCAGCTTAAATGCTTTATTCTAGTACCACTAATAAGAGTATAATCCACATATAATATCCAACATTATGACCTGTGTCTCTACAAAACCAGTGGAGAAGACTGATGAGTGGCATCCATAGGGGTCAGTATTGGGACTGGCACTGTTTAATGTCTTTGTCAGCATCGTGGCCTATGAGCTCGAGTGCACCTTCAGCAAATTGTAGTGATAAGACAAGGAGAAATAGCTTCAAGCTGAAAGAGGGTGGATTTGGATTAGCTATAAGGAAAAAATTCTTCACTATGAGTGTGGTGAGAGATTGGAAAATTTTTCCAGAGAAGTTGTGAAAATCCTACCCATGGAAGTGTTCAAGGCCAGGTTGGTTGAGGCCAGTGGAAGGTGCCCCTGCCCATGGCAGAGGGCCTAGAAAAAAGGATCTTTAGGGTGCCTTCCAATTCTATGACTCTATGAAAACCATTTCAGAGGTCTTTGTCCCACCCTTGCACAGGCAGGTTCACCTTCCACTGCACAGCACCTTCCTATCCAGCACCACCCAGTCTGTTTTATAAATGTGACCAGTGAAAACAGCAGGGTTTGAAAAACAGCTGCTGTGCACGCTGAAGGTCATTTCATTGCTTGGCTTCAGAGCACAGATACACAAACACTTGAACAAGTACATCTGAGAGGGCAGCAACCTGAGGTGAGGCAAAAGTCTGTGGTTGGAACCTCTCACCACAGATTTGCCTTCAGAGTAATTCTAATGAAGAACTTCACCCTGGAAACTAATTTTGTGGAGTTACACTGAGCACTGCTGCAAGGCAAATAGTAGCACATTAGTTAAAATAATTTGTTTACATTCCCTAAAATCAATGGAATTTTAAGATTTGCTCTTCTAATAGCACAGAGGGAAGGTAAACAAAATAACTTGCTGAGGTTATCTCCATCAGATTGTGATCGTTTTAACATAAGTCAGGTCTGGAGTTTAAACTACCGACTGCTGTCCTACTGAGAAGCTGTAACGATTTCTAAAAATGCATACTCTTAGCTGAAAAACCTCATATGCGCTCAGCTGTTTCTCCCTTCCCTCTCCCCCTTTTTATTTATTGTATCTATCTGGTTTAAATTGATTTTCCTATCTTTTTGTTCATAAAAGGCTAAAAAAAGTGCTAAGAGAATTCACATATCTTACAGTATGCTGCTACAGAGTTTATGTGGCAATCCTTCATTGTGAAAGGATACAGGCTTTACGAAATCAGAAATCTTAGCTACAATGGAAGTTATCTCTTAAAAAAACAAGATCAGCAGTTTTAGACTAGATAAGAAGTTTTCAGATAGGAAACACCTGGCTGATAGCAGAAAATATCTTGAGTGTCTGAGACAGGTGATGAGGCAAAGAAGGGTGAGTAAACTTTCTTCCTCATCTTATTCAATGTTGTTATTGCCATAACCATCTCTGCTCACTTCTCATGTCCATTCCTCAGGCAGATTTTTCCTCTGAACCAGCTTTTCACACCCCCACCAGCCTCCAGAAAATGAGAATGATGCTTGTTTCTGCAGATGTGGGAGCAAGTGGCTTTCTTGCTGGCTTTTTTCTCTAGCAACTGCTGCTGCTTCACCATCTGCTACTCCTCTTTTGTGTCTCCAAGCAGCTGTAAGTAAAGCTGCTGCATTCAGTTCACATTCCAAGTTTTTCTTAGCAACCACCAAGGCTAAAAAAGAAAATCTTTTAATGAGACCTGAGATTCTGCAGTCACTGCAGCAGTACTAGACTTGCCTTATTGACATGACTTGGACCCATCCAGGGGTCTATCCAAACCATGGTAAAACAAAACTGAGCAAGAGGGAGAACAGGTAATTAGAAATTTTCCAGCTAAGCAGACTTTTTCTCTTGTTGAGAAATGTTGTTTTGCTGAAACTGAAAGGCAAGTTTTCAGGGAAGGTAAGCAGCAAGGTCATGCAGCTGTGTCTCAGCTGGGAATTCAAGCAACGTAAGAGCCTTGGATTCAATCCTTTTGCTACCCAGCAGCCCGGGAGGTGTGGTACTCTGAGCCATTCTTTAGTCCATCAGTTTCCCACCTCAACTACCTATCATTGCAATACTACCAGGAATAGGCAAGAATGTAAGCTTTATGAGGTGAGATTTAGCCATTTTATTGCTTGCAGGCCAGAAATAGCTGAATGGCACTGGACAACAATAAGAACTTTTCTAATAGTTAAACATTAAAAGGGTTATCTCAAGACTACAGATCCACAGGGTCTGGGTTGATAACTTTAGGAATTTTAATAGAGGAATTGTATGAGACAGTCTGTTTAAAAGTATTCAGTGCTGGTATGCAAAGAAGTGCAATGTGTTTTTTCAGGAATGTTTTTACCATCTCTGCCACTCTAAATATAGTAGCATGGGTGCTCATAGAATACAGGAGTATCAGGACCACTCTTTCAAGGCAGAGCACATATTTTTGCCTGTGTCATTTTGTGCCAGATCTCACAAATAATAGAAACGAAAGATGAAGTCCCATTTTTCTGAGATGTAGACAAAATGCCTTTTGAACACGTGAATTTATTTGTTTGCATAAGCAAAAAGCAAAAAGAAATAAATGAAAATATAAGTCATTGATCTAAAGAGTCTAGCAAAGCCTAGATCACAGAGTGATCCCTCTACCCTGTGAGCACTTCTGACAAAACAGATGAAACTACTTTTATCAATAATCTACTGATTAGGGCTCATGTTAATACTTTGATGGGATAGACCATATCAGCCCCAGAGGAAGTGTAATGATCAATTGTGGCAATAATCCACAAATTAAAGATCTCTAATAGTATGCATTCACTTGACAGACTGCAAGGGTTTTGAATGAGTGTTGCATTTTATCATGCCAATGATCCATGGATTAAGGGCTTGCATTTATATAGCACATTGTAATGGCTTTGAGGAAGCTATTAGGGTCTATCATATCAATGATCCATGAATAATGAGAGTTGTTGGAGAAGTATCTTTCAGTCCATGATGCAGAGCTTCAAGGATGTTTTAGAACGGTTTAAGGTTTAGCAAGTGTAATGTACTTTATGTAGCACTTCTTACACTTGTATTTATGCAATGAATAAAAACAGTATACAGAGCATATGAAGGAAAAAGAAAGAAGTACTGCTTCTAGGGGAAAATGATGGTTTGTTTTCCTTCAGTGCCTTAGATCAGTTTCTGGCAGCAATAATCTCTTACTCCCTGCTTAGTGTGAATTCATATGGTGCTCATAATATCACTACAATCAAAAGCATGTAGGGTACAGGCAGCCTTTGCAGCATGACAGTAATCAAGGGTGTCATCAAGGTGGAATCAACAGAGTTATGAGGGGTTGGGTAACCTCCTAATAGTGATTCAAACAGGGACTGTTCAGTGTTATGTGAATCCCATTCTATTTTGTTTTGAAATATTCTGACAGCTCTCGATGCTCACAGGGGTATGCACAACTGTAGCTTTCTGACAAAGTCTTCCCCACAACAACACGTCTGCACAAAATTTCAAAGTCATCATTATCTTTAAAACAAAAACCTTAATCAAATACCATCTCTTCTCATAGGTGTCTAAATCATGGAAGTCTTTGAAGTTCATAATTTTCAGCATGACTGAAGGAATATGAGACGAAAATTAATCATACATTAGAAATCCTTTCTGAAAATGTCTAAATTAATGTGATACCATTTATGAAAATGATTGCCCTAAGATTCTTCCCTCTGTCCCTAGTTGCTTCTTCCTCAGCAATTACTTCCTCCTTCACAAGATCACTTCAAAGACAAAGTGAACTCTTGGCCCTGAGAACACGTGAAGGGGGGAAGAGGGAGACGTCTTGCCTGTTCATGGCTTGGCAGCATCATCCTGCTGCCATATTTCTCCGTGACTGCTTGTCTCAATGCCTATGGATGCTCTTGGGAAAGAAGGGACATCTTTTCTGCAGGATGCAGCTGGAGGGGTGAGGGAAGGGGGCAGGAGAAGGAGCTGTAAAGAACATTCCCATCCCAGCTTGTTGCCACATCCAGCTCTTTTGGCAGGAAGATGCAGAGAAAGCGTTTCCTGCTGTGGCTATTGCCTTTATGGGTTACTGCAGTCTGGCTGCAGCCATGTACAGACAACTACAGCCCACTGGATTGCAGCACTGGGAGCCAGCCACTGCAGCTGCTAACTTTGGACCGAATTTGAGGGTAACTTCTTCAGACAGTGTATAAGGAAATTTGAGTAGAGATCAAACAAGACATAACACGAGTGTTGGCAAATTCATGAGCACAGCATGTAGTGACTCCTACAGTCAGCAAGTCTTAGCTCAAGCTCTGTTCAGAGCAGTGTAAATACTCCTGTTCCCATCAGAGGGCTTTTTTCCAGATGGAAAGTTATAGTTACAGGTCCAGGGAATGTCAGCTTCTCTTTTACAGTCAGCAAAGGGAAACAGGAGACAACTTCATCTAGTCTTTCTGGTGGACATTCCATGTGCTTTCTGCCAACAGTAGCAAAATACAAAATTATACCTCTGGTTAACCAGTGGAACCCTTTTCTCCCTCTTCTTTGTAGGTTGATTTATCAATCCTTACAGGGCAGATGAACCAGATGTAGTGGTGCCACTATATTCTCTAGAGCTAGTGAAATGCACAAAGAGCTGAGGATTTGGCCAAGTGACAGAGCCTCATACAAAGATTTGCTTTCCCTCCACCTCACAACACATCTTTTTTTTCCTTCTTCTTCCTAATTAAATGGAAAAGCATCATAGCCAATGCCTTCTTAAAATAAGCTTTGTCTAAGTGCTACCCAAAATAATTAAAATATGTGATTGTGGGTGAAAGAAAGGCACATAATCTCCCAGTGTTTAGAAAGGCTCTTTATTACCATTTCACATATTCATTTATCTTTTTCAAATCATTTCTAGTGTAACAGCAACCTTTCTCTTCAGTCCTTGTCTGCTTTACCAACTAGATCTTAAGTAAAGCAACAGCACTGAGTTTGTGCTACTATTGATTGTTTCTGTGGTTAGGAATGTGAAGTCATAAATACAGGATTGTGAATTCATTGCACCACCAAGCTGAGATGTGGGGTAATGAGGGAGAACAATGCTATTCAGCCACCAATAACTTCAGCAATATCTAGTGCAATGTAGAACATTACAACGAGAGAAAATTGCTTTTCATGCAGGTATTCTCTTTTCAAAGAAACCTAATTGATAACTGTAGTAAGAGAAAATATAAAAACCTTGAAAAAGATGCTGATCTTTTGCTACTGCCATCAGCATGAAATTATACCCCAAAATACAGGGAATATGTGCATGAAGGACATTGAAATGCAATTTCAAATGTGGCAAAGACAAAGCAAAAAGGAGTGCAGGGAAACCTCAGCCTGCATTACCACCTGTCACCTGGCCCCCTGGCTCAAGGGTAGAAGCTAGAACCAACAACAGAGCTCTTTAAAAAGCATGGGAGGGAATATATTCTAAGGTTCCAAGGTCAAGAGATGGGAGGCTTGAATCTTGTGGCAGGTGTGCAGGCTTCCTTATGCCTTCTCAAGAAGAACAAAGTGACTGGTTCACATGAGCATCTGAAATAAAAGTACAAAAAGATGAAATTGAGAAACAGCCCACAGAGGAGAATATTCAATTAACTTCTCAATTTTCTATTGAAGTGTCCTTAGAAACAGGCTGGAATTAGACTTCATACAATTTCTGTAGACAGACACAGTTTCAATCCAAAGGTAGAGAATTGTTCTGGTTTTTTTTTTTTCCAGGAGTTAGCAGGACTTTGATGAGACAGGGAATGCTGAGCCAAAATTCTTTGACACAGAAAAAGAGCTGAAGCTGGGTAACCTACCAGTTGGGTCAGTGCTCTGTGCTGCTGTGAAAAAGTTAAAAAGGGCATGAAATTTATCCTGTGAATAACCTGCTCCTGTGGTCATGCTCAGAGCATGACAAATGAATCAGGGGATTTAGGGAGAGAAAGAGTTTCCGGATCTTGACTAAGTTAAGTCAACAGGATATTTGAACTCAAGTTTTGTCTGAATGCTTGAATACAAGATTGCATGTGTCTGGAAGATTTAAGGTCCATAGATACTTATCTAGTGTGACTAGAGAGCAAGGGAACTGAATTATGGGCTCATTTATTTGGATTCAGATGTGTTAGCACTTCATAAATGAAGAAACTGAATCAGTTCCTGCATCCTCTTTAACATATTTTCTTTCCAGTTTTTGGGTTGCACAATAGGGATACAAATACAATCTTGTAAAATCAAGTGGAGAAATCTTGAAAGCAATTCAGAGAGAAAAAATAAGCTTACCTACTCGCTGTGCAGTAATCCCAGATTCTGGCCCAGAAACACACACACACACACAAAAAGGGAATGATATCTTAAAATCAAAAAAATACAGGTTGATCATTATTATTTTTAATGAATGATAAAATGTTGATGAAAATAAGAACATGCCTTTCATAATGACATAGATCTGAAAGTCTGCCAACCTATTAATTATAATCCTCTTTAGGATTATAATTTTCTAGTAAAAAGTTTCCAGTCACTTTAAGAAAATAAATTTAAGATTTTCTTTATATTAACACGGAAAAGGCCATCCAACTCCACCAAAATGAGCGGGCAAGAGCAGTCATCTGTACCCACCGTTGCTACAAAGGAGTTGAGGCAAATAGTTCTTTTCCTGATGGTCAAAAACAGTTGCAAAGGCATAGCTGAGATACATTCCTTTCTTTGGAAGTTCATCTCCAGAGGGCAGCCTCTGGGCAGAAATCATACCTAATCAGAGTTTCACTTGCTGCAGTTTGTGATTCTTACCTCTGGTCTTTTCTATGTGAGCCCCTGAGAAGAGCTTGGTCTTCTCTGTAGTCCTCTTTTACTGAGTGGAAGACTAAATTTAATGTCTCCTTTTGCTTCTGCACTCCAGGTTAAGCAAGTCTTGTTGCTTCAGTGTCTCTCATATGTTATGTGTTTTGGCACCCAAACTGCCTATAAATGTCCCTTCACCAGACTCTATCCAGGTTGTTGATGTTTTTTCTGTCCCAGAAATGGACAGAAAATTGCAGACATGCCAAGTAACAGTTAATTAGCTCTTCCCTTCCAGAACATTTGCTGGTTCTTCCAAATGTAGCCACTATGTAGGTAGACTTTACAACTTCCTATTAAATACACAGGACTTTAAAGTGATGATTTGATAGGATGTTTTATTGGGCTTGGCTAACAGAAGACAATATGCAATAGAAGGCAGTTGAAAAAGTCCGTGGTCTATTTCATATGGTATAAAATTGCTTAACTAAAAATTTTTACCTGGGACAGGAGAGAAACTCTAGCTTTCTTAGTTGAAATGGAGTCAAGTGATGTGATAGTTTTGTCCCCAAACAGTTTTCTTTTTCATCATCCTTCCTGAAATCCTTCTCCAGCTGGATCTGAATTTTCTTGGGTTAATTTCATATACGCACAGGATTTCTTTCGATATTTTCCAGAAAAATCCATGTGTTGGTACTGCAGTAGTTATCACATGGATATACAAGCAAATGTATATTATCACATCCTCATATAACTTTGATAATATTCTTGTCATTAATCTAAATGTTTAGAATATGATTGGTTTGCTGTGATGCATATATAAAAAAACCTACCCACCTGGAAATTTTAATAAATTCTTTCAATTAAAAAATCTTGAAATACTATGACTGCAGATTCCAATGAAATTCCTTTTAATTTGTGATCAGGTAATGTACCATAAAAATTAAACATTACCCAACAACAAAATAATTATGGTCCATTGCTTAGAAAAATGAGCAGGGAGTACAGTTTCTTGATTAGTTAATAATAGCAAAACATTAACTTTCCCAAGGTCTTTGTCGGCTCTGAAAACATACCCTATTGTACAAGATCCGTTTATAAAAGTGTACTTTCAATATGTATTATGAAAGAAAGAATATACAAAACGTGGATTTCCTGAGTCAACAAGGCTACCTGAGGTTCGGTTGTACTGACACGGTGTGGTGTGTCTCCCTCGTATTAAGCTCAACAAGTTCAAGGCAAACACAGAATCAAACTTGGCAACTGTTACTCAAATGAGAAATCCCTCTTCCTGGAGGAAGTTCAATGACATATAATTTCAAAGGATAACTCCTGTGAAAAATTAAATGTTCCCCAGAGTAAATACTGTAGAGGAGGCCATCTAACTCTGAACATTTCCATCTGCAAAATAATTCTAGCAGTAAGTAAATGAGCATAAAGCTCTCATAGTCACAATCTAATCTGTCTGAATTTGGAATTTTGGAGAGTAAACGATTGTGAGGGAATTAATTTTTTAAGTGAGAAACTACCATAATATATCTTTCTTTCCCTTTGTTTCCTTCAGGTGTCAGAAGAACATGAAGTTATTCACGTATCAGTTTTCTTGCTAAAAATGTACATGTGGTTTCACTGAAATTACTAACAGAATCGGGTCATACCATATTGAACAGTTTTGGGTGGGGAAGAAAAACTCATCCCTTCACTACGCCTACTACCCTAAATAGCCTACATGTGAAAATATAGCCAAAAAGCTTGTTGATGATGATCGTCTTTCTAAAAAATGCTTATATATTAAGATAACCTGCATGTCCCACTTCCTCCCGTACCATTACATTATTGAATAACACTTCATTTCTCCATAGGTTAGTTGCTATGTTATTTTCATGTTCTTCCAGGTCAGCTAATGAAGCAGTAGTCATCTCTCTTAAATTTGAAGAGAAAAAACATCAGGAGAACGAAATAAAAATTATGGTGCAACAGGGAGCAAGAAAGTAGATGAGAACAAAGGAAGAAATACTAGTGAGGAGGGTTCTGATCCAATGCTTTATTTTTATGGCTAATTTGCATGATTTTATAATCACACATTTTCAGTTTCCATAAGTATACTTTATCTTTTCTGCAATGTATTGCCTTCTTAGCCGAGCTTATCACTGTGCTAGGAGATTACTTCAGATGGCTTAAAGATGACAGGGTGCAAGGAAGTGATAAGCTGTCACATATCCAGCATAAGTTTCTCTCTGCTAAATCTCAGCCTGTCCCACTGTGAAGCCTTTGAAAAGAGTGGGCATCATGTCAAACGACAAGAGCAACCACTCCTCTGCTCAAATTTCTTTTACTGAGATTGGTGGAGAACTCTGCCACCACAGGTGACAATGTTCTTCTTTTAATGCTGAACAGACATATCTGAATGCAGGCCTAATGACAAAGAAAATTTGTTAGATGAAGGCTTAAACATTCTGAGTAATTTAATGCTCCGCAATCTAATCTGTGGCTGCTGTTTTGGTTGAACAGGTTATAGCACAGTGATGCTCAGGGACAGGCCAGGGCACTTCCTATGCCTCAGTAACCTGGACCATCAGTTTTCAAGAAATTAATATAAAACTCAAGTAGATAAGAGGCAGTTTTGTTGTGATTATTCTGCAATAGAAATTAATGTCTGTAACAGTGAAAAGAAAAATGTCTTGATTATTTTTAAATGTATAAGGAACTGTAGGGAAAAGTTTAGGTGCAAGATTGTTTATTTGGGTACAATTTAATTTGGGATTGTTATGGATAGTAATGCATGAGCAACAAGCAAATACATTAATTTCTCCTTGCACCAATGGGGAAAAAGGTCACAGCAGACCAGTAAATATAAAGCCCAGAGGTGAGAAAGAAGCATATCAACCATGAAATTGTATTAATTCAATAATTAAAGTGAGTCTCAGTTCCAACACAGGCTCTGGTTCTGTAGCAAAGATGTGACAAAACAATTGGGAATGGCAGCCCATTGCACTCATATTAATCATCAGGAGAAAAAGAGTTCCAGTAAATCTAACGCTTTATGAACACTACAGTGTATTTAGCCCTGGACCTGATATCATCCCATTAATCAAAGCAATACACAGGGAGTGAAATTTCCACCTGAGTTTAGTTTTGAGAAAGAGGCAGTGAGAAGTGGTAGGGTCATGTTTTTGTTCCCAGATGCTACAGCAGAGCCAGGCTTTGTAGAGCTCTTCCCAGCAAGGGAATGAAAACAGTGCAGTAGAGGGAAATTAAGTATTATCAGGGACATTCCAGCTGGAAATCCGTGTTGCTCCAAAATGAACACATTTCAAGGAGTTGAGTGTTTCCTGCTGATCTTTTTAGTTTCCCTTGAGTTTAAGGGCTTCAAAACTTCAATGGAAATGAAAGTTCCTATTAGGGCTGGCAAGGAATCCAATATCTGATTTCTCATTTTTAATTTTTTATTAGTATTCCATTTACAATCCCAGAGACATGCAAGAGAGAGAGATACTCCTAGATAAAATCAGTGGCACACTGGCTGGGATATTAATTTAAAATCTGCGATTATCTCCTGTCCCCACTTCCAATGTTAACCACCTGCTTGAACAGGTGTGTTTTTTTCTGGGTTGCTATCATTTATGAAAAACACCAATGGATGTTTTTGAGGGAGATTAGAGTAGCCCACAGAGATATAGTTACTGTTCTCCAATGAAATGCATTGCACACAGAGGCAAAGTAGGGAGTGAACATCCCGAGAGTGTGCCTGGGCCACTTGGCTGCCCTGTAATTAGTGCTTCTCGTCAACTTGCATTCTCCCCCTCACCTGTGAAGGCATCCACATGGAAGGCTCTTAGTTTTCACAACACATAACTATTCTGATTAAGGAAATGTCTCAGGACTTTCCAGCCAGTTCCTGTTTCTAGTGTTCTTGGACAAACCCCATTAAAATGTAATCAGCAACAAGATTAGATCTGTGACTGCCTTATTACAAGAATATTAAAGACTGCACCCATCCCACTTTTGTTCTGCATCTCGACAACCATTTTCTTCATCAGCCATGAAATTTAACTGCTGGTTGTCCAGGTACAGGTTCAAGAGTGTTTTACGTTAATTATTTGCATTCATCATAAAAAAAAAAAACTGCAGTGTAGAAAAAATTAAACATCCAGCCTTACGGTAAACAGATTTTGAAGTACTTGTGGCTTCCTTTAAAAGTTCCTTAACTATTTTTACAGAACAGTAGGCTCACAGTTTACACAGTATCAGCAATTACCAGAGTGAATCTGACTTAATTTCACAATACAGAAATAAAAGCTATATCATAGAAGGGGGAAATGAGGAATGGATACACAGAAGTTTGGCCTGGACAATCAGTGAAATTTAATTCTCAGCCCAGAAAAACATTTCTTCATTTTCTGCTACTTTGCTTTCATAAATAGACATATTCACTTTATATTTATTCCATGTTACAATATATTTTCATGAAGATCTGCATTATTTATATATATTCATATTCTTGAATTTGTTTGAATGTAGAAATATTTTAAAAACACAAATAAAACAATAGCTGTTGAAAGGCAGATTTTGGCTGATAACAAGTCAGGTAATCTGACCAATCTAATAACTTTAAAAACTAATTATTCAAAATATCTCTTTGCCAAATCCTATGATTGTGAAATAATTTTCCATTAAGAGTTAAAGCAAATTTTAATTAACTAGATAAATACACTTTTCAGATCACAATTTTTTTCTGCTTTTCAACGTGTGCAAATTTTCTTACTGATTTTATAATAAATTTTCCCTTAGAAGCTGATAACTTGTCGCTCCAATAAATTATCATATATACATTTAGATTTACTAATTTAGAGTAAGCAACAATGCTGAAAATGCAATGGCATGTTTAAAAAGCTGGTCATCTCCTCAAGACAGGCTCTAACACTTCATGGTTTTCTGCACATAAATATTTCTGGGGAAAAATTGGTAGGACATAGGTACGTACCCTTACAAAAACAATTCTGCAGACTTAATGATGTCAGTAGGAATCTGTTTTGCTTTAAACACTATTTGTTAGTGGCTAGACATTCCTCTTCTTTCTGGACTCTCCCAGGACCTAGAAGAAGCAAAAAAGGTACTATCTGGTTTTGATTTATTGAAAATATGCAAAATCAGACAATTTTATGCCACAGAATTGAAAAACTTCTAGTGTAAGGAAGTGTAATCTGTAATATGGGGCCCTCAAAATGCCTGCCAAAGTATTTGCCGGAGGTCTACCTTGTAAGAACCATATCTTGCATTCTGCTATTTTCTCATTGTTCTCTTCTGAAAACAATAGATTTGAAAGGAGTAGAAAAGTTGAAAAAACATTCAGTTCAACAGTATGCTTGCAGCTTTTGAAAAAAAAAATATTTCTGGTGTACTAAGGAAATTGTCTCTTGCAACTTCTGATAAAAATTGATTTTGATAAAAATTACTTTTTTTCCCTAAATTATTTATCGTGTCAAAATATCTTTATAGCAAGTCAAAAAAATCATTTTATTATTTAAACAAATAAAAACTACAAAGAACTTTCCTAACAATTTTTCATGCAATTATAAAAGATTTTTTGTGCTTTGTAATGCTATTCTATTATAAATAATAGGAATTCATAAATAGAGAAAATTCACTGGAGATACTAGGCTTTTTTTAAAAAAAAATTGAAATATTAAGTAGTGAACTTATATTATCGGAATAATTTTACTAAGAAAATACGAAATAGCAACATATACCCTACACACAGAACCTAAATTGACTTTGCAGGACATAGTGAGGATTGATTTGCTGTGGTTTATACTAGCTGCAATTTATAGTTCTTGTTCCAGAGTAGATGAAGAATAAAAATACTAGAAAAGCAGAAATTATTACCAACAGCTACAACAATATTATTCAGAACTCCAAAAATAAGAATGTATTGGAACCTCAGACTTCTTTGGTCTGCTGACTTGGACAATAAGAGAAGTCTTGTGCTATGGCTCTGATTATCTTCATAAGAACATGTTTGAGGTAAAACTGAAACTCATATTAAAACTT
Source organism: Oreocharis arfaki (assembly GCA_013398015.1). Lineage (NCBI taxonomy): Eukaryota > Metazoa > Chordata > Aves > Passeriformes > Paramythiidae > Oreocharis > Oreocharis arfaki. Next base: position 519,660 of record VZRR01006550.1, on the reverse strand, counting down.
CACACCATTCAAATTCCTGAGTCACTAGTAGGGACATTTTACCTACAGAGGACTTTTTTACAAAATAGCTCAAAATAAAATGCATATCTAGACACATATGTGTCTGTGCATGCCTGTACATACACACACACATATCTCTCTACATATGTTTGTCAAGCCACATCTGAAACCAAAAGCAACAAAACAATGAAGATAAATACAAAATAAAATGTTTCTGAAGATCTCCCAGCTTTCACAAACAAAAGTATTTTTTGCATATTTCATTTCAAATGCTGGCTGATGGTCAATGTTGCTTCCAAATTTCAACCTACATGACTAATGGAAACCTAAAGCAAGCCTCTGACCCTGTTACTCTGACTCATTCCATCATAAAGCCCTTGTAGAAATTCTGTAACATATTCCTCAATGTTATTCTTTAAGTAATATCTTAAATAAATATTCTTCTTGAGAAGTATGGAGATTAATTTGGCCTCTGTTTTTGTTGTATCAATAAACATAAAGCAGGGATTAACTATTAATTTTGGAAATAAATTATTTAAAAAAAGTAGTCATACATGGATGTAAATGAAAGCCCTATGACAACACAAATATTTTGGTACTATTTTTGATACAGCTGAGGGCAATTATGTCTGTAGTTCCTGTTAGACACACAGATACGGCACTGCCATGAGGCTGGAGGCACTTTTTGCATGGGAGTGACGTCCTGGGAAAAGAGATATTCTGGACATATATTACAACACATCCACAAGATGTGCCTTTAACCCTCCACACCATAATATATAAAATTTGAAGCATATGGCTCTTCCTCAGGCATACATATTTGCCAGTGAGTAGCATTACAGTAGTTTTATTTCCAATATTTTCATTACCTTTTTTTTTTTAAATCAGTTGCAAGGATTGGAAAGCAAGTATCTCATTCAAAAGCGTAAGATGAGGTCAGATGAGATGAGTTGAGACAAGGTGAGAAATCATGAGGGGTTCAGGCATCGAGGAAGCATTTGAAAATCACTTCCATAGATAAATCCTGTAAGGGATCAATCTCCACAGAACAACTAGGAAAAAATAGAGTTCTGTGCCTTTCAGTTGGACACCTCCCATGTGGAGAGACTGCCCATAAAATCTGAGCCATTTTTCATTTGACAAACACTCATGTGTTCAGCTGTGCTCAACCTGGGGCTACTACGGACTGCTGCCCTCCCTGCCCACTCCAACCATTGCACAGTAAATTGCACTGAACTGCAATCACAAGCTATACAGACTAATTAAGTCTTCTTGCAATTCAGAAATGTCAATATTTCTGCTTAAAATTAGACACAAAAACAAGCAAAACCGTTTTGCCCTGTTCTGCTTAATGTTAGTATAGCACTTATTATTTAATCAATAAAAATTTTTTCTCATAAAACTGGAGTATAGAGAAAACCTTAACTCTCAGGTGTTGCCAGTCTGTCTGCATATTTATTACCTCATAAGCGGTGTGATTATTATCAGGGTCCTTCCCAGAAAAATGCTTTTACTAGGTTTCAGAAAACCCTATGTCCCTCAAAAGTCTTAATGATCACTCCAAACAGTTCCCCCTTCCTCCTCCTTCCCTCCACTTTATGTACTGAGCATGTCATATGGTCTGGAATATCCTTTGGTCAGTTCACTATCAGTGGATTAGTTACTTTATAATAAGGTCACTGCAGCCATGTCCAGTGGTCATAATTAAAGACCGAAGTTAACAGGGGGCTTAGCACAGTGCTATGCATTACTGTTTGTCTAGTCCTAGCTTTGAAAATGACTGCTGATCCTGACTACTTCAGTCCAGGCTGTGTTTGGAATATAAGCATCTTTTTCATGCTAACTTGAGCAAATGCAGGTTATCTGAGCAAATTACATATTTGTGTGTGTCTGTGTGTTCGTATGTCTGTGTTGCATGTGCACGAACATAGGTACATATATTTCTGTTTGGCCCAACAAATCCAATTTCAAATGAGCACATACTCACCCCTTCCAGTGACTTCATATGTAGCAAACCACATTCTTGCACTGCTGTGCAAATTCTACAGTAGTTTTTATGCAGCTCCTCTAGAAAAATACATCCCTACACATCTCGTAGAATTCAGTATGGCAACTGAAAATATTTCACTATATGATAAAAAGGTGTTTGGGTTAAGATGTGTAATAATACATCACAGGCTTCCCATCCAAGACTAAACTATTGCTTGATTTCACAGAAGGTAAATTCTATCAATCAGCTTGCCCTCTGTGGTCAAAAAAACAACTTGAGATTTAATTCTACAAGAAGGAATGATAAAATGAACAGACAAGAAACAAGATAAAATACACCAGATTAAGATTTTCCCTACTTAAAACACTGAGAAGTTGATACCGTGTGTGTATATAATTCTAAAGATAAGAGAAACAACAAAAGCCTAAAAATACATGCGGTTAAAATCTGACAAAAAATTATATTTGTGCAGTAATCATATCTAGAGATTCCCAGAATTTTTAAGTGCACAGCAAACCTTACAAAAGTGTCTGCTGCCTGAACTAAGTATAGAGTAATGAGGTTACATTTTAGAAATATAATTTGCATATTAAATCTCACCAGAGGTGATCATTCCAGCACTATCAGTGGGAGTTTATACTCAAGACACCAGATAAATGTTACACAATCTCTTTTCCTAGCAACACCCTGTGTCAGCTGAGATAAAGACTGTCATAGTATCCAAATTAAGGCTTAATTCAGGTCAATTTAAAATTGTTTTTGAGTACTTCCCATCTCATTCTAGCAAATTCCAGTTTTGCTTCATAGGACATGAGACAGCACTAAGTATTTGAAAATATGGATATTTTTTAATGAAGAATTAATATTTATTGAATATTTGGCTACAACTATGTCAGACTATTTTAGTGAATAAAACTAAATGATGCGGGGAAAATTGTGTGTTGGGGAAAGTGAACACACGGTAGCATTAACCTCCAAATAGTCATGCTCATTCATGCCAGCAGTGACTTTTGCTATGTAATTTGCCCTGGGACACTGCTGAGCCCGTCCTCTGGTGGGTATGGCCTCTTCCCAGGTAGCAGAATGCACTTGGCTAGCTGCACCTTCTGCCTGGCAATGCACCGGAGGCCTGCAGAGCCCGACACTGCACGGTCTGTCACGTCGCCTGGCTTAGCAAAGCTGTACCAGTGTTGCGGGCTCTCTATTTGTTGACCATCAGAGTTCAGCTGGGAGAGAATTTATCTTCCTTAAATACTTGTTATCTTTGTTAGCTAACTCATCATTGTTTAGGCAGCTTAAGTCCATACACATGAAGGGCACAACAGCTAATGCTGTCAATGTGGACTTTGAAATGATCCATGAAGGAGAATATATGGCCACTGCTTCATAATCAGATACTAGAAGTGATTTACCTTTCAATACTTTTTCCATCCATAAATCTCGAATGCTATCAGTTCAAAATACAGCAGTTGTTTCCCCAGGGAGCCTCAATTTAAGTCCTGTACCTCCTCTGCAGTGCAGGGCCCCTTTACCTGCCTTTGCAGCTGTTTGACTAAGGTCAAGTGAGTCATCTAAGGTCGCTGAGGGAAAGAATGACCCAGAAAGATGCTGAAACCAGGCCAGGACCTTTCAAAGTTCCCTGCTGCAACTACTGAAGCACACTGTCTCTCTTGAATAATTCTGCCTGTTGATCCCCACTGAACATACACATTTCCTAGTGCCACAGGAAATGAAAGCTTACATCCAAACTGTTGCAAGAGCTAGCATGCAGTGGGAACAAATCCCTTTTTTCACTGTTATATCAATAACATCACTCCCATTCATGTACTTCAGGATATCCTTACATCCTGAGAAAAAATGGGAAAGAATACAAACTTATGTCCAAATACATCTAGCTTCACACCATGAGTCAAAATCCCAGCTTTGTGGTTCTCAGATGTTTGCCTTTTCTTTGATGGGATTAAATTTAACTGTTTTGTTTTACGTTTTTCCATCACCAAGGCAGTTTGAGACACTTTTCTTTCAAAGAGAAGACATCACTGTGTTTGTAAGAATCAGAGGAATCCTACAAAGATTTCACACATAAAAGCCAGCATGGAGTTATGTGCAATGTCCTGCATTTGCTACCCACCTTCCACACAGAAAGCTTGGGTAAATAACACGCAGTTACTGCCCAGAAGCTAGCCTCTGTATGGTGTCCTACATCAAAGACACACAAAAAAGTGGATGAAACTACCTACCTGAATAAAATGGTAGGATCTGATTGTTATGTTTCTATATGGGGTCAGTTTATGTGTACTTCAAATGAAACAAATAATTTATATATACAAGAAAAAGGGAGGGAATGACACTAAAAACACAATTGAAAGCAAAATTTTAAATATTTAGGTTTTCACTTCTCAAAATCCCAGCTCCAACCCTTATGTTTATTTTCTTCATCCACGGTGATTCCAGATGTTTAACTGGCATATAAGTAGGACCAGTAGTATTTTTCTTCTACCTGTGGGGAGCCAATATGGCTCACATTCCATCACTTAAATGCAGAACTAGTCCATTAGTTAAAATAATAGTGATGCCTGATGTCCTGCAGGCACAGCAAGAGTGAGTGTTTAGAAAAGGCTTATGTACCAACCATACCTTAGGGCTTGCACTCAGCTTGGGGCAGGTGACTTTCCCACCTCTCATCCCAGCCTGTGTTTTCGTTCTGCTTTTCCTTTGTAGATGGTGTCCTGCTTTACTTGATGTTCTGTGAACCTTGATTGCTGGTAGCAAACACTCTGGACATCTGCTCTGAATTTGCTTTTCAGATAATATCTATATGTGTGGGGTTTTTTTTGTAATGTTGGGGTTAGGCTGAAACCAGCAGTCTGCAGGAGGGAAGGAAAGATCTGTACCATTTCTAATAATAACAGCTATTTACAAGCCTAGGGACCTCAGCAGGTGTCACTTTCCTTCCCAGTGACACACAGCTATCTCAGATCAGAATACCACAGCCATTTTGTACCAGTAACACTGCACAACATTTTTAAACAAAGGAAATGAAATATGTATTTATTCGTGGCTAAAATACAAGGCAATTCCAAGGATGCAGAATGGAATTCACCTGGAAATGGGCCAGAACACGGAGGCCAGCTTTCCACCCTGGGAAAGGAGTGATGTGCACATTTCTGTGATCAGAGGTCATCAAAGTTTCAGACTCGTAACTAGCCATAGGGGCCTACAACTGTGGCATAGTTCAAATTTGGCACTGAAGAAAACAGTAGGAAAAAGTGATCCAGCTCTCCCTAAAATAAATACAAAGATTTCTGTAGGAGTTAGAGCACAGTGAATCACCGCTTGTTTCTTAAACACCCTATTTTATCCTTGGGGCTCAAGTCACCTTCTTTATAGTTATGATATCTGATGGGATTTCAGCCTAAGCTCTGTGGCTATGATCTTATGTCCTATAATTCAACCTGCTTCAGAAAATCTCTATTTATTGAGTGATGAATAATAGAATTACTTAGCAGCTTCTTTTAGCTTTCAGAAAAGAAAACACAGTATTGTATGCACTGTTTCAAATGTTTTCCCTTATTTTCCCATGGGGATTTATTCTTTTTTTTTTTTTTTTAAAAGGCCTCACTGCGAAGTACAGTAGTTAATACAGATGGTTTCAAGTTGCCTAGAGCTATTGACTGATATATGCAAAACCTTGCCATTATGTTTTCAAAGCAGAGACAAATAGAATTAGGAGTTCAACTCCTTTGATGATACTTTGAATTTTTTTTTTTTTTAAATTACCTTCCATTGTTGTCTGGGCTTGATCCTTCTCCCCCAGAAACTAGTGGGAGTTCTGCCACTGACTTCAGGGGAAACAGAATTGGATTGTTTTCAGCACAGATTTTAAAACAAAGGCTTGAAATTGGCAGGAATAAAGCCCTCTGCCATGAATCGAGGCAGCAGGTTGCCAGATGGCAACTTTTCAGAGTTATGCAAACAAATTTGGTTTATTCAATACAAATATTTGAAGGGAAAAAAATGAAGAGTATTATTCTCTTTTACCAAAGTGTCAGATTTGAGTCTTCTAAATTTTAATTTGGTTCCAAGAAAAATAGAATCTTTAACAACACTCTTATTGCTCTAGAAAGCACCTGAGTCTGGCTTTACATGACAATTTGTACTACTACGGATAGAATTTTGGGTAGGTGAAGAAAAACAGGAGTATTGGGGAAGGAAAGGATTCCCACTGTTACTGGGGGATGGTAGTTTAGGAGCAGTTGGTCGACTTCCAGTTGAGGAACACGTTTTCTGTAAAACCCAAAGAGAGAGAGCGAGACAGCCTGAGAAGGCATTTTGAGATTTTAAGTTAGATCCTTGAGGTTAGGCACTGTGAGTAGCCCCATAACTTACAAGTGAAATTTTCAACACATGGCTAACTACACAGATCCACTTATCAGGTGGGTAACAACCAAGAGAAGAGGTCTTGAATTCCAGAAGAGCTCTGTTGTTGGACCTTTTGCTTTATTATGCTTTGGTCTGGTTTAAGTCAAGTAACACTCAAAAAAGACAGAAAGTGAACGTAGAATGAAAAACAGGTAGATTCTATTTTTCCTTGAAAATGAACTTTGCATCTACTTAGAAGATTGACCTATGAGCAATAAAAAAACTAATATTGCTGAACTGAGAAGTCTTGACTTTTGTCCTATTCAGTAAAAAGGCTAAACAGGAAGAGGTTTGTATCCAGGTCAGAGCAAGAGAGCTCTAGGACATTTACTCCACTATCACAATCCTTTTCTCAACTGCATCTAGCATTAGAAGCAAAAATTAATAAAGTCCATCTGCCCTGAATACTCTCTCCATACAGTTTCCTTCCGCCTGCAGTGAGGGATGTGCTTTTGGAACGGTAGAAGGTTTCATCTTTTAACATATAATGAAATCCACATTCCAGTCAAATGTGATCAGCCCTGCCAGTGCAAAAGGATATTTTTATTGTTCATGTTTGCTTTCAGTGTGCCACTGCACATTACTAAGCGTGTTGGCTTCTTGCCACCTCTATTATAAGCTTCTGAGAAATCTGGGAAGTGAAGAAATATCTGCCTTTGCTTTTTAAGAGGAAAACCATTATTTAAGTAAGCAAACATTTAAAATAACTTAGTCGAGAAAATACATGTGTTCTTAGATGGACACACTTATTTTAGTCAGAGAGAACTGATCATGACTTTGAATTAACCTCTCGCTCCTCATAACCCACTCGTATGCACTGCATTGACCTCATGGGAAAGAAAATCAAATCAACTGTAAATTGCCTGAACAGATTTGTCTGAACCCATGGAGCAGCAAATCCTACATTTACATTACTTACTCAAGACAAGTGGTACTTGCCACACCTTCTACTTAAAAGGGCACACAGAATTTTTTATACTCAGAAAAAAAAAATACAGCAGTGGGCCACAGGCTCAAATTAATTCTCTTCATAGGATTCCTAGAGCACGGAGGAAGGGAGAAGAGAATAAATGACTAGTAGAAAAGTTCAGAGGAGCAAGGCGAGAAAGTGGGAAGGAACACTTTCATGTTGATGAAAGAGTTTCATTTCAGATGGAACCTCTCCTCAGCTAACTTTAGGGACTGGCATATGGCATATGCTACAGATGGATAGGCAGCAATACACGTACAGCTGTAAGGTTCTGGCACTCCTGGTCCTGGCGCATGCTGCCAGCTGGCCAGCAGAAAGCAGGTTTGCAGGACGATTTGATTTTCCACAGCTGCTGTACAAAGCATGAGGTCAAGGGAGGTGAGAAGGAGGAGACTTTGGAGAGAGCGAGGGGGGTGTAGCTGACTGGTGCTTTCCTACAGCGCAGAGGCTGAATTCATCCATGGCAACTGCAATATCCCAGGGCAGCAACTTTCTCCACATGCAAGCTGCAAGCCCTTCATTTAAATGATGTGCTAATGTAACGTTTAGGTCTTCACTGGGCACTCTGGAATCTCTCACTTACGGTACAAGATACATGAATACCATGCAAGATGAGTGATTCTTGTCTAATGCACAGTAAATATACCAAGTAGATTGAAGTATCATTTTGTGGGAAAAGGACTTCTCTGTTTGGTAGTTATGTTTAGGAAAACTCACTAAGACACCACTGTGTGTGTTGACAACAAAGAGTTATTTTAAAGAAATAAAAATAAAACCCCCTGTTGCTGGAACCAAAGTCAAAAGCAAATTTCTCTGCACACTGCCAAAAGCCTCACATTTTTGCTAGTGAGGTTTGAATCATAATTTGCTATTATTTTCACATGAGCCAAAAGTCACTATGCTCATTTAAATAGGAGACTTACTAGAAATATTTCATTTTATAGACATAAATTTTAATGAAATTTATCTGTTTATTAATTATTTGTAAATTTTTGAAATCAGTCAGTTTTATTATTGTATTATTAGGTCAAGCCATTCGAACAAAAAGTTTCCCATGAAATTCCCTGATAACATTACTTTATTCAAGACGGTGAGGATAAGGCTGGAGTACGAGGAATCTCAGATTAACAGGCCTGAGTAACTGAATAAAAAAATGTCAGAAAGAATATGAATATGGAAAAATTCCTCCTATGAAGAAAGGCTGAGAATGTGAGGGTTGTGCAGCATGGAGAAGAAAAGGTTCTGGGGAGACCTTATTGTGACCTCTCATCGGGCTTATAAGCAAGACGGAGGGAGGTATTTTTACCAAGGCCTGTAGTGATAGCATAAAGTGTTAGACCTATCAAAGATGGTAGGTTTACAGTAGATATTAAGAAGAATTTTTTTACTGTGAGGGTGGTAAGGCACTGGAACAAGTTGCCCAGAAATGCTGTGGATTCCCTATCCCTGAAAGTGTTCAAGGAAAGATCAGATGGGGCTTTGAAACATTCAGTCTAGTGAAAGGTGTCCCTGCCCATGGCAAGGGGGTGAAACTGGATGACCTTTAAAAGTCCCTTCCAACCCAAATCATTCTAAGATTCTATAATTCTATGAAATTCTCAATATGAGGAAAAAAACCTCTCTGCCTTCAGATATAGAAGTGATCTGCTCATCACTCTGCAGGAACCAGACCTTGAGGGCATGATAAGTAGTTCCACAAAAGCATCAACTTAGTATTCAGAAGCAGTCAAAAAAGAAATTCATATACTAAGAATTGTTGTGAAAGAAACAGAGAATAAACCAGAAAATATTATTCTAGAATGTAGATCTATCATTCACTCTGACTTTTAATTTTGTACTCTAGTCATCTAATCTCAGAAAACATATGTATCAGCAGGGTTCAAAGACTACTAGGATGGTTCTATGGATGACTTAACAGGCTCAAAACTTCAGCTCAGAAAAGGGATGGTTTCAGATCATAACACAAAGGTCTACAGAACCAGTCTTGGCCAGAGACTCATTACTCACTGCTCTTCTAGTGCTGAAGGTGTTTGCTGGCCAAAAAGCCTAGTAGAATTAGATTCAAAGAAGAAACAAAAAGGTAGTATTTCATATAACATGCAGTTAACCTCTGTAACAACCTGCCAAAGGGCCTAGTCAATACAAGAGGTATGTGTGGTATGGAGAAATTTGTAGAAAGAAAGGTTCATAGAAGGTTACTGAATAGACAAACCACAGATGTTGAGGGAAATACTTAAACTGAAAATAACTGAGGATATGGAAAACATTAGAAAGAAGTATCCCACGCTGTTGTTCTTTTTCTCCTTCTGCTTACATGTCCACTTACAGGCCAGTGTTGCCAAACTAGATTAATCTGAACTGTGTGACTGCTCTTTCGTTCCTATTATGAACCTCTGTGTTATAAATTTTATGTATCATGGCTGCCCGACCAATTGCCTAGCAATGAAACCAAAAGTTATATTCCCAAGTACTAAAAAAGGTAATTGTATCTTAATAGATTATTGCAAAAGGTGTATGAGGAAGGTTTTTGGAGACAGAAAAGGACATTTTGGAACTCATTCTACTGCTTGTTCCTCTGTGATGGGAGACAGAAGCCTAACGCAAGAATTCGGAGAGACGAGCAAGATAGGTTGAGGGAGATCAGTGGTAGTAGCAGTAGGTGATGGGAGTGTCCTGTATACTGCTCCACAAAGTTCTACTACCCCACAGGTTAACCATCTTCAACATGGGGTTTGTGGGCACAACTCTTCACAAACCAAATGTGCTTTTTCCTTTGACAAAAAAAAATCCAGCTCCCTTTCCTCCTCCATGGCCAACATTCAAAAAGCACAACTTCTTATTTGGTGAATAACACAGTGTTCTCAATCAAGTATGTCTTTCAAAGTCTATACAAAAATCTTTTTTATCTCTCTTATATTAAGTATTTGAAAGGCCACAGGGGTAGAAGATGAGATGGACTCTGAAATCTGGAGTCAGAGATTTGTACCAAGTTGTTAAACTACTTCTCTCTTAATTCAGTGAATAAACATGTAACCAGACTCAGTAAATAAGCCTGAAAATGTCTTCTTCAAAAAGGACCCTACTAAAAATGAAGTGACCAGATTTAATTATTTCTGTCTGAAATTAGATAAAAAGTGATTTAAAAGTTGCTAGCCTTTACCTTAGGGAAATTCTTTTTTTTTTCCCCTTAGTGAAATGGCAAAGACTTTGCATAAAAGAAGCATCTTACTTCCTTTTCTAGATCTATTTTAAGTCAACTTAAGCTTCTGAGCTTTCACTCAGGTCTGCATGTCTTGTAATTCATAGGTAATTTGTCCCTCAAGTATCTTTCTGGTACAACAATGCCTACAGGGAAAGCTATGCAGGTGAAAATTCAGGATACAACATAACCAAGAGAGTTTCCTACAGACAGTGTAGGGGTAAAGCCCTTCTAATACGAGGGAAAAAATAATCAAGACATAAATGTATAGGATTATATCAGTTTGCCTCTGGACCAGATAAGACTGTTCTGCCCTTTTTTTTTCGTTTACTAAATGCAGATAAGTCTTGGGAATCCAGCCTGCTCTGATAGCTCCCCCCGGGAGCTCCGGGAAGTCTCATGCAGGCAAGGTACAGAGCAGGCTACAGCAACACCAGCCAATACAGATCACAAAGGATGTGCAGCTGCAGCATGTGCATAACTTGGAAAGCTTCATTAGTCAACAATGCAAGGGAATTAACCATCCTTTTGCCTTTTTTTCCCCTTTTTTGGTATAGACATTGCTGATGGTGACTGTGCTTTGTATTTGCATAAGGATAACCCATTGTGATGTGTATCTATTCAGGTTTACTTGTAATGCTTTCTTCTTATTCTCTTTTATAAAGAAACAAAATGCTTTAGTCCTCTGAGAATAACATCAATGAATCCCAGAAACTATTTATTGTTCTATGTACATAATGCATAGTTCTTTTGTGCATAGTTCTTTTGGAGTAAGAGAACAATAAACGATTCCTCTGTCCTTGGAAGGGAAGACAAAACCTGGAGATGAAAATCATTAACTGCTGTTAAAACTTGACAGCCTGTAAAATAAAATATTTTAAATGGACAAGCCTCATTCAATTTTCTTCTAAACTGCATGTGGAATCTGTTGAGACCTCATGAGATGTTATTTCTGCAAGAATCGTGAAGACATAGGCTTCCCCTTTTAGAATGAATCTGTAATGGTTTGTGCCATCAGAGAAAAAAACTTTGATGATGCATTAACATGGTCCTGACCCAGCTGGTTGGCATGCACTGTCACTTCAAAATTCCATTAATAGGGTGCCTGAGGACATGAACTCAGTTTGACTTGAAAGCTTCATGTGTTTCAATTAAAAATGCATTTATTTAATTAATGTAGACATTAGAGAGAACACTAGTTTAAAAAGGAAGACTGAATCTGATAGACTATCTTCATCTTTTTTTTAAGACATCTGGGAAATGCTGCTTTTTTTTGCAAGTGTAAGATATAGAAAAGGGAGGAACGGAAATGTTGCAAATTAATAGATAGGAGGCACTGAGGAAATTATCAGGCCTACTGCACTCACAGTAGTTATATTTGGAGGTGGATAGCTCTCTTTTCTCTCTCTCTCTCCTTTTTTTTTTTTTTTTTTTAATTGCTCGCAAAACAGCGCTAATTCCACTCACGGGTGCTAAAAACAAGAGGAGTTTGGCCACAGTGGAAAAAATGCTTACTGGCATCACTTAAAGAGTAAAACCAATGCTTTCTGTAATACAATAAATGTGACAAAATTCCACCGTTGCTGATACCTGAACAATTTAATTGAAAGAGAAAAGTGAAGAGATGAGAGAAAAATATAGCTAAGGGAAATATCACCAGGGATGTTCCTGCTGTACCTAGTAACAATAGACCCTATTTGCTATTTTAATAAAATGTTCTGCTACTCTGACCAACTTAACTCACTTTAAATATCATTTTCACTCCACAGCAGTCTAGGGCCTTACCAAAATAAGATTCAAACTCCAAGTACAATTGTTTGTTTTGAAGTCTCGGAAGATCCCATGAAGAAGCCACTTCAGTCCTGGTTTTACAGATGTAGTTTTGTGATGCAGGAACAGCAGAGTTCATTTTAAATAATTAGCTGTCATGTGGCTTGCAGTCACAAATGGATACATCTTTCCTAAGACACTCTGTATGGTATCCATTCTTATCGACCTAGTGTAAACAGAGATTTAGTTACCCACAGACACACCACATAGATCTTATCTAGCACAGAAATACCAAATTAGCACTGACTGATTCTTAGGTAGCTATCAGCTAGCTGGCAGCTGTGATTTTTCATATCCAATACATTTGCTTGATACCATACACCAAGGCTAGATCTAGGGATTTTGGCACCTTGGTCTGGTTGGACAAATCCTTTGACATGTTTTCTCCTTGATGTGAGCCCAAACAATGAATAGCTTCAATTGCACGTGCACTTACATTGTCTAGATTATTTATTTACTTTGAGCAGTTGCACAAATGGGATAATTCTGCAATCTGATAAAAAGAGGGGAGCTTTGATACACATCACAGAAAAATGATGTGTCAGAGAGTGGACACACAAGCATTGCTTTTTGAGCTGCAGTTACAAAGCTTAACCTCAGTTACTATAAAGGAAAAGTGGTAGTCTAGGAAGGTTTTGATGCCTGTTGAAAGAGATTCAAAATCCTAAGAATGTAACAACCATACAAAATCTTTAAGATATCATGCAAATCGATCCATAATAGGTCATGGCTGTCCTGACTTAGCACAGTAAAGCAACAGAACAGATCACTCACTTTAATTTTGCTTAAATTATACACAACTCCATCCCAGCACCAAGAACATCGCTGCTTTTCAGGTGCTTTTTATTTTTTTTTAACTGTTCTTTTCCCTGCATCTTTGCCAGCTGCAGAGTTTCTGAAGATGCACAGCAGCTCAGAGAAGGAACTGATCCAGCTAAACTATTCTTGAGGAGAATGTAGCAGAAACTTATTCTCATAGAAGACTCTTGTTAACAGGTTTCATTACATGGTGGCTCACAGGCTAGGTCTGCCAATAGAGAGGCGATATGGACAGGCATTAATGACCAGCCATGGAGAAGGCATTCCCTGTTGGTAGACTTCTACTTTCTTTCCACATTAAAAATACCAGGTAATCATAACCAAAATGATTTAAACCAGTGGTCTGCAGAGCACCTCTTTCTGAAGGATGGAAATAAAATTCATTTAAAACAACAACAACAACAACAAAGACGTCCTATCTATACAAGTTTTTCCTATGAGAGTCCACCTTCACTGGAAATGTTAAATGAAAATTCCATGAGATAGAATAGATTGAAAGCTGCTGATTTCTGGTGCATGGTTTCAGCTGTGGTGGAGTGCACATACAACACAGCAGATTTTGCCAGAGAGACCAGTCAGCCTGACAGCATGAGAGAAAAGAGGAGAGAAAAGGTAACAAATACTTCTTCCATGGGCTGAACTACAGGAGCCCAGTACCCCAGCTCACTGTTGGGTCAAAATAGACACCCGAGAACGACCTGACCACGAGCAGTTCCAGACACAGGATACTGCTGGTGCTCTGTGACTGGCCCTGCTGAGCAGCAGCTGACTGCAAACGCTGCAGTCTGGTTCGGAGACATTCAGGAAGAGCAAAGCTACATAAAGTATCTGAACACGGGGTGGGCACGGTGGGGGCTGTGGGGGTGTTTCTAATTTATTCTCCTCCTGTGGAATGGCCATCAAAATTCATCAAGTCCAAATAAATTCACTCATGTTTTTTGTATAATCCATTGATGTGAGAAGCATAAAAAAACAAAGCAAGTATAAGCAGACCCTCTGGCTCCTCTGGGATCATCACATTTTCTTTCCCTCAAGAATACCCACCTCAAGAAAGCTACATGCTAAATATTATAGACATTACCACACACAATTCTTTCTCTTCCATATTTCAAGGGGATGAAATGGCACGTGGCTTTTATCTTTTTTAAATTATAGCTCTTTTTATTTATAAAGACTTCAGCTTGAAAAGCTGTAAAAAGTAATAAACCACATCTTTCTGAGAATACAATTCCATTATTTAATCATGCCCAGAGGCAGCAAAGACACTGGGAAATAATTGTCTTTTCGTCACTCAAGCATGAAACACCCAACATTGTTTGAAACCTAATTCTAACAAACGTTTAATATTCTAGTTCAGAAATCCTTTGACCATGGGCAAGTACAATCTCATTTCTTAGTCTTTTAAAACAGTTGGATGAAGTATCCCAGCAGATATAAGTTGTGTTTTCTTCTCTATTCTTTTTTTTCAGTCAGCAAGGTTTCACTTTTTACAGCCATCTACCAGATCGCAATTTCAATAATATATTTGCATCTCCATAAGACATTTGTTCATCTAACTTCTTCAGTCTAAAAATTCCCCTTTAATTGTGGGGAAATCACATATGAAGAAAATGAAGCACAGGGAGCAGTGGATCCAGACCTACTGTAGTTAATTGAACATGGGAAGACTGGATTTACTGCAATGGCATTGTTTTGGCACAATTTGCCTTTCTTGGACAAATGCTAGTTTTTCTACTAATTAGTAAATTAGTAGAGCCTTTTAGCATATTTTTCCACACTGTGATCAAGAGATTTGTCACATATCACAAAATCACAAAATTCTGGCACTTAGAAATAAGCTAATTTGTTAATGTTAACATTGTAACTCATAATTAATAGGCCCAGTAAGTGAAGACACACACTAGGATGATGCTATTACAGGACTGGATGTCTGTCTCATCCTGACTCCATAAGCACAGGAGAATAGAACATAAACACTAGATATCAAGGATTGATATTTACTACAAGTGGCTCATAAGTAGCAGACTTTGATTCAAATCCAGATCTAAAGAGTATAGTTTCATTCTTAGAATGAAAAAAAAATAATCTTTTCTGTTAAGCAGGGCATCTGAGAACAAAAAGGTCAGAGTATAGACAGCAGTAGATTTGGAAGAGGAAGTTGGTATTGGGTAAAAAGGGGGAAAGGAAGATAAACAACTCTTCAACATTTGATGCGATAGCAATGCAGACATAGTGAATTTATCTTTCAATTAATATTGATATGAAATAAAAAAATATCTAATCATTTGTCTCATAGTATTTTTCATATTGTTTAAAAAAAAAGAATACAAGTTTATCTTCAGCTTCAATAGCTGAAGACATTGATATTGCACTTTTTCAAATGATATCTGTACATGTCTTGAAAAATAAATGAAATTACAAGTAAGTTCTATGCTTTCAGCAGACTCCACAGGTAGTCCTACCTATAAGCTGCTCCAAGTACATCAATACAGATGCTATTAAATAATACGGCGTTAAAAAATAAAACCTTTGCAATATGGGATACATCCAGTGCTTTTTATAGACTCTGACTAAAGTGAAAGAATTTGAGCATGGACAGAAACTGTATTGCAAGTTGTAGTTTGTGAGTTACTCCTCTTTTTCAGAGCTCAGTGAAGTAACTGGGCCATTTCATGTTGCAATTGAAAAGATCAGTGCCTAAAATAGTGCGGGTGAAACAGAGAATCCAAAATGACTTTTAACTCCTGAAGATACATGCAGAGTACCTAAATCAATCAAGAAAACAAGTTACTGACCTCAAAAAGAAAATTAAATAAGTACATGTCAGAGAACAGAGACTATGCAGTTACAACAGTCCAGTAGTTAGACAAGAAGAATGCAGAAAAAAATCAGGAGAAAACAATTGATATTCTAGATTTTAAAGGCAGGGGTAAAGGTTTGTTTCAGGCAAGTGCCACCAAAAATAAATTGTTTCTGATCCTCAGCCTAAAATGTGGTGCAGCATAGCATCTGAGCACAGGCCAGATCTCTCATCATAGACGGGTATTTCTAAAAGCAAACAGACATCAAACAGCTTGTTAAAAACATTGCTAAATTTTTATAAACCAAGCAGAGCAAATGCAAGAGAGACACTTAACATTTTTGTATTTTCAGGCATCTTACTTTTCATTATATTCATTAAAAATGAAGCTGTCTCCCTTTCCCAGATGGTACTGGTTGGAACCTGGATAATGAACCTCATTCTGAATGCTGAATTCCAATTACATTTGGAAATGTCTAAAAAATTTATTTATTTCTTTATGGGAGCTGCTCAGATTTACTTTGATTATGTGTGGGTTTTATATATAGGCATATTTACTCCTAAATAATGTTATGTTTTTTAATAGAACAAAAAGATATTACTGCAAATACACATTTTTCACTAAGATTATGCTGAATAACCCTAAAGATTACCAAGGTAGTACACAGCACATAGAACAGCTGAATTCTCTGTCCTCTTGGTTTGCTATTTACCTTGCCAAATATGTAGCGAAAATGTAATAAAGGGGCTCAGTGAGGGGATTTTAAATGCACCGAAAATTTGGACTTTGAATGATCACTGTTTTGCAACTATTTGGGGAACATGACTGCTGGAATTAAAGTTGGATAAAGACAAAAACTATTGTCGTCTGACAAACCATTCTTCTAAAGAAATTGAATTGTGGATTTTTTTTTTTTTCTCCTCAGCAGAGAAATGATACTTAATCCATTGAGATGTAAAAACTCTATAAAAGAGACTCTTTACAGGAGCACTTAGGTCACTAGGTTAAAGAAAGTGAATGGTATTCCTAATGGAAGATAAACGGTTGCCCTGTGGGGTTTTATCTGTCATACTAATCTCAAAAAGCATTTCATATAAAAGTAGAGTTAAAAAGACTGTTAAAGCAAGCTTCACCACTGCAGTAAACTAATACCTGTGGCTTACCGCCTCTGCCCTACATATGTGAAATGTTTAAAATGTTTGGCAGGAAGCTTTTTCCCACATTTGGCTAGGCGTACTCAGTGAACCCAATGTGAGATAATCCAAAACAATTCAGGTTCAACAAAGGTTGGGAAAATATTATAGCGGACATAAAGCTTTGATGGAAAGCTTCTTTGATCTTGAGATTATAAAATACACAATTTCTAATCTGACAAATTTTTAGCTGCAAAGCAGAATATCTAAACATTCCACTTTTGTCATAACAGTTTAATCCCTTAAGAATGTGATTTAAACCATGGAGGAGCAAAGGTTACCACAAGATTTGTATGAAAGAGGAAACCTGCCTCAGACACCTAGATAGAAAAATGTGAAGACCATTAAATTATATAACTAAATACTATCTGCAGATTGGCACTGCCAGGTCACCTTCAGTTCAAGCTACGTCAAATATCTGTTGTTCCAAACATACTTGTTCACTGAATGAATACTGAAGTACTTATGATTATTTTAAACTTTGGATTTTGTGTTTAAAATGACCCATTTTGACAGGCATGAAAAATAGCATCAATACAATAAGAGTTTAGATATCAAGAGCTGCAGAACGTGAGGTTTTCTTCTGGGGTTGTTTTTGAGGGGGGAGAACACTGAGCATTTCTGATGTGTTTATTAATCTCATAAAAGTTATTTCTTCTTCCTACTAATCTTTCTTAGGCCAACAGATGATGAAAATCTGCTACTAACATAAAAAAAAAGATTTTAAAATTAAAATCACCCTTATGAAGCATTGCTACCTGTTAGGGGACCAATTCTTGTAAGGAAACATGATCAGCAAAAGCAAATACAAAATTGTTTTATCAATTATACGCACAGCATGATTCAATATCAAAAGTCACATGTAAATCCATACATTGGAGTCTATAAAATATGTTTTCCAGACCTGATATACCACAAACCATTAATGTGAGCACAAAATCTAATAGAGTACTAGACAGCTTCTAGTAGCTTTTAAAGTCAGTTGGATCAGATTTCAAGTTTTTTATTTAAAAATAAAACAACATTCAAACAACAAAACCCCTATTTCTTTCCTCTCTGAAACTGAAAGCAAAGTTCATCCTTTTTGTTTGAAAAGCCAACAAGTAGAAAATTAATTCCATGGTGATTTGATTTCCATAGATCTGCACATTAGTGTTTGTCACTAATGTTTGCAGCTAAATATCTTTATCCAAACTCCATTCAGTTTTCAGCTTTTTAAGCAAATTGTTCCTTACCCTATAATCATGCCTGATAAAGAGAAAAAGTCTGGGAGCAGAAGACAGGGTTTGAAATAATGACTAGAATGGTCTTTTTACAGTCATTATACAAACGAATATAAATAGTGATGATTAACACATGGATTGTCAATTTAGAAAGCATAGCCCAGCACAATGTTGTATTACAAAATGAGGAAAACATGGATCTTTGTGGTAGAGTTTTTTACAATAACTGAACTTTTGTTTATATTTGGGCAGAATTATTCCCATTCAGTGAGGAAAAAATAATGTTGATAAAACTGAATCTCTATAATCTCAAATTTAGAAGACATCAAACCAGAAACAGTAGATACATCAGACCCTGAAATTGTGTTACTTCTTTTTTTTTTTTGTTACTACATCAATGATAAAAGTCTTTGTTTTTTCCTTTTAAAAATGTGCAACTCTTTCTCTTAATCATTCCAAAATCTTCACAAAAAATAATTTTACCAAAAACCTCAACAAAAATCCCACATATGCCCAACAAAACCCATACAAATTTTGATCTGTCATTATGTTATATCCAGTGAAAACCACCTAAAAGGTGCAAAAGGAGAGTAAGTTGGGAAGACAGGCACCCTAATTGCACAAACCTCATTCCTTTTGGAAACAAGTATGTATTTGATACAAATAGCATTTAAAAAATAGCTGCACACTTACTAATCCTTCTGGAATCACAGCTGATCTTCTCCACATGCCCTGTAACCACAAAATGAGGCTTTTGACTCAGTGTAGGGAGGTAAGGTCATTGCTCCTCATAATAAAGGCTGAATGAAGGACATGGTATTCCTTGAGCTCTATAGAATATGCAGGATTTGCTCTGCCTGGCTCCTTACCTGCTCGGGCAGATATTACATGCAGAGACTATCAGGTATTTTCCAAATCAATTCCCTAGAGCTTTTTCTGTTTCTTTGTGGCGTACAATTTGGACAATTAAACTATATAGACTTCTGTATAAATCTAGGCTAATGTTATAACAGACATTACTCATTTCAGAGGACAACACATTGACCATTAATCCCTCCCTTTACCATCTTCTATGCCTCTGAAACGCTATCCATATTTCCAGATTCCATGATGCTCTTGGGCAGAACAATTTTTGGCTGTACGGTTGGGTGCTGATATAACACAGCATGGAAGTCCCATAACATTAAAAAGTATTTTCAATGTGTTTCCTTCACTAAACATCATTACAGCTAAATGGAATTTACAGAACATATGATTTCTTAAAAAATTCAGAAAGAATTTTTACACAGTATATCCATTTCAACTTCTTCATTTCAGCCACAAAAATTATTTATAGAGGTTTCATAAAATATTTACATAATGTTTTCATTAAATATGCTATCATTAATATCCATCTGCATCAAAGAGTAGACACTGGGGAAAACCTGTGAGAGAGAAACAGGGAACTGGGAGAACACTCATGCTGAAACAAGCTACATACACCCATGTGACTGACCCAGAAAAAATTTAGTTGTTGCCAGTACAGCTGTCTTTGAAGTCAGCCAAACAACCACACTCTCCTGCCAAAAAAAAAAAAAACCAAAAAAAACCCAAAAAAAACCCAAAAAAAAAAAAAACCTTCATAGTTTGGCATCAGTGTTTTGCAATCAGTTTATCACAGTTTCAGAGCAGCTATTTAAATTTTTAAAGTGATTATTCTCTAATCTTCAGTTCTTATCTGTTTAACAGTGTCTTGAACAGACCTTACTTCCTTGATAGAAACCTCTTCTCTATGTATCTTCTTCAAACTTACCTTTGCCATCTGTTGTTTCCATTGTCCTTCCACTGAAGTGGATGTATTTCATTGTCCAACTTTGCTCTTTGCTCTCAGAACCGGTCAGGAAAATAAAACCAAACCCCTTATATGGTAAATTCTGTCCTGTCTTCAGTCTCACAGTCTTCTGAAAGACCCCTCAATGTTCCATCATTTTTCTTGTATTTTCCTGATATTGTCGGATCAGTTTTGACTGAATTTCTGCTAAATATTCCAGTACAAGGTCATAAAATCTTCTTTCTTTCAGATCATGCCTTTTTACTACCAATTACAGGTTATTATTTCCTTCACTTGAGAACTTAGTCATAGTCCTAAAGCACAAGTTATATTCAATGACCACCTTCTTTCTCTATCCCAAATCTTTCCTGTCTGCTGATGTGCTGTGCAGCTATAAATTGTCACTAGGATTTATCTTTACTTCTGTTTAATTACACTTGAAAGATTTCTTTTTGCTTTAGTTTTCTTCCAGTTTTCCTGTTGACTTATCTACAGTTTTCCCAACTTGTTGTCTCACTTGGATATTGAATTTTGAACACAGACTACTTCATTCTAGACTGTGAAAATAAACTGCCATATTGCCTTTCTGACCAATATCTCTGCTGTACTAGAAACAGTCTTCTTAGACGGTAAGGAATTTCTCCTTTTCTGTCTTATTCTGTCTTATTTTGTTCATCAATCCTCATCCACTCTAGCAGTTTTATATCCTTGCCCTTATAGGGACAATCTCAGAAATTTTAGACTTCTTATTTAGGTAGAATTTCTTACCCTTTAACATCTTTGCTCCTTTTAAAGGTCCAAAATACGACAGAACTGATGAAGCATCTCTGAAAGCCCTACGACTCCTCTGAGTATCAAAACTGGCACTACACGTATCTACATTCAGGCACCTGAATGATTCCCTCTGTGTCCAGTCTGTTTTTTGGTTCCCTCTGTAGCCCAGAACAAGTGTTTAAAACAAGCATTCCCTCCAGGTATGCACATTTCCTCTTCATTGACCAGAAGGGAACCTACTCATTTCGCTTCCAGGGAGGTGAAATTAATGCAGTGCATCCCATCCTCAGTGACACATCCTTCTAAGTCATGGGAACAGTGGGTATTACTTTCTTCTCTATGTTTCCTGTATGCCTGAAACTGTCCCTTATTATTGCTATATTCATTTCATTTCAACTTCAAGATGGAAACTTTAACCTCTTGTCTAGCTCATGCCAAGCTCTTACTAGTGTGAAAAGATATGTGGTATCAGGATCAATGATGGAATATATCTTCCTGGATTTTCTCGCTTCAAGTCTGTGTTAGAAACAGGAATGAACTCTAATATTAGCAATATAGCAGACTGAACAAAGATTAGATCCTCCTCGAAAAAGATCACCAAAACAAAGTTGTTTGAGATAGCTTAAACAAAGCAAAATATATTCACATCATTCCCCAGTTCACTGTGGTTTGGCTGACAGGAAGCTCTAAGGCAACAGTATTGAATTATTCTCTTATTTCCTTTTTTTTTTTTTTTTCTTAATTTAAGATGGAATGTTAAATGAAGGCAATAACATTAGCCAGAGGTCAAGAAAGTCTGAATTTCAATTTGATGAGGTTGACATTCAATCATCTGAAAGACCAATATTACAAACCTTTGACTGCTCTCTCTCAGGAAGAATCAGTAACACAAAAGGCTGAGCATCATTCTTTACCATTGATTTCAAATGGAAATAGAGGTGACGGCACCACAAGTACTGAGCACCTTTCAGGACCAGGACTTAATTTAAGAGAGGATAAAGTGAAACTAAAGTTATAAGAATAGCAGCCCGGAGGTATAGTTACACAATCTTGTCCAGGCAATAGGATGGTAGGAAACAGAGAATGTTAACTAGATAGTACCTTTCTGGAGACCAAGAATCCCTGAATATGTCCTCTATATATATTTATTCAATGACTAAATTATGTAATTAACTAAATTTAATTATTTAGGTGAAGAAGATTACTAGAATATGAGAATAATGTTTATTATTTCTTTCTGTGTAAGGGCTATCTCATGATGACTTGTGCAGAACAAAACTCATTTGGGAGATGCTAGAAAGTGACTGACTGTTGGATATTTAAAAAATAAAGAAGGTTTTTTTATTGGGAAGGTGAAGATGGGAGAGAACTCTAGAATATTTAGCTGTCAACCTTATTTTTAACATAGATATAAATACTTTCACTGGAATGGAAATGGACATGCAGATTAGGCCAAGAGTAAAACCTTTTCAGGAGATAAATGTTCTTCACAGTTGTTCTCCTTCTTTGCAGATGATGGCAACAATGAAGTTTGCCAGAGAAATTTGTAAAAATAACACTGAATCCAAATCTGAGTCAAAGTGCCCCCCATGGAAAAACTGGCTCGGCTGGAAGAGGTCGGTTTCAGAGCTAGGCAGGAGGAGCATGAATAGAACAAAGCAGCTGAGTGGGATAAAAGCTTCATCTGGAAGGGACAAAGCAACTATTCTGGAATCAGAACAAAATGGGTAGGAAACAGACTACGCAGAACTACTTTGAAGGTCTAGTGTTAGAAAATAAGAAACAGATTTTATTAAGTGAGGCCAAGTAAACATTGTTCATTAAGAGAAAGGGAAAAAAAATCAATACTACTGCAGGCAAATCTGCAGAATTGGGATAACTCAAAAATGAAGAATGACAAAAAAATAGCATGGTCATAAGAAGAGAAGAAAAGGTAAGTGTACAGATACATCTGGTAATTACCTGCATGGTTCTTCAGAAAAGATAGCCTCCTACTCAGAGCTGGTGTGCCAGGAAGCTTATAAAAAATTAATTCTCTTGACAACTCAAGTTCCTGCTGAAAGGCTATAATTGACTTCTGACAATTTTCAGCTGGAACCAGGCATAATGACCAAGAAATGTAAAAAAAAACCAAAAAGAAAATGGAGGAATTCTGCCCAAAGTGTCCACTCCAAGGTACTGCAACATTTTGTCTCAAAACATTGGACATTTCTCATAGACAGGGTGAAGCGGGTGGCATTTGGAGAAGATTATGACCGTTAGGAGGACCCAATCACCTTCTTTTTAAGCATTTAAATTAAAAACTATTTATTAACAAGCATTAATTCCTCCTTCCACAAAATCTTAAATTCTTTGTAAATTTGCTGTCAACTGTACTGATATTTTCAGAGTAGTATTTCCTTGTTAGTACTTTCTAGCAAGAGTTCTCTAGTGTTTAGTGTTTCTTGCTAGAAGTGAGCTGCTTCTTGTAGCTTCTCTTGTAAGATATTCCTCTGGTTGGCAGGAAGCCTAAGACTGAGAAATTGTAGCTCTACATGCAGGCTTGTTCCAGGAACACAGCCTTTGGCTCTTTATCCTCTTTTTTTTGTGCTACTGATCCAATGACTTTAAATTGCTTTTTAAAAGTAATTTAATGAACTAATAATGTTTTATTCCAGCTTGATATGCATTTGGTTGGTTTACACGGGACACAGTTACCCAACACGATTCACCCCAGGATGATTATGTTTCAGTTTCAGCCAGGTGCACCTAGGACTTGGCAACCATCATCCTGAAGCTGGTGTCTGTGCTAATTCTGCACTTAGTGACCTTCACGATGTGGGCGTTTGGAATGATTCTGTTGGCACAAATACAAATTCTCTCATACAACCATCTGTTCCTTGTGGATGGGAATTTTCAACAGGTATCTGGGATGTTTCATTTACAGCACTGAGTTTTCAGCACATCTCCCATATTTTTGGTGGGAAGACGTGGCATTGTACCCCCTCTTACGGATCGCTTCCTGCCCTCTCCATGGCGTCTCCCTCCTTCCCCTGCCCCTAGTCCTGGCCACTCCTCGAGTTCTCCCTATTGGTTCCTGTATCCCAACTCCGCCCATGTACCACCCCTGTGCCCTGAAACCATTTGCCCATGTGCTCTCCCCGCCCCCCTGGTACTCGGGTAAACTGATGCTGCAGGCCAGTGCCGCAGGAAAATAATGCCTTCACTGCCTTGCAGAAAGTAGAGCCGCCAGCGGTATTTAGAGACAGAATCCTTTACTGGTCTTAACCATAAAGGGCATCTGCTGAGCACCTCCTCAGGACACTTAAAAACATCCTCAAGGCTGAAGGCTGGTCTTTCAGCCCCAAGGTCCTTATTTCCATTCTCCTATCACATATCCACTTTCACAACCCCCATGCTTACCTGCCCTGGCTGTGTCTGAAGATAGACTTGGCCATTTGATTACAAGAGTTTTGTCTAATCTAGTTGTAGCATGGTGTGCCCAATGCTAGTTCTGCTTGAGTCTCTTTGATAACCTGACTTAAGGAACTACAAACATAATTCAAAGAAATAGGTATGTTTCTTTGTCTTAATTTGGCCTACATCAAACAGCCAGGGATGGAAAAGAGGTTTTCATTTTTCCCAATTAACTATAAGTCTAACAGCTAGTTCCTAATGTAAACCTTAGAGGATTCCTGTTCCGCTGGAACCAATGCTGGCATCTGTGCGGCATCTGTTTTAAGACAGATATACCAATATAGAATGACGTTTTTGCTTAGTATATGCAGGTTAATTTCCTTGAGGTCATTACTGATTTTATATGCTCTTTGGAGACTTCCTGCTCTTCAGAAATTCCAGCACTGTTTATCTACCACTTAACCGCACTAAAAGAGGAAAGCAGTATTTTGTGTATAGGACAAAGTTTTTTGCGATCTTTGGGTTTAAAAAAAAAAAGAAAAAGTGAAATAAAAAACACTCTAATTTGAATATTGAAAATGAAGATTTCTCTCTGCAATAAGAGATAGACTAATTCATATAAAGCACACATTTGTACAGAAGATAAACAGAGATCCCATATGGATGTTCAGAATCACAGGTTACACAACAATGGGTTTGAAACAGATATTGTCATTTATGTGGTGCACATGGGACTTAAGTAAGTAAGATTTAGTGATTACAGCAATTTCTCTTTCAGTACTTCTGAGAGACCTTCTATTTTAGGAAGCTATCTTTTGGGGATAGGTAGGTCTTTCTTTTTAATCTTTCCCAAGATTTTAAGGCTAAAGAAGGCTTTATTGGTGGGGAGGGAGTGGAATTATGCCGTCTTATGATATATTTTCCAAATAAATTCAATGCATGCAAATATTTTTAAAATTTAAAATTTAGTTCAATTTATCTCATCTCATTTTGTGTTTCAGGGATTCTACCTTCCAGTTTACTGTGCTACACTCTATACAATGATATGAAATTTTAGGATTCAATCTGAATTGACAACCAATGTCAACTTCTGCCTTCTGTCAGACCACTTGCAGGTGCTCAGTGCTCTGCAGAAACACATTATCACAGCCCCTTGATGCAGAGTCTCTGAGTTCTGCTTCTTCAACTTAGACTTCATAGAATCATTGAGTCACAGAATCATTTATGTCTAGCTGTTAACATCAAGAGTCCAGCCTGCTGTACCTAACACTGCCAAGTCCACGACTAAACCACATCCCTGAGTACCACATCTACATGTCTTTTAAATACCCTCAGGGATGGTGACTTTAACTCTTCCTTAGGCAACCTCTTCCAATGTTTGACAATCTCTTCAGTGAAGAAATTTTTCCTAACATCCAATCTAAACCTCCTCTGGCTCTACTTGATGCCAACTCCTCTTGTCCCAGATTTCTTTCTTATTTAAATCCTATTAAAAATGTCCTACCTTATGTGTAGTTTTTTATGCATTCATTTATGATCTTATCTTTGTAGCAGTTAAATCCCTTAATGTATTATTTTTGGAGACAGCTGGCATACAGAATGCTGAGCAACATAAGAGTCTAAATCGGGGAAGTGTCTCTGAGCAGTCAGTGGTTTTTTTACAGACAAATACCAGTTCTTTCTGCTTCTTCTAACCAGTTGGATACAGGCCAGTTTCAAATAAAAAGAGTGTAGCTATATCAGCCATAGTATTATGGTCAAACTAATAAGGATTTTCTAAGTGTATGGCCCATTCAGACTGTCTCATTTTCTTTATGTTATTGTTATGGTCCAATTATTATTATTATTGAGGTTCTTTAGAAATTCCTCTGCCCCAATTAAGGTGCAAACGAGACCATATGCCAGTGACAATAATAAGGGGTTTATTTGATGGTAAATAAGAGAGGGAGAAAGAAAGAAGGAAAGAAAGAAAGGTAAAGCATAGGTGGGGGGGACAGAAAGAGAGTGACAGGGACAGAATAAGGAATATATCACCACTCCATGGATCCCAACGATGTTCCGCTGATCTTCTNCCAGTTTGTGTATTCGGAGGATGGCTGTTTGTTCCCTCTCACCAGAGGTTACACCACGCACCCAAAACCTCCTCCTCCCCCCTCGGCTGGGGGGAGTCTGTGTAAACCTGGCTTCTGTGAGCTGTGCTCTCTCTCTCCCCGCCCCAACCTCAGCTGGGATGGCAGCTGGAGGCTTTGCCCTATTGTGGAGGGATATCGTCCCCTTGGCCTGAGCTGACTGAACAATGGGTTTTCTTTCAGTCTAATCAGCAGTTTGATCTCCAGTCCAAAGTTCTTCAAGAAAGTTTCTGCGACTGTAGCTTCTTTAAAACTTTATATCAATGTTTGAGGCATAAACTATTTTCAGTCTCTGACAGTTATTTAACTGGTTAGGAGGTTTTAGAGACAGAAAGGTGGGGAATCAAAAACAGTATAAGCTGCAAACCTGAGTAACTAATGATGCACATGCTACTTATGTCCATAGCACTTCATTGCAAGTGCAACAGTCAGGATGAAAATGTGCTGATAATATCTCGTGGTGCTTCATCAAAATTCCACACATGCAGGAATGTATTCTTCAAGTGGTACTCTACCACTTGGACTCTGGGAGGTTACAAATGTGCTCCTCTGGAAAACTTTGGACTTTTGAAAACATCTGCCTAAGCTTTTCTTCTACCAGGTACTAAGAGAGATGCTAGGTCTTGAATGTTTACTTTTGGGCTCTTTCTTTAGTGTTTAATAGTGCATTTTAATAGCATCAGGTTTGTTGCAGACAGAACAGGGCCTTTTTCTTTTATTGTATTGGTCTGGAGAGAAAAAGATACTGCAGAGGACTGAAAAAAAGGTAAGAGAACTGGTAGGGATTTTCTCTGTCTGACCCATGATCATATGGAAGAGACACTCCAAGGCCAACTACTAGTGAGCCAGAAGAGTCATGTCACCTCCCTCATATTTCACAAATCTGCTCATTCTTAAGGTTTTCCTGTGTATTTACTTTTTAGCCATATCTTGCTGTACTGCTCTTTCTAGAGCAACTGCTGCTTTTCAGTTTTTTTCTTCCACCCTTTTAGATTATTTCTTTTCCATTAAAGGTTTAAAGATAAGTGTAAGAGGGGGAGACAGTATTAATTATCAATACACAAAACAGAGATCAAGATGTGACTGTTTCACAAGGTACACCACTGTTCTTATGGTCAGAAATGCCATTCTGAGCATTTGCACTTCTGAATCCTATAGCTGTAGCAGCAAGAGTGGCACATGGAGTCATGGTAAGGTGGCAAAGAGGAAGAGGATATGATGAGAAGTCACCTATAAAACAAACAAATGAACAAACAGATAAAGAAATTAAAAATCCAAGTAAGACCAAAGATTTGCTTAAGAAGAGTTCTCAAACAGAACATAAAGGAAAGCTAACCCTACTAAGGTTCAGAAATAGACGAAAGAGGAGTTCTACAGCTCATAATTTCCTTTGGTACAGGACTGCTATTTTTGAAGTCTAATCTGTTTAGCAGAAGTCACCACAAAATGCTAACTTAGATGGTAATCTTCCCATAGCATAATCAGAGAGATCAGGGATGCAAGTGGAGGCCACTGGGGATGTTTCCAGTATAAATCATATTTTATCTCACCTAAACTTTGAGCCTTCAACTACAAACTCTGTAAGCTAAACAAAGTATCAGTGTGATCCTGGTCTGCACATGGTTCAGGACAAACACTTAGACAAAATTAATTCAGGCAAATTGGGAACAACTGGTTGCAAATAACCCGCATATTCTGAAGTTGCATAATACAAGGACGAACTTGTAACATAAAGACAGTGAAGTACAACAGAAAGAAAACAAGATGCAGTAGCTAACACTGTTGAAAACTTCACTAAAGACACTTTTGTTATACAACAAACTCTTGATATGCCTTATTGCCATTGTTGTTGTGTGCAGCTTACCTACATGGGTATCCAAATGTGGCCACAGAACCACAGACAGCAGAGATGTCACTGCCTAGCGATTTGTCAAGATACAGCAAGGAAGAAATCTGGGTCATTTGGATAATTATCATTTGAATAATCATTATCATTCCAGACAGCTCAGTGTGTTGCCTCAGGCGTCTGAGCAATTTCATCCAGTCACCTCAGTCCTGTAAAGCATAGAAAAGTATTTTGTGAACCTAACAAAACTTACAGGAAAAAAAAAAAGTCCATTGGATTACAGATATTCTAACTTTTCTATGCATTTTCAGGACACATAGAAGTTTTATAGGGATGGCTTTCCAGTCATTGCCCTTATGATTATTAATAGGTAATAACCTTACTGCAAGTCTCATAATGTTAAAGACGGTCAGGCAATTATAGAAGGTTCAGCCTGAAAAGGAGAATGATCAGAATATGCAAATTTTGAACCGAGACAAAAGACAAGGAAGAGTCAGAGAAAAACAGTCACTTTATATTTGCATATGCTCCTTAGAGCAAGAGAAATTATAAGTTAAAACAGAAATTAGAATGAAAAAAGAAACAAAGTGACAAATAACAGCAGAAGAACAAACAGGAAGACGGTCAGCAAAAGAAGCACGTTTCTTACAGATGCTTAGCTGCACCTCTGAGCAGAAGGTAATTGCCAGTGAATAAAAAGAGCAAACTGGATGCCAAGACAAAAAAGCAGTGATGGAGCACCAAGCACTTTGGTCAATATATTTGTAAATCTGCAGAAAGTCCCAGGAGGAAGAAAAACTCATCCCGCTTTCTATTTCTCGAGATGGTAATCTTCTCGTGATATACATTTTCACTAAATTTCCTGACAGAAAAGAAATGACACCACTCCTAAAAGTTGCTAGACAAAAAGAAAATTAGCTGGGTTTGCTGTGTTTTAAAACATGCTAACAAATATATGCCAATAAACAAGCAAATATTAAAAAGGGCATTGACCAATTAAATTTATATCTGTGGTATGGTTAGTTAAAATGAATTCTGGTACCAGAAGCAGCCTGGAGCTAGTCCTTGTTGTTCTTTGAAGTGAGAACTTAGAAAACAATTTCTTCTTCAGACTTACCAGGAGCAAACTAAATACCTGGGGTTTTATTGAGGGAGACATATGTATTGTGGTGTTCTTGTCATGGGTGCCATTTATATATTAGACAAAACAATAGTCTGACTTCTGTAGGGGCAGGAAAGGGAAAATGGAAAGCTGTGCTCTGTTGGTTTTTGGCAACAGGGAATTATTAACAAATAAAAAAAGCCAGTCAACTTTCATTTAGAAAGAATTTGTATTGAGCAGTCATGAGTCTGGCATGAACACTTCAATTTAACTGCTTAATTTATAGCATTTGATCAAGAACTTTGCCAAAGTTTTTGCTATCCACATAAGCATTTAAGGTCTCAAAATATTTCCAAATATATTCTTCTGGCAATCACATTTAAGAGGAATCCACTACTGTGTTTTTAAACTTATTTGATTCATATGAAAGAGTATTTGTTGCTCTGGAACTGCTATTGCAGGTATCCTGGCTGACAACTGAAAACTCAACACTTTTAACAGAATCACAGCGTGGCAGAGGTGGGAAACAGCCTCTAGAGATCATGCAGCCCAAGCCACCTGCTCAGAGTTGCTCAGGGCCGTTTCCCATCAGACCTTTAATATCTACACGGATGGAGACTCTACAGTCTCTCTGGGCAATCTATTCAAGTGATTGAACAACCTCATGGCGAAAAAAGTGTTTTTCTGTGTTTAAACACAATTTCTTATATGCCAGTTTGCACAACGTTTGCAGTGCTCCTCGCCAAAACCTGAGCAAACCGACAAAAGCACCCGGACAACTGCAGCATATTCGGCAGAGCTGAGGTTGCTTCAGCCAGGGCTACCAGCAGCAGGTTTTCCAGCATCTGTGCTGGAATCAGCACTCTTTGTAAATGGCAAACACGGTGTGACCTTGTAAGGTCAAGAACTGGAACTGATTCAGACAACTTTGACTTTAAAAAAAAAAAAAGAAAAAACCACATAAAAAGCCATGAGCAGTGTGAGCTGAGGTAAGCAGTGACTAACCAAGACCAAGGGAGGAGAGTAGGCTCGAGGCTATTGTGCAGCACATCCGGGAGGGTGAGGAGGTGGGGTGGAGGGGGAGACGCAGGAGAAGGGAGTGAAGAGGGAAGGCAGCAGGAAAGGGTGATGACATAGTTTAATAGAATTGATTTATGAATCACTGACTTTGTAAAGTTAATTCCATATTCAACTTTCCCTATGCTGCTCCCCCACTCCCAATAAAGTTGTCTCTGTTCTAAACCCTTGAACTCATTGTTTGTTAATAGGGAAGTATTGCTCATGAGGGAGACACAATGTTCATTTAATTTCCCAGCTTTCCCAGGAGACTCTGGAGGGTATTATTTAAGGAATGTTTTCAAAGGAACATATGTGTACTGACCCTCTTAGCTACTCACAACACCTCCACCTAGACAACTTAATACATCAGTTAACATTTGCAAATCATCAGTTAATCAACAATGACGAAAGGTGAATTGAAATAAAATAACCTAAGTGAATAAATTCATTAGCTTTGCTCTAATACAAATACAAGTCTTGGAGATTCACATTTTCACTGGAGCCTGGTAACAAATGTGTTAAGTGCTTGAAAAGAAAGGGATACAATTGTGAAAGCACGCGTATAGGTAAAATTTTCCCAAAGGCAGTGTGGGAGAGCATGTAATGGGAGCAGGCCCGACTTGGCTGCTGTGTGTGCTACCATAGGTGCAAGGAAGGAAGTCTCCAAATGGTGGATTAAACATGACTCTCTGCAGTCACCTCACAAAGCACCCGGGAGTGGCTTGTCCCTCCTGGCCCCTGTGGGAATCAATCTGAGGAAGCCTGATGCTATAGAGATGTTTCCTGTATATTGTGTGGGAAACTCAGCTAAGTGCAAACTACCGGCAACAATGAGACAATAAATTATAATAAACAGGAAAAATAGCATTGGCTACTGAAATCAATGGTTGGAGCATATGAAACTTTCACAGCATTGATAAATGAATAAATATAACAAAAAGCATTGGTTTTTGAAAGAATGGGAAGTTTTATCTTCACTGAAAGGCTCCTTTTCTGTTAACTAAATACATGCAAAAAATAAACACTGCTAAAGGACTTTGGCTAGGATTTTCAGCACTGGAGACGTGGTTTAGAAAGCTGCACAATACACCAGAGTCTGACTCCTTTGCTTGGCCCTGAACACAGTCAAGTAGAGTCTGAACAAATGGCCACCTGATAGCAACCCCATTGCATCATCCATCCATGTCTGCTACTCAGCCCTCACAAAGTGATCACACATGAAACAAGCTGGCCCCCTCCTTCGGGAATATTATTAAAAAAAAGCAAAAAAGCTGAGCTTAAAAATACTGGAAACAGCCTGCTGTCCAATGAAGAAGACCTGGAATACTCTGAGGGTTAAATACTGATCATCTTGTGCACACAGGCTATCTTAGTAAATTCAAAGAAGTGAGCAGTGAAAGCTGAAATGAGTGGGGGTGAAGAGTGTGTAGCACTTCAGAGGAGACGCTGAAACACCTTACAAGCTGAAGGGAACTGCAGTATTAAGTACTTTTCATTCACTGCCCTTGCGATATCCAGGCTCTGAAAAGAGCTTAAGAAAATACTCAATTTGAGCTCAGGTGAGCTGTCCCACCTCAGCCGAAGTGAAGTCCCTCTCCAGATAGTCTCTGGAAGGCTCAGGGCCTTGTGGGGCCGAGTTCTGAAGGACAGTGCATAGCTGGGATAAAGCAGTAAGGTTTAGCCTGCATTAGAGGTTTCTGCTCTTCAACAACAAAAGACCTGAGAGAATCCCACCAAAGATCTTTGAGGGGGCACAAGTAAACCATGTAGAGTGAAAAGTTACTCTTTCAACATTGGGGAGAAAAAAAGAAAAACTAATGCAGTAGCAGAAGCATATAAATACACTCCAATTCTTCCTGAGTTAATTTTTTTCAATTACTTTTATCTGAATCATACATCATTGGAAGATCATGACACAGAAGCAATAAAGTGCACAGGTGGGTGTGTAGAATTAGAAGAAATAATGGAATACGCATTTTACAAAATACACCGGATTGATTGTTTTCTAGTATCTCTGAATTGTTGAAGAGAATGCAAGAAAAGTGATACACTAGGATCTTCGTACAGCACTTACAGCTGGTTGAGGGATGTGATCATCCTGCTCTGCTCTGCACTGGTGCAGCCTCACCTTAGTCCTGTGTGCAGTTTTGGGCAACACAATATAAGATATTAAGCTATTAGAGAGCATCCAGAGGAGGGCTACAAAACATGGTGAAGGTTCTTGAGGGGAAGCTAAATGACGAGCAGCTGAGGTCACTTGGTCTATTCAGCCTGGAGGAGGCTGAAGGGAGACCTCACCGTGGTCCGCAGCTTCATAATGAGGGAAAAGCAGGGGCAGGTGCTGATCTCTTCTCACTAGTGAGCTGTGATAGGATCCAAGGGAATGGCCTGAAGCTGTGTCAGGGGAGGTTTGGGTTGGATATTAGGAAAAGGTTCTTCACCCGGTGGGTAGATGGGCACTGGAACAGGTTGTCCAAGAAAGTGGTTACAGCAGCAGACAGATTTCAGGAAGTGTTTGTGGTTGTCCTGTGCAGGGCCGGGAGCTGAGCTTGATGATCCTTGGGTCCCTTCCAACTCAGGATATTTGATGATTCTGTGATGATTCTACCTGGAGATTTACATCTTGTGACATATAATGAACAAAATAGTTTATTTTATTCTAGAGGTGGACTGCCTTGTTTAATGGAAAGCGACTGACGTAGAAAGCAATGCCAGATAACGATGACTTGGTTGTTGAATAGCTTTTCGTGAGAAGGCACTCAACACTATGAAGACATTCAGAACTATGGTAATTTTAAATAATGGGAAAAGTGAATACTCATTGTTTCAATTAAATTAAAATTTATAAGAAATTGTAGGCAATAAATAGTGTAAGAGGGCACATAGAATTTGGTTTCACTGAGAGAGGCAGCCTTCCACTGTTCTTGTCACTGCAAAGCACAGCGTTCAGACCTGGGTACCTCATCACTGATACATGCCGTGTACTCTAAAAGAAAAAATAAAACCAGCTAAGAATATGCAAGGAATGACTTTTTTAAAAAATAACAGAGTTAAGTATGTCTAAGCTTGGCTAAGGCAGTAAAAGACAATAGCAACCCCTAAATATTTAAACAACAAAGAAAGTGAAAACTTAGCAACAAGGGAAATAACCAGATTAACTGCAAGATACATAGAAATGTTCTACAGACAGTTCCATTGAGGTCTGGGTTACAAACGATAAAATGGACAAAATGCTAGCAGAAGTATGATAGAGTTGTTCTGTGCCAACAGCTTGATCCGCTCGATGCCTTAGTGCTTTCCATCTCTTTCAAAGCATAAACATCAAAATAAATAAAAGACAACAACTTTTACGTTATGAATATTAAAGTTATTAATGTAATAAAATATTTCTTAGAATTTTTCCTTTTAGTATAAAAGCTGTCATTTGTTCATATTTATAAATAAACTGCTATAATGGAAGAATCGTGTTACTAGTCCAATAACTACTCTGACAAGCTGTTGAGCTGCATGCCAGCTTTATGTTAACCATTGTCCTAAATACCTCATACATCTCTAAACGCTCCCTCTATGAAACTGTACGAAGCAAACACAGTACTGTGTAAACAACATCTGACTACAAACGCAGAGGTAACCCCTGCAGCTGCGAGTCTGAGCAGGAGAGGGCAGCATAGACTAAGAGTAACTACAGATCTACAAGGACCAGAAAATACCATGGATTTGTAGGAGGGGGAGAGGGGGAATCTTAAAAACGAAATGCTGATCTCTCTTACGTGCGGTGCCCAGAATATTTCAAACCACAGGAAGTTGTTACCAGCCCTTCATCAAAGCGTCTCCCCAGCCTCTGTCATGGCTAATCTGTGCTACGTTTCTTTTCCAAGGTGACCTTACCTGGCATTGCAGCTGATGTTTGCACTTCAAGGATTGCTACAAGTATTTCATAGCTTCTCAGGACATCTTCCTTTCCACCCCCAGCCTTCCCCCCTGCTCCCTGCCTGATCTCAGTCTTTAGGCCAAAAGCATCTCAGGGAGAATTTATTTGGGTAAAATCTGAAAATCCATTTTCTTGTATAGAAGGTCAGGAAAAATGTGAATTGAATGAAAAAAGCAGGTTTATGTGGTAACAGTCTAGTGCAGTTGAATTTGTTTATGTGGTCCTTGAACTCTTTTCACTATAACTAAAGACACAGGATCTGAAAATGCCGCTCTGGAACCACATAAAAATCTTACCTCGGTGTCTGTATCCTCCTGCCATCTCCCCTCTGATAACTTTCCTTTTACTATCTGGGCTTGATTTTTGTCTACCTTTTGTTTTATCCTCGGTAATACTTTTGGCTTAGAACATATTCTATGTCCTACAGCCTTCAACTCCTCTCTTCCCGCTCTACCAGGCTGGTTTTCAGTCATTTGCAGTTTTCTCTTTAAAATATTTTTCTTTCCCTTCTAAAATTGAGGAAAACACAGGTTTTAAGATAGTATTATTTCTAAAAATGATTTCTGTAGCCCTGTAGCCTAAGCCCCATTCTTCTATTGTTATGTTATGCTCTATACACAACATGCAGGAGCATGCACAAATACAATGAAAGTGTTTGACATAAACATTTTCCTAGCATCTCAGGATGAAAGTGATCTCAGCCTGACCACTTACTTTTCTGTGAGTTTAGGTATGTACTGAAACCATAAAAAACAAAGAGAAAAAAAGAATTATTACTATTATTATTATTATTATCTCAACTGAAATCCTTTGTCATGAACCAGAACCGTATAGCACCAGAACCTCTAAAAGCATGGGCAAAGATGACTATCTCATTGTTCAAAAAAAGAAAAAAAAACTTACCATGAAAGTGTAACTTGAAGCAGTAAGTGAATTATTTATTTGCATTTTTGTAAGGCGTGGGTAACTACACACAGTAAAACTGAGCAGGTCTCTGCTGTGAACCTCATACACTCTAAGTAAACAGAGAAAACAAGGAAACCCGGAGGCATAAAGAAATAACATCAAAGAAGCTAACAACACAGGAATAGAAGGAAGCTCTCTCTACTCCAAGACCAGTGTTCTATAAGACTGACTTTTTTTTGCACATTCCACAATTTCATCTTTTTTAATGGTTATTACAAATAATGATCTTCAGTACTCACCTTTATTGGCTGAAGTACATAGAATAGGAAGAAGTCTTTCTTTTACACTTTTAGTTGGTCCTGTACCCATTATCACTGTGAACATTCAGACATGAATTAAAAGGAAATTTTAATTTTGTCAGCATAGGTTATTTAGCAATATTTTTCCATTGACTTGAACTTATTGTTCCAGTCATAATTGAGTCTAATTATTCTTCAAAGTCTGGACTTACTTATCAGCATTAATTAATTTAGAAACACTAATACAAAGGTATAAAATTGTATTTTTAAGGAAAGAAGCCCACACAGCCAAAAATACAAGCCCACAGTTTTCTGAAAGCAGAGGTCTCAGACACACTAAGTCTTTATTTTTTTCCTTTAAAATTAATTAAAGTTTCTTAAGAGAAGCAAAACAAACCAAAACAAAGTCTTTTATTTTGCTTCCTTAAGAAGAACAAATTCAGTATCAAGGCAACAAAAGTGCCCACAGCCACATTGAAAGCAGAGATTTACCACTAAGTATCACGATGAAAGGGAAAATCTTGTGTAAAAATAGTGTCAACCCATTTTTGCTGCAAAGCTGAAGAAAATTCCTGCCTCTTTCTTTCATCAGAAGAGCAAGCAATTGTGTGCATACGTGCGTGAGTGTCAGTATGTACACGTGTTAGAGGGAAAGTCAAAAGTCTGCCATCCTTATTCCTCTTACAGCACTACCCTGTTGTGATCCAAGCTCCTTGCAGGACGTGTAGTTAATCTGAAGAAGCTTGTTAAATAATAAACAGACAGCACTGGCAATTTTAAATTATATGTATCAGTTTCTGTGATGTGTTGAAGACTGGCACAACTCTATCAATCCAAATTATTTGGCTATGCTGAAGGAGTTTATAATTCAGGCAGGGACATGGTAGAAAGAATATAAATAGTCAGCATGGGGAAGAAGGTGTTCCTCAAGCACAGATGGTGAACTTGCTTCACCTCCTCCCTCAGATGGGAAATGCCCCAAGGACAGCCCAGCTGCCCATTTCAGCCACTGCCTATGAGTAAAGCCAAACACAGCCTTTCTACCAGTCACCTGAAGAAGAGAGGCATCCTATTATCCCAAGGATGTCTGAGCAGATGACATGGAAAGATTCCCAATGCCTTCAAAATTTTCCTCCTGTGCCAGCATTTAGCTAAGGGAAAGGTTCTGAGGGAGCATTAGACTTATTTCCTTTCCCTTCTCCCCAAAATTATGCATTGTTCTGACTTTTAGTGGGTGTTGATGCTTTTTTGAGATTCAATTACCCTTAAAGGTCAGAAACCTGAGGACACTAGCTAGAAGTGGCAGATCTTGGGATCCTGGACTATTTCACTAAGGAAAGAGTTTGGGGTTGCAGAAATGAATAACCCAAATTAAGCAATTTCCATTTTCTGTCACTGGACGAAAAGAATACCATGCTGGAAATTTAAGCCAGGTGTCCATTTCTCCTAGACTACATTGTCTGTTCAAAATGGCCTAGAATCTCAGCCAGAGCAGGGACACTTCCATGACAGTGAAAGCCTCAAAAGAGGAAAAGCTAAAACACAGGGAAGATAAAAGACCCCTAAGAGGCTCTACTTCCAGCTGAAATTATTCCACTTACATACCATCCTTTCAGCATTACACTTAAGAAAATTAGCACCATGCAAACCTTGATAATAGAAGGACAATCAGGCAGCACTGTAGATGCTATTACAGGGTCTTCAAGGAGTGATAAACAAAGACAAGAGCCATTTGTCTGACAGTTGGACTGTGAACACAAGTAATTCCAGCTACCATACATATAACAAAGAGATACTATAGATCCCAGAATATATCACTGAAGGATACCAGATGACACTGAAGACACCAGAGATCAAAGCAATAAATTTTACAAAATAAGAAAAAGAGTACAATTATAGCTGATGGTCAAAAGAGTCAAATGCCACATAGAAGTTCAAAAGCAGCAGACAAATATAGTAATAACCCTGCTGTGTACAAGTCCACAAACACATTATCTAGATAGCCTTCAGAGAAAGAGAAAAAGAAAACTCAAAATTATGTCTATAGTTTATCTGCAGAGCAGTTTGCACTAACCTTTGACAGCAATGACAGTTCTTGGTTTCCAATGACTGTTACTTTTGCTGACATAATTCCCTCCTACAGCAGCCACTTTCCTTAAAAAATAAAAAAAATCTTTCTCGTGTTCATTTGAGTTAGAAAGTAGATGTAATGATCAGACAGACAGAAGAAAAAAAACCCAAACTGAAAAAAAAAAACAACATATAATGAAACAGACAAAACAAGACAAGATTTTCTGTGTAATCAAACACAGTTATTTTGCTGGCTACTCCTCCACTTTCCTTGTCCTTCATCTGTGCGCTGTCTTCTTAGCTTATAAAATCTTTCCCCAGTGAAATTTGTTTTCATACTTGTCAAAAATGTCAGTACATATTCTGGACTGAGTAGAAGAGACAAATATCAATTTTTATTGAAGGTCTTGAGATATACCAAAACATTAGAAATTTTCAAAAAAAAATAGCTGGCAAATAAAAAGACATTTACCATAAATCAGAATTGTAAAATTCAGGTTGAAATTAATTATAATATTAACATTTTATTAAGACATCCAAATATGATGAGCAGTAGTGAAAATGGGAGTTCTGAAGCATAATTGCAAAAACCTTCAGCATTCTGTTAACCCCTGCTTACAATAATTATAGAAATTTGTACCATGTCATTAAACTCTCTTGGTATTTTGAATTTTGCCCATCAGTGGAATAAACTAAGACCTTTTGAACTATTTTAGACAACAACAGATCAGACAGAGAATAAATCTGTGGGATATCTGATCACTCAACAAACAGACTCATCACATGTGTTGACCAAAGCCTGAGTCTGCACCCTGGCACTTTCCGGGTTAGGGAGGCCCACGTTTAAGAATCTGTTCTAAATTGTACAGAGCAGAAAGACACCTCTGAATATCTCACATCTTGGTGATGGCAGTGTGTCTCTGCTAGACAATTTGCCCAAAACATGAGAAATCCCTGCCACTGAAATATTTAGGGGGTGGCAGGTGGTGAGTGGGGAAGGGAGAGGTTTTAAGGAATGCTTTATTTTTGGCAAGTTAGCATTTATATGAGAAAATGGCCAGTTAAAAATTAAACCCCAAAAAGTAGAAATAAGCTGTTCCATGGATATCATCTAATTAATATATGGCAAAACCTGATAGAATGTTAATAACAATGCTAGCACTGAACACAGAGTATTTAAACTTAGGACAGAAAGAAATAACAGATGGAACAGGGATATATGCAGATCTCTTACATTCATATATCCATCTACTTATGAATATATTAGCATCTGACTCACAAATAAAGCATATTGAAATAGTCACAGCAGCATTATCTACCATAAAATGTCAATCACAAAAAATTTAATATGCTACCATTTATAAATATATGCTCATTTAAAGACTGGGTGTTTAGAAAATTATTGATTCTTTCTGTGCAATTAGGAAAAAGAAAATATTTTTTATAGTCAGCAGATTCAGTCCTGCACTACAGCCATCAACAGTACTCTTGCCATCAGCTTCAATGGGAAAAGAATTACACCGTGTGTAAGCTCTCAGCAATTACACTGACATTATCAGTGATTTACTGAGTGGTATTTCAAACATGATACCATATGTCAGCTGATACCAAGCAAATTTGAGTGACAAAGTTCTGATCATAACCACTTCGTTAATAAATATCACAGCTATTGAGCCTCTAGAGCATTTAAACTCTGACAGCCAGGGCATCACCATTAAAAAAAGCAAAAAAAAAAAAAAAAAAAAAGCTTGAAAAACCCTGTGAGACTCAGCTCTGAGTTCAAATGACTTCCTCTTAAGTCTTCCACTTCTCAAGTTGATTAAGATTCAGTACACAGCTCTGATTTGAAATTGAGTGGTTCAACTCCAGGGGAAGCTGGAAATTTTCTCCTGTTGATAGGTAGAAGTAGGAAAGAGTATTGCTAACACTTTGTGATGATTTTCAACCCTTTGCTATGCCAACATCCTTAAGAATTTAGGCTGCTGGAGTATGTTTGTTCTTCTGAGCTGCATTTCTGAGACTTTTTAGAATTACCCTACAGATCCCAGAGTGTTTTGTAGGCCGTCAGTTGAAAATCACTGCTCTCTAAACACAAGTTTAAAAAATCTATGGAAAGATTTTTCTTCATTGTAATTAAAACCACATCCATTGAAATATCTGTGTAATTTTTTCTCTATATTGGTCCAAAGGATCTTCAGGGAATCCTTTTATTCTTGCTTTTACATCAGTTAAATGACATTGATACCAGTTATTTCTAATTTGAAGATACTTGATGTCTAAAGCACAAAGACAGTTGTACTTTAAAGAACATACACTCTCTTTGCCCCTCTTCCTTTATTTTAATTGCAAATTATAAACATTTATCTTTACTGTTACGGACTTTTTTACAGAAAGATCTAATGAGCTGATCAGTGTTGTAAGAGAGAGTTGGGGTTTTCTCCATCTTCTTACATTAATTTCCCATAGATTTTAATTCTATGTTAATTCCCAAGAGTTCTCTCCCATCCTGATATTTTTTTCAGTATACAAAGACACAGTAACTCTTTATAAGTGAGGAAAGCAAGTTAAAAAACTCCAACATTCTTGTCTCTTTTAAACTGAATTTTTCTTATCCAAATTCCTCAAATACCAAAACCGAGATGAAAACAGCTAAAAAAACCCCAAGTAAAAATATAACAGGAAAACAATACCAAAGGAAAACTTAGTGTCATCATATTACTGGTGTGCACAAATATACTGGCTATTAATTTTCATTTGTAAGCAGCTTTTCTGAGGTAAACGTCTTTCAAAAGATAGAATTTCAAACATATTTTGTTATAAAGGGCTATTTAGATAAGAACAACAAAATGAACAAGCTACTCGACATAGAGCAGTAGTTTAAATCATTATATTGTCTGTTTTGAATGATGTTCAGGGAGAAGGACATCATTAAGAAAAGGGCAAGGTAAATAATGAGGCATTGACTATTGGCTGCAGAGAAATAAAAAAAAGGATTGTACAAGCTAGGGAGCCTGCTGCTGCATTATGCAGTTAATGGGCTAAGAGAGTCTGAAGTAACATTAGAGCCCTGTACTGAGAGATTAGAAATGCAGGAAAAAGAGAAACTAGAACATCCAGGATAAAATCAGCTGCTGTGTATACAGGCCAGAGGATGTTATTTGGCTGCAGGGGAACTGGTGTGGATCATCAGTTTGTACATCAGCTCATTAGCCTCATGCTGGTTAACTGTATTTTTTCAGCTGGGATGTATTTAAGGCCACATGTTAGAGCTATTTTTCCCCTCCTTGCTAGACTTACAAGGAGGAACAGGAAGAAATTTAAAGTAAATTAAGAGTACTGGTGAGGCATTGACTTGCTAAACTAGCTTGAAGTCTTTTAGATCATATGAGCCTCAAAATCAGATGGGCAAAGAGAGGGAAATGACAGGCAGTGTACTGAAAATGATAGATCAACTCAGAACATGAAAAGTTTGCATGGATTTTGAAGTCAGCAGTAAAACCTGCTAAGAGGAACAGGTGTTGCTTGCTGATTTAGCCATGGGCAATACCTAGA
Organism: Oreocharis arfaki; assembly: GCA_013398015.1. NCBI lineage: Eukaryota > Metazoa > Chordata > Aves > Passeriformes > Paramythiidae > Oreocharis > Oreocharis arfaki. The sequence continues at coordinate 478,339 of VZRR01006550.1, read as the reverse complement.
GTCAAGTCACGAAATCTTTACATACTCACTTGTGTGATCAGAAGAGGGATTCAGCACTTGGTGGAGAATCTGAGGGTGGAAATGAGCAATACAGCTGTGTTAGCCCTTGCCAGCTGTTGCTGAAGAGAGGGGTGGCTCCCTCCCACTGCCCTCTCATTGCTCTTGCACAAGCTCTGGCATCCATCTAAATCAGCAGTGAGCTGGATTGAAGAATTTAGACTGGCAGAATATTACCATCCCCTTCCCCCGAAGTGCAAATTGTACCAAAGAGCTGGAGCAACATCTTGAGGGAATCTTGAAAGCTGCGTGTGGGCAGTAGAGCCACTTTGAGATATGCCTCCCCTCACCATTTGGAGCATATAGATGACCAGACTTCCTTAAAAACAGCTTGCCATCCCACATTTTCGGCCCAAACCCTCTGCGCTGCTGTAGCATGAAACTGGAATGTGCAGAGAGCTGCAGAGCAATGAGTGTGGATGGTGGTGTGGTTTAATGTCCTTCTGCTGGTTGGCCACACTTCCAAACCTCACCCCCAGTTGCTTAGCTGTGCTGTAATCTGGGTAGCATCTAGAAGTACTCTCTCCTTTATGCTCTTCTTTTCTTTTCTCATTTATGGCTGCTATAAAGGAAAAAGAATCCCTTGTCTCTGAAAAACAACACTAAGATGGTGCAGCCAGAGTCTGTCTGGAAAAAATCCAGCATCTTCTATAAACAGTTGAATTTCACCATATTTAACACAAGTGCCTCTAAATAATAGTAATATTTTGCTTTCAAATATTATTTTGGCCTTTGACCAATGTTCCATTTTATGTCCAGTCTCTGTTACAATGCTTTTGACCTGTTATGTACAGATCTTTCTTTCAGAAGAGATAAACTTCTAAAAATAGTTCTTTATCTTCCCAAGACTCATTTGTAACTTTACAGCAGATTAAAATTTCACTGATGAATGGGGAACTGCTGATGGAGTTCAGCCAACACTAAAATACCCAATCTCACTTTGGTATCTTCCAAGTATTTTCTTCTTCAGCACAATACTCTCATGTTATTTCTACTCAATTACCTCTATGTCGTGATTCTGCAGTTAAAGACAGTGAAATATTCAACAGTTGCGTGTAGCTGGGGTCAAAGACACGACTGATATATCTTCTGGAAGCAGAAGGCTGAATGTGGTGTCAAAAAAAGGAAAGAAAAAAAAATCAAAAAGAAAGAAAAAAGGGCCCTCAAAACACATCCCAAAACTTCTGGTTTGTGAGCAAATAGTCTAGCACTACAGAGATAATTAAACCAAACACTGAATGGTCTTTAAACTGTATGACAGAGAGATCATTCTTTCCCTTAGGAATTCATAGTAACTTTGTAGTAAAGGCCCTAGCTTATAATTATGTTTACACCATGTATTTGGACTAGTATTTTGAGTACAGAGACTTCCTTGCCCCACAGTCATCTTCACTGGCTTTGCATGTTCGTGTCTACTTACAGGCACTTGTCTGCCACAGGATATCTTGCTTAATGAGAGGTTAGTTTATATGTGCTTGATAGCAATTGCCTAGAAAATCACAGAAACAACTTACCACAGGGTAAGCAAGGGTGTGAAAACAAAATATGTTGCTTGCTTTATGTAAGTCCATCTAAGGGAGCTTAAAAGAAGGCCAGAGAGGGACTTTTCTCAAGGGCAGCTAGTGATAGGAGAAGGATGAATGGCTAAAGCTGGTAAGTTTAGATTAGATGTTAGAAAGAAATTCTTTACAGCAAGGGCCGTGAGGCACTGAAACAGGTTGCCCAGAGAAGTTGTGGACTTCCCTTCCCTGCAGGTCTTCCAAGACCAGGCTAGATGGGCCTCTGAATAACCTGCTTTTGTGGAAGCTGTCCCTGCCCACGGCAGGGGTGCTGGAACTAGATGATCTTTAAGGTCCCTTACAACCCAAAGCATTCTGTGATTCTAATTTTCATACGGTACCTATCTGTCTGGATCTCTTTCTACACCCTACCTCCAGTGAAAGGGTATGATGGAGAAAAACCTAAATATGGAGAGGAATGGCAGAACAAACAATGCAGCATAGGAGCAGTGCTATACTCCTAGAGTATAGGACCCTGATGACATGTCCATTTGAATAATTACAACAGTACAACTCACTTCTCTTACTCATTCTGTAAAAGTAATCTGTATTTCCTCATCATTTGAAACACAGAGGGATTTTTCTAACTCGGCTTATCTTAATTGTGCTGAGGCAGGAACCAATAGTATCAGCATCACAATCGTTGGAGCTGTCTGGAAAGCGGTACATGGTGAGGAAATGGTGAGACACAGAGAAGGGTAGGATGTGGTCTTCAGCCAGGCAAAAAAAAAGGATAAGGGACCTTAACCATAAAATTATGTGAAAGTTTCAGGAGAAATTTATCTTGATACAGGAGAAAATTACATTCCCTTTAGGTTTAGTATAGCCTTTTTCTGAAATTTCCACAGTCTTTTGATTAATATGCTATGCTCAAGATAAGTCTCCTATTTTTGTCCCTATCTGCTCTTGTTCATATGGCCTCCAAGTCATGCTCTACACCCTGACCCTGGAAGTACTTACCAATCTGACAGCACATCTTAGCCTGAATGCCTCAAAATCTCTCCCTAACTGAGCATTCCATATTTCAGCATCTCTCCAGAGACACCATAAAACACTTGCTTGAGACAGAATTCAGAACTGAATAAATATTGTCCAAATAAACCGAAAACCTCCATTAGCAGGCAAGCAGAGTTTATCAAACTCCTGCTGCCTCTAACCTGACCAGGCCCCAGCTAAGCTCAGGACTTCATACGTGAAATGTTGTCATGTTCAGGCACTGAATGAGCTCTTTCCTAGAGACAGTACATGTGTCAAATATCTATAGCCTGTATAGATGTATTGGGTTGAGAGAAAATATTGTGAAGTGTATTTTCATTTGACACAGACAGGCAAACATCTATTGACTCCAGTAGAACTAAATCAATTTAGTTAAAATATTTTTATTGTATTTTATCTATTAAGGGAGTTAAGGTCCTATGTCTGTCACCTTCATCACTGTGGGATAACCATTTCCACTTCCTTTGCTTAAATAGCAACCATTATTTCCACCTACCTAGACATTTTTGCTATGTTATTGACAGAAAAACTTCCAATGTCATCTGGCTCTCCTTCCAAACTACAACATTTTGATTGGAATTCATTGCTTTTTCTCCCCCTCAGAAAATTATACACTCCTCCCTTACTCTATAAAAAAACATATGTGTTTTACATGTAGTCATTTAAAGGATAGATTTTCAAGAAATTGAATAAAGACAAGCCATTCAAATCCTTATTTTGGAGAATCTTTTCATTAAATTGTAGAATCTGTTGCCAAGAATATTGCCATGTTCCCTTCTCCCTGCCTGAATGGAAATGCCTAAATATAATTTGTTTCTAAAAGGTAAGAAAGTACTTGAAACTCGATCTACTGCCAACAGAGGTAGGTCCTTCAGGTAGCTGGAGAGGCTTTGCTAATGAGATCCTAGTTCAATCATTTACATTTCTTTGGTGGTTATTTTCTTATGCAAATGAACAGACTTTTCACCGCATAGAAACGGGCAACAACCGACTGTTAAATGAATTGCCTCTCACTTAATGAAAACACTCAGCTCCTTCTTTCTTATGAGTTTACAGAAGGTTATTTGTTTGGATTATTATAATCCACAGTACTTTGATGTTCACACCACACTGGGGTTTAGAGAACAACACTATTATCTGTAATTGCAACTGCAAAGTTCCTCCCTTCAGAAACATACTACTACATTTTTATCAGAGGATGCAAAGACAAATATATTATATACAGCATAATGAAGGCAGTTTAGGATATCCAACGAGTTTTTCCTTTTAGTTTTTTTTTTTTTTTCTTTCACTGAGGAAGCAAGCCACCTTGAATTTCTTTAGAGGTATTCAAAGGAAGGAGGTAGGAAGTGTCTAATAAAGTTCAAAAAGAAACCGTTTGCATGTTTTCGATCATTCAATTAACATACTAACAGGTTATAACCCTCACAGTTGAGTGAAAGGGACAAAGTAACAGTATTTGAAGCTCTGTATTTCTTTTTCTTTAAGAGCAAGCAGGCCTTCAGCCTGGGGTGGCAGTGACGAAGGGAGCAAACCAAAGTAGTTAGATCAGTGGGGAGCTTTCATCATCCCTCCCGGATTAAACACAGGAAAGAAAATAATATCCTTTACTGCCTTCTACATTTTACAAGAATGACAGAGACAGCAAAGTTAGTGCAAGATAACTACGGTGTGGTAAAAGCAAATGGTTAACTGCATGCAAATATAGTGTTAAGCTTTAGTTTGCTTCTTTATTTCTGTTCTCACACCATCTGAAAGCTGCTGCTGCCACTACCAGGTGTCAGGAACATGACCCTATTTTGTTTGATGTCACAAAAGATCAATCTGAACTGTCCTTAGCCTCTAGCTATGTTGAATTCTGTAATGAAGAGTTAATCTATGCACAACTTGAAGGTTAAAATTTTAATTTCGTCTGTTCTCAGTAAAGGTGTATATCCTTGCAGATATTCTGAACCCCCTTGGGAGATCCTCCCTCATAACACGTCATGGTCTGCTGAGGATTATTTTTAGATTTTTTGTTTTTTTAAGCAAAGCTCCTCAGACCTCTGCAAATATTTACTGGTTAAAGCTCAGAGACAGACATCGGATGTTTGAAGAGGGTAATTTTTTCCCCTCGATTGTAAGGTACTCTCATGCCTATAAAAATAATTTACTTATTTTCTTCAAGTTTATGTATCATTTACCAATAACCATATCTTTTTGTGTTTGTAATGACATAAAACAGGACCTATTCCCACTGAATTATGCATTGCATATTAGAAGTTAGCCTCCAGTCACAAAACCATTTCAAAAACTGTACTATAGTATCTCATGCATTTTCATCAGACACTGTTTGTACTTTCATAGCTCAAGCATATTTTTAAATGTCTCTTCCACTTTGTCATCTCTCAGCTTTTATTGCAAAGTGCCAAATATGTTCCTAACGCTGTTTAGCACAAGTTCTCATCAGCTGAAGGAGCTAGTGAGTAACTAGTCACCATACTCTACTGACAGGATGGATATTGTGCAATATGTCATGCTGGACTCTATTTTCAGCTCTTTGCTTTACTTATTACTTATATCCTTGATTAAGATAAAAAACTTTAAAAAATAATCTTTTTTTTTTTTTAAACTCTGAAAGGACATATGAAGACATATGGAAGTAAACCTCAACTTCCAGCAGTATAGAAAAAAAATCTGAAAAAACAATATCTAGGAAATATTATTTGAGAGTAATTATAGGCTGTCTCCATCCAGATCAAGCTATCTACTTTCCATGAAAAGAAATAAAAGACATTTCATGAAAATTGCCACCTCTGTTTGTCTGTATTACTAAGGGGAGGCTTTTCCAGGAGTCAGGAGGGAATTCTCTCTTGATTCTCTCTTTTAACAATGGAGCATGAATAAGGGAAAAACAGGTCTGCAACTATGTCTGTGTTGGCAAAAGCTGTGGGTTTACATCACAATTGTTAGTTTGAGTAGTCTTGTGAAGGATATTAAGTCCTATGTGTGAAGCATAAGATTAACCTTAGCTAACAACGAGCACAAACTCTTATTGCTACTAAGATTTTAAACAAAGAAAGGCAAATTAATTAGCAGCCTTTTAAAAGTGAAATGCAGTGAAAATATTGTAAAATAATGCATGGCAATAATGGGAAAACATTGGATAATTAGTGGATAAGGTTGGATTTGTGCACTGATTAGCACAAAGGAGTTCAAAACCACCAGGTTCCACCCAAATACCAGCATTAAATAAGAATAATAATGAAAAGATTCATCCAGTAAGATACGTATCTATCTTTATCTGAAAATCTTGAACACAATAAACTCTAATCAAAATAACAGTAAGGGCTGAGGGCTGACTTCATTTATTTCTTGCTTCTGATTGAACCAAAAACTGCCATCCCACAGGAATTTAGAACTTTTTTCAGTACTGCTTATAACTTGGAATTGAAAAAATCTCTCTAAAATACCAAGAGAAGTTTAAGTCAAAATAAAATATAAAATTAAAAAAAAATAAATTCAAGTGCAGCTGAAATTTGGAACAAATTTTTGAAATAGATTTTGTACCTTGACTGACTTTGATCTTCATGCAGACAACTATCTGTCAGATGACAGAATTTTTTTGGAACCCCTAAAATACAAAAATGCATACATACAGCTGCTCAACTTGTTTCCATTTAGTGGTGTTTAAACAAAGTACACATAGAAAATAAATTTTGTACAATTCAAAGTACCGTTTTATTGCTGATGTAAATGGAAACCCATTAGCCCAGGAAAAGGTTCCACTTTAATTAGTTTTCAGATCGTATATTTATAGTGCAACACTTCTGTACAGGTGTACATTGTAGAAGATCATATTCATAAAATGGCATTTATGAAACAGCTCTTAAAATGTATGAAACAAATTGCAACAAAAATTAGAGATTTTCTGCTCTACCATCAGGGCTACTAAGCTGACTATCCATAGCACAAGTGTTGTTGCTCCACCACCTCTGGAGTAGATGGTAATACTACTCATAAAATAAGAAATTACTGAATATATGAGAGTTAAATTTCTGATTCTACGAGCATTTACCTGTTCAGGAAAGTTACTCAAATATCTGCCCCTACTCTACTCATGGGTGAGTTACAGTCTGATTTAAAACTGCATCCTGTACTTTTTCCTGGAATGCTCAAACCTTCAAATGCTGGTGCATCACTGCTGCTGATGGCCCTGTCTATATCCAGGCACTTTGATGTCCTGCCAAAGAAGGGGGAGGCAGCCTAGTTTCATGAAACTGGCCATGTGGATGTTCAGTGTTCTTTGAGTCTGCTGAGGATTATCTTTTCTGCCCAGGTGTGCGTCGTGGACCTCTAACTGTCAGTGTCTGATAGGATCTAAAGACAAGAGAATTCAAACACAGCTGGAGAATGTGGGTGTCTGCATGTTGGTGCAAGGAATGTGAATTTCCAAGAAATAATGATGGTGGGAGGAAAATACCAGGCATATTGACTGCTGACAGAAGCCACATTGGTGCCAAAACTAAGAAAGAAATAGTCAAGAGCAGGAATTCTTCTGAAGCTGTTACCCCTATAAGGCTGCCAGCTGAAAGGGAATGCATGATATCTAGGGCACTGTAAAGAAGCGTCTTTATGGCACACAGCTCTCAGCAAACCATCTTCAGTTTAGGCTATCTGTATGATAAGTATTGACAATGCATGTTTTTCCTCTGGTCTCCACCCTCTTTCAGAATTTGTATATTGTATCCTCCTCCCTCTCCACAATTTGTGTTGATATATGTGACAGACAGAAACAAAGATTAAAAAAAAGAATGCTCTGTTTTGTTGCCCGGGGGGAAAAAAAAAAGCCCAAACGACAAAACAATTAATTCCTTTATAAAAGTAGGGATTTCTGGGTACACAATGATTCATCATGTTAACAGAATAACAGAGGCAGATTTTCAGATTGTGACTGGATTCAGACACGGGAGAATATAATATGTGGACAAAGAACCCCAAAATTTGAGATTTACAACTTCACAGACTCATTTCTTGCCTTATGTCTTACCAGTTCTGACATACTTTGCTCAAATTCTACTTTTTTAGTCTGATGTTACTGCTAAATGGAGAAGACATAATGCTCTTATCCATGAACCAAGCAAAATCACAAGGTTTCACAAATGCAGATGACTGCTAAAAAAAAGCAAACTGGGAGGGAGGAAGAAGAGAGAAGGAGAAGGAAGGAATAGTTATCCAAACTAGCATATGCAAACGAAACATATGGTTCAGCCTGCTTTATTCCACAAGCAATATACTCATTGAGGATGACTCATAAACACATGAAGTATAGTACTTAGTACAATCTAAAATACAAAAACCACCCATAAAACTAGTTTAAATGTGAGATGTTTATACTAGAATCAAAATCTTCAAGTTCTTTCTATTTGACTAAAGTATGTGCTATGTACAAATATGCAAGCTCTTTTTTCATCTTTCTTCCTTCTATTGTAAGGACAAGACGCAGTACCAGTAGCGACACTGCAATACATGATCTCATCTCTAGTCTGCAGAAATTCTGAGTTACTTTTTTGAGTAAATGCTAAATTTTAAAATGCAATGATGTGTGAATTCATACACAAGTTCAAAAAGTGGAAAGAGTTTTATATTGATAAAATCAGCATAACTGAGTTTGAAGGATATCAAAGATCTATGCAGGGTTCTTTAGGCTGTTCAAAAATCAAAACATCGTGAAATTATTTGGTGAAACATTAAGGTTAGCAAAATCTTTCCCCTCTACAGAAAAACTCACGCTATTAGCAAGTCTGAAATCTCTGGTCTGTAACTTCCTATATAAAGTCAACAAGATGTTGGGTATTTACTGCTGGATTTTAGCCAATAACTGTCATCCTAACATAATGTCAGAACATGGTCAGGCCCTAAAACCAAAACTTGACATCAAGATATTTTTCTAGGCCTGACAGTGTAGACATATGCTTACACTTAAGTCACCAGGAAGCTCCTCAAACTGAGAGCAAGGAAAAACATTTCTACATTGCAACAAAAATCACTTGTCCAAAAAGGGCAGGAGGTTACCCCTGATTTCTGGATGATGTTTATGACTCTGGCCAAGTCCTTCCCTCTGTGGACCAGGTACACAGGGTTCATCAGATGGGCTCTTTTTAGTATGGTATCTCCAGATGGGCTCTGGAGAACATCTGCCTCTCAGTCTTGATCTGCTCATGTCTCCCCTGGCTGGAACGGAGGGGGCTGGGACAGCAATCAGCATCCCACCCCTTGGCAGGCACAGAGAGCATTCAGGTCCTTGTGCTGTGTTTGCTGACCAAGCAGTCATTCCCCATTTCCTCCAGGTGGAAGTGTCCCCTGGGTTACATCTGGCCTATCAACTGTAATTGGACTATCTGCTGGTTTGCATAATCTAATTAGCCGCTCTTTTCACCTTTCCTGCTAAGGAGAGCAAAGACCTTTGCTTAACCTTTCACTTTCACAATTTAACTCATTATTAAAATACTGCCACACAGTGACTCTACCTTTTCCTGGTCTGTTTTCCCTTTCCCCAAATGTTCATTATATTCCATAATTGTTGCTATCTATCCTTACCCTGAAACACAAGAAGAATTCAATCTCATTGGCCATTTGTCTTGCTACCAGGAAATGCACAGAGATAAAGGGAAAGAATAACAGAATAAACCTATAGGAGACAAACATATACTACCCTGCCAGAGAAGAGATTTAAAGCACTTAGGTGGGCAAAGTTCAACACATAGTGTCCTTAGAATTGAGGTGAATACAATGGATTCAAATTCTTAGAAAGCTCTCTTTGAGTATTATTGTATTCAAAGTAAATACAATTACATCCATTCTGCAAACTGCTTCTATTAAAAACCAATTCCAAGTATTTGAAATGTTTACCACAAGACAGTCATGGTCCTTTTGATGCTCCCTTCAAATAACATAATTAGAAGTCTGGGGACAGAGTGCAGCCTTTCAAAGAGAAAATACTTCAAAATTGCTATTTTGTTCTAACTGTGAAGAACTCTTAGAACAAATTTTCACCAAAAGACTGTAATAGAGGGAATAACACTGCAGCATAGCTGTGCTGAAACTTTAGTCTTACGACAAAGCTGTATAGTCCTGTATGAAGAGGATAATGCTGGGTAGAACATTGCAAATCCCCCATTCACGAAGAAAACTGCAGTGTAGGTACCACAGTGCAGTGGCTTAAGAGGGACTGAACCACATTACATGTTACGATGCATTCTTATAGAGGTTAATGCAAATCTTTCTGTTCAAATCTTTATGAAACCATGCAGTGCAAAGCATGAATAATACAGGTATTATGAATTAAAGTAGCAAAACACTCAAGAGCTCAACAGTAACAACTATTTTTGTGATTAGAAATGGGTTTCAAAACGTATTTCATGAAAATGTCTTAAGCTATTGGAAAACAAGTAAAGGCTATAGGGCCAAATTCTCCATTCATTTGCAGTAACTATAGGTCATTATTCTCTGCAAAATAAAGGGTTGGCCCCTCTGAAGTTTGATAAATTTTTATCTCATGTCTGCCTTGTCCTTGGTGCACGGAGAAGATATAATTAGTTTTTAATTCTAAGCTGGATGGCTGGCATCCTTAGGAAAACACAAATAAAAAAAATGTTTTTAATAAAAAGTGTTCTCATAGCCAATTCTATATACTGAGAGAATGCAGATAATCATGAGAAAGAAATTTAACCAAGTTCCCTTAGTGGTTATCTCCTGATTTTTTTTTAGTCTTTTTGATGTTCCATAAATTGCTGACCACTATCTTACTTCTTCCAAGTTACAGAAAAGTTACCTTAAATATAGTTATTTGCATATCCCTTTGTGTACAAAAACTTCACTTTCTTTCTCCTTTTTTTCCCCTGTCTGCTATTTTTGTTATTATGAAATGGAAAATGGAATCAGTTTATCTCAACGTATCTCAGGAGAAAGTGAACTTTGTTAGTATTCCTTAAGAGAGGTGGATAAGAGGTGGATTGCAGCAATCTAGATTTGTGGCACTTAATTCTTCTGTGTTGGTACTTAAAAATACTTATGGCAGGTTGGCAGCTGCTTGATTTGGCCAGTAACCAAACTCCTGTAATCCGTAAGATCAGAATAAAGTGATGTTTGCAGTGCCCGTCAAGGTCGCTGAAGTGCTACAGGATTCATTGAAAGCACCACCCTCCATATATCTACCTTACTTTTAAGCTTCACAATGTGCACGGCTACTCGGCTGCTTACAAAATGTACTAAGAAGAAAGAGCAGAGGAGAGTCTATAGTGAGATGTACAGAAAAACACTAATGGTCTTAACATATCTGTTTGCCATTAAGGGTGCTTTAATTTGTTAAAAATGTTTGTCTCTGGTTCCTTCTTGATTATAGTACCATGTCTGAGGAAATAACAAGAAGATAGAAAAAAATTCCCCAATGTTTGGTCCATTTCTTCTCTACCAGCTGTAGGACTTAGCCTAAAACTCATCTTGAGCCAGACCAGGAATGGTGGGAAGGAGAACGGACCACAGCATTATCCTTTCAGCTGGCCAACTGAGGAGGAGAAGGGCACACAGGGTCTCCTGGACGCTGAAGAGCTCATGGATGGCCGGTGCATGGAGCAACACAACACATATCCAGGTCCTTTTAGTCAGGAGGAAGTACTACATGCCCTAAAGAGTTTGTGTTGAAAGGCACAACCTTCCACCATTTTAAATTGCTGAAATTTTCTCAAGAAATACTGTGAATTACAGGTATATTCAGAATGATGCCAAAAGGTAAGAGAACCCCAAGCCTATTCCCTCTGACTCACAAAGCTGTACACATAATGAACACCTCTGTTGTTGCAAGGCTCTTATCTCTAACTACTGTACCCCCTGTCAACAGACTATTTCCTATATATTCTAAAATATAAATAAGAGCTAATCTTTCGCTCTCTTTCTCCCTTTTTCTTCCTCTTGAAGCAAGAAATAAGAAAAATAGCTTAATTAGCAGCAATATGTCTTACTAGATTGGTGTATATGTAAGTTAGTACATGCAGCCATAAAATGTGTTTTATGGGTATAAATTCTTACATTTATATAGATTACACTATATAGATATATACATCTTTGCAGGTGTCTGGAGAAAGTGATTTTTTTCTTTTTTTAAATGTACTGTAAACGTATATGAATCAGTTACAGCAAATTGAAGTGGTTCTGCGTTTAGAGCAGGTTTGCCTGGGACAAAGCAGCATGAATGTACATGTATCTCAACAAGACTATAACATGGTACAGTGCTGGCAGGGAAACTGTGCAGGGGTGCTAGCCTAGGTTTGGGAAACAGGGGAGCAACTTTCCTACAGAGATTTTCCAAGGCTGAACTGACTATGAGTCACAGGAACTCCTACTCCAGAGGCAGCTCTCACGAGGCAGCTGGAGTTTTCTAATCCTGAACTGGGTTTGCATGGAATACCTGTGGAAGTATTGGAGTATGTAGACATTTTTATACAGGCTAAAAGCAGATTCAGCAGCCTTAGTCTCATAAAAGTTCTGGGTTTAATGGTTAAATCAGCACTGGAGATGCTGCAGTGGTGACCCAGGTGGGGGAAAGTTGTAGTGTTGCAAGGTGTGCTTCTCGTATGGCGCAAACTTGCAGGCAGGCACGTTAGGACCTATGCCACACCTCTCTAGCTCAGTGTCTGATCTAAGGAAGTTTGAAAGACACTAATTTGACTTTTTGTCTTCATTCTTAAGATAGGAGTTTCATGACTATACCATTTAATTGGAGTCTTAGGTGTCTGTGGAAATTATAGGCACAACCTGAATACAAGTAGACCTTTAAATAAGATTAAGGCTGTAAATGGGAGAAAAGTATGGGCAAAACACCTGGAAAACTTTCTGCTTTTGAAAAGGTGAATATATAAGTTGTTTTGGTTATTTTTTTTTTTTTTAAGAACTCTTCCTAGATTAAAACTACTTCTGCATTTCAAATGAGGTAGTAGGTGAGGTTGAATGGTAGTTTCTTACTTGGATAAAGTTATACCAGTTTTTCTATTTGCAGTATTGAGCATAAATGTATCTTGTCTCATTTGTCTTGCCTCTGGTAAGGGTTCAGTCAATCTGTATTCTTAGTCCAAACATGAACAGAGTGCTGGCATTCCTGCTACCACCAAGTGAACTCAAATTTCTCTGGCTCTTTTAAAGTGATATTAACTGCAGAGTTAGCATCATTAAAAAAACAAAAATTACCTGCCCTTTTGTGACCTGGGCACTGTTTGGTTTACATTTCGGAGCAAATTTATGCAATTATGGCAGGGTCTGAACAGCCTTCTCTCATCATATTCATTGAGTAAATCAGACTTGTATCTAATCCTGGAGCACAGTTGTTCTGATTTCACATTGTGTGGTGTTTCTAACGCATGACTGAATGCTTGCTTTGTTCATCTTTTCCCTGTTAGCAGCCTGTTCTCTTGTTAACTCTTTCTCAATAAGATATGTGTCAAGTCCTATCCTGGAGAAAAAGGTGAAGTCAACCAGATAGTTATTGCAGTTACAGTTCAGCCACATTTAGGGGTTCAGCACCTTGTTGACTCAGTTGCCATACTACAGACTTTCCCACACTGTTTACTTGACACTTGCTAGTCCAGCCTGTACCAACTTCTATTGTATTAAGCAAATACTCCTCCTGCACTAAAATTCCACTCATTGTTAGTGCTAAAGCAACAGGATTTTGTCCAGTTCGCAGACAGCAGAACCTATTGTTACAAGAAAACTCTCCCAAGATGGAATCTGAAAAGAATCATATGACCCAGAAAAGGATTAGCCTTCAGGAAGTCTTTGGGCTTTACCATTTTGTGAAGGCATCCCCAGAGAGAGCAGAAAATAATAAAGTAAAACATATTTCTGGACTGAAGCCTGTTCCAAAATAGATTATAGGCACTTTCAGTTGTGTGAAAAAAGATCATATAATGGTTACTAAATGAGACTATGACTTAGGGAAGGGAGATTGTGGTGATTTAACACAAGTGAGGTCAATAAACTTGAATTAAAAAAAAAACGTTTTTATTAAAGGGAGGAAACAAAATCATCTTTGTGAAAGTAACTGCAGTTTTTAAAATACAAGGCAATTACATCACATACTGTTACACACGCAACCCCTACTGCTCAAATAGTCGTTGACAATTTCTCCTCAGAAGAGATTTCTGTTCTTTTAAGTTAATTTCCATTTTCTTCAGCACATAAAATAGATGTGTTGTCATTCAAATTTTTGTAGTCACATTTGTGAATTTAAAGTCTGCTTAGAGTATTTAGACAAAGGCAGACTCCGCTAACAAGACAAGGTTGGGATTTCCTTTTAGAGTAAGGAGCTATGACTGCTTTTTTCTCGCTGATTGAGATCGATACTGTAAGTTAAACAGTTTTATTGAGTAATGTATTTTAATATAAATTATAAATATAAACAAAGTTCTACCAGCAATTATGGAGAAAGAAAGAAATAGATACCATTATACAAAAGAAAATACATACTTTTCCTTGACTAGAGAGAAAAATTCACATATGCCAACACAGAGGATCTCTTGTGCCACCAAAATTAACTTTTCATCAACATCAGCACTTTCTGGAAATAACTATTGGCACAAAAGACTGACACTGCAGTAAGAAGCATGAAAGTAAAAACTGTGGCACCAGGCATTTTCCCGGAGTTAGGGATGGAACACACAGTCCTAAAAAGAAGGCTGGAGACCAGCCCTCAGCCCCCCCTCATGGTCACCCCAGCAGGCAGCACTACACACCACACAGGTATGGGCTGGGAGAGGCAGAGGAGCACCAGGTGTGTGTAATAAAAATCTCATTGTCTAAAGCTCTAGTGTGGCTTTTCCTTCTCACTCAGCATTCGTAGATGGTGTTTCACCTGCCTTTGTGCCAGCCATCCCTGAGCAAGTGGCCTAGTGACAGGGCCTTGACCACGCTTTTACTGAGCCTTGGAAGAAGGCACCATGCAGAGCCTCTTCAGCACCAACAAATTGGATGTTACTGTCCTAGTGAATCTGTCAAAAAAAGTTCAAAGAAACCAAGCCAAGCTAAATAGGACCATGGGGCACTGAGTGCATCTCTCTCCATCTGCACGGTGTTTACTAAGGCAGGTAGCATGCCACAAACCACTCCTCGAGGAGCTCTGCAAGCTAAGCAAGAGACAAGCAGCAGAAATATTTTTATGGCTCTTCATCATGGTTCCACTAAGTCAATGACAGGAGAGATAAAATTATCTAAGGGAGGAGACAAAGATCAGATTGCATTCTCTTTGATCCCTCGCTTGCCTAGTTGTAATGTTGACCTCCACCACTGTGCATATGCAGTAAGATCACACAGTGGAAATACACAGTGGAAATATATTCCTTTTCTTTTTTTTTTTTTTAGTCCTATGAGAATCACCTTAGAGATGCTATTAGCACAGGCCACTCAGAAAGTTGTCACATTCTGGCATATGCTCCCACTTACCCTGTGGCTGATGGCCCAGCAGAGCCTCAGCTTCCGGTCACCCCTTCAGGCAGATGAGGTGTGTGGTGCACAGCCTGCAGGCCACATCTGGCCCAGAAGCGCAGCTTCCCTTTCTTTCCACTGGCCCAGGAGGAGGACACACTTTGTACATTCCAGTTAGAACTGCTTTGGTTGGTGCTTAAACTTCTAGATATAATCTATACCTTTGTTATTATTCTTTGAAATCCTACCCAAAGCCTAAAGGCTCTCTTTGGGCAACTGTATTCATTTTTAAGCCTATAAATAATTTTATATTACTCACCAAAAAGTAGGAATCTAATTTTCTCATACCACTATTTTGAAGGCATTCAAAATGATTCATATTATAAATCTCGTTGAAGGATACATGCCTGGGGTGTGGTGAGGATATACAGGAGCCAGCAGGGTGAAAGGAAATGTAGCTAAAATAAGCAGATGGGTGGACAGATGGGCATAAGAGGAAGAAATAATATTAATCTGCAAAATCGGTAATAAAAGTCCCAGGAAGAAAAAGTGAAAATGAAAAAGTGATGGTCAAAAAAAAAAGAACGAAATAGTTTGCTGGGTATCCTAGGGATTCAAGGTTCCTGCTGCAGAATTTTGCCTTCTTTTTAACTGTAGCTCAAATTTGTTAATGTAAAAAGAGCACGTTTCCAGGCTACAATACTCTGTTGTGAATGGATACATTTGTGCTAATTAGGGTAAGACAAATTTTTCTGAAATTAATGGAGTGCTTTGACTTCTCTAGTCTTGGGTTTGGTTCTTGAAGGGATTGAAACATTGAACTTCAGTGGTGGGGTGGGACGTGGGGGGTGTTCATATATTCAACAGCTGTAAAAGTCATATTATTTATCATAGTGCCCTAATGTGAAAAATAGGTCCGCTATCCATACAGCAGAAGGGGTATATCCAACCAGGATTTGCAGCTCTCTGTAGGTAGGGGCTTGCCTCTTTCTGTGGAAGCTCACATACCAGATTTGATGTCCCTGAAGGATCAGTTAAATTTAGGTAAAGAATTTGAGAGTAGCTATGACTCTTTTATGAGAATACATTAAATATATACTAAGGATATATAATCTGAGTAAGTTTTTATGGACAAAGAGGTCAATTTTTCATTCTTTTCAATATGGTACTGGTTAAAGAAAGAAATTTCCACAAGACCATTGGGCTTTATGAAAAAAATGGTGGATATCTTTTGATTTATATAGAGTTAACTTTAAATGAAAAATACATTCATAACTCTTCTTTATCTAATTTTCAATTTTGTTGGCCAAAAGAACTCAAAAGGACTTTTCAAAACCAGTGTTTAAAATATATTTCAAAATATAATGGACTCATCTGTGACAAATGGAAATAAATTTGAGAAGCTCTTGGGATCTCTGAAAGAATATAATAACTGTGTCTGTTTCTACCTGATTCTATTGTTCAGGTTTTATGGTACGGTTATACAAGACAGTAATCTCAATTCCCCAACACTAATGAATGGTATGGTTAAATGAAGCCATCCTAAACCCTTACTCCACCCAAACCCGTCTAAGGAATTTGAACATTGCAGAATATTGCTAGACTCATGCCTGTACAATCTTCTGTTTAAATCACAGAGGAAATGGATGTTACAGCCAAGGTAGTATTTAGCAAGTTTGCATATGTTATTAGTGCTCTGCTGAGCCACGACCTAATAAGTATCCACTTTAGGATTACTAATCCTTTACCCTCAAATTAACTCTTCTCAAACTGAATATAAAGAGGGGCAGCCCTTTTGCTTGACACTACTATCCGTGTTGCTGCATTTCCTCTCATTTAACCAATATTTTGGTGAATAAACCTGACCTAAATCTATCCTATTTTTTTCCCTTCAGGCAGGACAAAGTATATGACTCAGGTTAAATACAGGTATTGTAAATACAGTAAATGCACTAAACATAATTTGGGAATATGGTGAATAAAGTGTTCTACTTAGTGATGTGATTTTTTAAAAGTTGTTTGGAACAGCAGGAGGGTTTTTGCCTGAAAATTTTCCTAATTTTTCCAATTACTTAATTTTATTTAATAGAAGATATTACCTTTCTCAACAAGCCTTGCC
This sequence comes from Oreocharis arfaki, assembly GCA_013398015.1. Classification (NCBI taxonomy): domain Eukaryota; kingdom Metazoa; phylum Chordata; class Aves; order Passeriformes; family Paramythiidae; genus Oreocharis; species Oreocharis arfaki. Next base: position 461,155 of record VZRR01006550.1, on the reverse strand, counting down.
CAGACAGTTTTCATGACTACAACAACTTGTTCCTTTTTGATGCAAATATATTTCAAAAATCCAGCTCTAACTGGAACATACATGTCCATTAAAATTGTATCATACCAAGAACTTTGTAACTTCTTTCAAGTGACAAAAGTCTCTACTCATCTACCTGCCATGAGAAACTCTTGACAACATACAGGGTAGTACTGAGACCAGCTAAAACCTCCCTAGCCTCATCTCTTAGAGCAAATAAAGCATCTTCATCCAAATGCAATCCTGAAATTCTCAGATGCAACAAAAATTTATTTAATTCTGGAGCACAGAGTTCCCAATTCTACTAAATATGATCAGAAACAGAGTGGTCTTATGAAAAAGATGCCTAAGATCTGCTGAAATCAGAGGTGTAAAGAAAGACTCCTACAAAGGGAATTCACAATGCAGTTATGGGCTTATATTCGCATACATAACATTAAGTTCATATGGCTATGATGTCTTTTGTATATATCCTTTTGTGATAACAGAAATTATTCTGAGAAGGGAAGAAACCAACTTAAAAAGGGACTGAGCATAGACCCCAGCAATCAGCAGTGAACTGTGCTGTGTGAGAGCTAATTCATCCTCACAATCCTTGTGTGAGCAACTTGTCGAATTACTGTTATATATGGAGAAATGTGTCAGTTCTTTTGAAATACACCAATTCTATGCCGAGAATACACTGTGCAGTGTAGAGCATGCTGTATTCTAAATAAGTATCCTTTTGAACAAAATTAATTAGTGTTAGGATTCATAAAACTATAAAAGCATCAAAGTTGAATTATCTGCAACATCTCTCATATCTGGATGTTCTGCTGAAATGAGAATATAATCAAACTATCTTGTAATTTTGCAAGATTGATCTTCGCTCTGTTACAATGTAAAACCATGACCCTGCAAAAAAGGGGATTGCATGCTTACTATTAGTTCCATGTATCTCAAAGGGTTTATTCATGGTGTGCATAGATGTGCAAATACCCAGTCCTTTTCAGGCCTATGGACTAAACTGGAAGCACTCAGGGTTATCTCTGTTTATTTTTGCATTTTACTTACATTTAAAATACTTTTTAATGTTTATTTTCCTCTTTTTTTTAATTAATAATTCGGCATCAAACAATTTCCATCTGTCTCGGCAGATATACAAATCTCAAGGGAGATTTGCACAGAGATGGAAGGAGATCAGGCAGAAATAGACTGGCTTGTTTTTGTTCTCCCATTTTACGTTCCCCATATTTTCTTGTCCTGCTTTTTCTGAATGACTTCCTTTCCCTTTCCATTCTTTCATTCCTGCTTGTGGAATTTGATTTCTTCCCTTTCTTTATCACGCCTGCCCTTCTCTGCAACCCTCAACACTACTGTCTCTGTAGCATGTGTCGGAGACAGATTCAGACAGTGATCAGTTACTCTCAAGGAAACAGTCATAAAATAAAGAGAGGTAAAGAACAGTGTATTGCTAGGCTCCCATCTAGGCCAAATTGCTTCAAAAGCAAAAGGATTGGACCAGTAGAAAATGACATAATAAAGTAATCTGTTGAGGTGTGCTATGAAAATAAGACTGGGTAGGGGAAGATAAGTAGACTGCATGCAAGATGTGTATTAGCGCTCCCTTTGAGCAGGCACGTGAACAGGCTTTGTTCTGTGGACCAAGGGAAATAAGAAAGGCTAAACTCAAGATGAGTGTCCCATGCAAAAGATTTGACAATACAAAATACATCTTGAGAAATATTGCCCTTTACAAATATTTTCTTCCTTCCACTTTCAGAAATCTCTACTAGTGTGGAAATCTTGAGGCTGATAAAAACAGCCTGTGCTGCACTGTCTTGCAAGTTTGACTTCCTCAAGGCTGCATTCTACTTACATCTTGACTCAGCTCTGAAACATTCCCAGGGAACTACAAGACCCAACAGGTCTATGCTCCAAAAAAAATCATCACTAGAATGGTGAAGGGACAACATAAAAGCAAGTACACATATACGCATTATAATCACGGGTTTTAAAATTTCAGCTGTAGCAGTATAAAGCCATATTTTCTCAGTAATGATAGTGGTATAAAACTTGTGTGTGCCATGCTGCCATTAAAGCATTTTTCTTCTCAAAAATGGCTGTAAAATCAAAGCTCAGTTTGCTTATGTTATCAGAGATGGACTTCTGTCACTTCATTGTACTATTTACTGTTGTACACCTTTACAAACATATAGAATTTATTGACATATGATTTACATGAAGATGGATATGTCCCCATTTCTTCCCTGGAACCACCTCTCTACAGATACACATATAAAGGTACATCAGTGAGCACCTCTGAAAATCTCCTGTGTCCGTGACCCATTTCACTGCAATGTGGCACAATGGTGTGATGTTCATGTGACTTTACACTTCCGTACTGATTTGCAGACAAGGAATATGTTGCTGTATAATTTTCACAATCAAGAGTAATGTCTGTGAATCATTTCTGCTACCCAAAGTAGTGAGTCTTTTTCTCATCTATTGTGAGACTTTTTTTCAATTTTGATGAGCTTTAAGTATTTTAAAGTAGCAATCCAGAGACTGGCACAGGCAGCAAGACTTTTTGTAAAACTGAAATAATTCAAATTTGCTTTTCTCTCAGTGAGCTTTGCATTTCTCTTTTGTTACCAATCGGATGAGAGATACCAGATTCTTGTCCCTTTAATGTGCATCGCTGCACTCCAGTGCACATCCAGTAAGATGTCTGCCATGCTTATCTAGGGTCTGCTCTTTATGTTTACTGTAAATCTACAAAGAAGTAACTACTAAAGGGATCAGAAGTGCACGCTACAGACAAATGTCCACTGCCTGTATATAATGCATCCAGCAAGAGAGATATATGCAAAAAACAACTCCCTGCTAATATCTGTCAAACTACTAAACGATGAGATCTAGCAGAAATCTGCTCTTCAATCTTTCATTGGTCTCATGAGGCTGATTTGTTTCTTGGCTGGAAATATCTACATTTATTCCTGAAAGACGTTATTTTTCATCTTATTATGAGTGTAGTTAACAGCAGTATAAAAAAACCAGCAACTTTCATTCTGGGGTCACTTTGCTGAGGAAAGGAGAAGGAAGAGGGTGAACGGCAACAGGAATGTTAGATAAGACCAAGTGTATTTTTTCTGTTACTTTTCACATGTAATTAATTAGGAAATTTACAAAGGACTAAGAAAGCTACATGCAGATAGGAATACAGTTGAAGAAAAAAAGCAATCAGCTTGGGGACAAACTTCAACTTTTTAGACAAATTCTGAACTGCTTAGAAGGCTATCAGCTAGAAACTGTATAGATGTAATTGTCATTAAAAAAAATCTTTGTCTTATAAAAGAACCTTCACTCAGAACTACACTGATATGAGCGATATGGTCCATATTTTAATGAGATTAACAAGAAAACCCATAGGTACTTCTACATGACTTTTTACTTCAGCAGCTATTACAGTTGATTTTCACCCTTTTCCAAAGAATTTTCAATGGCATCTACAAGTTATATGCTCGAAAGAGGATTTCATTCAATCTGCTGTTAATCTCCTTGAGGAGATGTTGCAGTGGAAAGAGAGTAGTCTCATGTCTCAGAAGAAACAGAGGAGACCTCCAGAAGCACTGATTTACTTGGGGTTGAACATACATTTCCTGCACTTTTTCATATCTTTTCTCCAAGTCACATGTATGTCACTTCTATTTTTGCATTAACTGACTTAGTGATAGGAAACTTCATTTGCAGAAACAGCCTTTATAGCCCTGTGAGACATTTTTGAATGTTGTTCCAGATGTATACTTCAGAACACTGAAATTGAAGTTGATATCAATACTCGGTGATGTCAGTAACAAGCATAGGAATAATTATATGTTTCAGACATCCACTTTTGAAAGCTTATTTATCAAACATACCATGACAACTGGAAAACTGATCCAGTAAAATGGATGCATTCTGGCCCCTAATCCATCAAAATACTTAATCATAGCAACTTAATTTGAGTTACAAACAAAGATTACCATGGCTGCTGGTCTGGCAAAACAAGTCTCTGCAGAGTCTTCAGATCCTGAAAAGCCGTGTTGTGAAAAAGTAATGTAATTTCTACTTGTTCCAGTTCAAGCACAAATCAAAGTAGATAGGTAAAGAGTGCTGGGCATATTGAAAAATTAATTTTTTAATTGACTAGTAAATTTATCAGTGTTAATTTTTTAGTTGCATTTGATCTTTATACAAACACAGCAATCAATAAGAGGAGCCAGAGACTGTGAAACACAGTCCTATCACAAATTAGATTAAATCAATTTATGTACTTCCTTCGGTGACCAAACCACTGTATGAATCCTAGGTTGTATGAATCACAACATATATAATCCACATTTTTGAGTAAGAAAATAAAAGCAGTGAAATTGGATTATATCAATGGATTAGTTAACATAGGTAATCTGTCTCCACCAATTATGACCAATAGATAATATCTGTTTAGAATAATACAATCCTTACCCTGACATTCAACCTCAATTTCTAGTAATCCAAGGACAAGGAATTTCTTGGGGCACAGTTTCTACAGAGTTGGGCCTAGCAGCCTTTGATGCTTAAGTGTTTGGGTTTTTTTCATAAATGTATTTTTATTCATTTTTAGCATATTAACTTTTGACAGCTGCATTGATATTGACAGCAACACAGTTCAGGAAACCCCTATTATTAAGTTCGTTAACACAACACTTACAAAAGAGGGAAGTACAGCACTACTGTAATTTCAGTATGGAGGTACAAGCTGCAGTACAGACATGTTCCTTTGAGGCAGCTCCATAAATTTGCATGGTTATTTAATCTCTTTGCAGCTAACATGAAAGAGACAGGAGAGCTGGTTGCCAAAAAAAATTCTTTCAAGGAAAGAGAGGATTTTCACACATTTTGTTATGAGAACGTCACACCTGAAAGGATTGCACGTGGCTTCCAAATCCACCTACCCATCCTTCTTCTCAGCACCTCTAAAAGGCTTTCTTCTACCATGACATTTGCAGTTGAAGCTACTGTCATGTAGCCTGATGTCTGCTGTACTCTCCTCTCCCTAAGATAGGTATTTCTCAGTTGAATCCATGTAAACTGAGACCAGCTTATCAGTCAAGCAGCACACCCCTCTCCTTGGAACTGCTACGTGTTTTTGTTCTTCTCACTATGCCCAACTAACACTGTTACACTGAACTATTAAAAGCTTGTACAATTTTACCTTTCCTTGCTGATCTAACTTTGTCTTATTCTTCTCCATTGCTCTGTTAGTGATAACAATCTCATCTCATCACTGTCTTGTTTTCTGGATGTGCCAAGTGTGCCTTTCTTGCTCTTCAGGAAAGATGATCTTTCCAGAGCTCAGGCAGAAATATGTTTCATAGCCAGATTTCTCCATTTCTAAATTCCTACTGACAACACCAGGATCTCCTGAAGTCCCTGAACAGAGCTGTTTGAGAAAGTGCACTATAATGGAGGACTAATCAAGACAGAAGTCACAAGTCAAGCAGAAAATATATGGGTTTTTTTTCCCTTGTTACCATGCCTTTTATATGTAAAGGTGTATGTTCAAACATCTACCTTATCTCCTCACTGAGTGCCAGAGGCTTTGTAAATGCTTTAGAAATAGTAGAAATTAGCAACGACAATATACAGAACTTGAAATTACAACCTTGCTTTTTGGGCTTCAGAATATACTTCCTGTGCTAGATCTCTAGAGGTATTCTTTCTGAAATCTATCAACATACTCGATCTAAAACCTACCAGTAGTTAAAAGAATTTTGACAAAGTATTTTTGGTTGAAAACAGTGGTTTGAAACAATAGCGATTACAGCCTCCCTATGTTCCAAACATTTTATTTCCACTTCTAAAACCAAACAAGCAAACAAAGAACACCACTTTAAAACAAAAATAAAACAGTTTTAAGTTTTTTGTTTTTTCTTAAACTAAAATATGGGACAAAAAATTAATGTAAAAGCAAAACAATGCTAAACAAATTCATTTTGAAATTGTCAGAAGAAACAAACCTCTCTTACAAGTGTTTCTCCAAAGTTATGGAGATGGAGATTGCGAGAAAGACTGGAAATATAGCCCCTCTGTGCCCAGTGTATAACAGTGCCATCCAAAGGTTGCAGGAAACTCTTCCGGGAATAGATCTAATGCCAGTCGGTTTAGAAACTTCTAATATATGCCTTTTAAAGGCTGTGTCTCATCTCTCAGTACTATGTCTGCTTTCCTTGGAGGTGAAAGGCCAGGGGATAATCTGCTGTACTGTGCCCTGGTTTGAGTTTCTGAAAACATCTTAAAGTCTTGACGGGATTATCTCTGTTTAGCCCTAACCCTACCCCATGGAGAACATCGCTTTGTAGACACCTCAACAAAACTCATGTGATGAGGCCAGAGAAGCTTCCTTGAATCTTAGATTGTTTTTGAAAAAGTGCTGGTTTAGCTAATATATTTTATCATCATTTAGTGACAGAAATATTGGAGTAAGTTCTTAGTTACAAAGATCATTGACAACTCAAGAGAGCTGTATTATCTAGCTCAAGATCATAACCCTGTTACATTATTTCTGTGCCTGTTTTTCCTAGTAAGCAGGTAGTTAGGTAGGGACATAGGGCCATGTCCTTCCTTACTCTGGCATCCACTTTTAAAACTGCTTTCATCAGGGCTTCTGTCTTGTTCATCCAGTCAGTTCTATCAGAGAGACAGCAGTTTTTAAAAGCAACTTTTAAAAAGCTTTTAAAACTAATGAGAGATACTTTTACATCTGACAACAATCACACTTTCACTGAAAAACACAATCTAGTATTAGGTTTATCATTAGAATTGTACATGGATGTGTTTTCAATCTGCACACAGTGATAAAAATAAGGGACAATGAATGTAGAACTGGCACCTTGGTCCTTTCAAAAAGGGTGCTTCTCCTGCTATTTATCTTCTCTTGTTTCAGGGTAGCAAATTCTATTGACAAGGTTTTCTATTTGGATGGGCTGTTGGCATTAAAAGGGGAAACAACTGTCAAAGAAGTCTTAACAAATATGCAAAACTAAAAAAAAAAAGAAAGAAGAAGAAAAGCTTATCACGGATTAAACTTTGTATCACTTTGTCTGATGTAAAAAGGAGATAGTAGGAGACATGGGGATGTATGCAATGAAGAGAAACAATACAGAGTTTCTTAGGGGTTAATCCAGGTCTGCAGCTGAATACAACAGAGTTAATCTGTGCAGAAGAGGCTTTAGGCCAAATTCTAGAGGAAAACTTGTCACTTTATGATCCAGTTGTACTAAACTAAAGGCTCTGTTTACAAAGAAGATTTTGGATCTGGGATCTATTGGGGCAGAAGTTACCTCCTTGATTTCTTCCTTGTTCAGCACACCAGGGGACTTGTAGTCTGATAAATGATTTTTCAAAGATCTTCATTGTTACCTTCTGTCTTCTTTCTGAAAAAGAACAAGTGATACAAAAAACATACTTAAGAAAGCACACAACTTTGACCTAAGGGCAAAAAGTCTTTGCAGATGAAGACTTTGCAGTTTGTTTGACAAATCTTGCACTAAATCATCTTAATTGTCTTATTTATTTCTACAGCTGAAAACAGAGTAAAATGATACATTTTCATAACTTGTTAATTATTTATTTCCATTTAGCAGATTCAGGTTTTATTGATTCTCCAAAATGAAAATGTGGTATCAAATATATCAGATTACAACAAATGTTGGCTACTGAGGAGACAGATTCCAAAATAAAAATTAAAGGCTAAAACAAAATTGTAAAATTTCCCCACAGTCTTGTCACTAGACACTTTAGTACTTTAAACTCAGTTGTATATGAAGAATCATCATAATTAACATATGTTCTCACTGATTAGGAACAAACTAAGAAGTATAGTGACACAGTATTTTTTATCATTTTAAAAACTAAAATTTTGATAAGTAGTAACCTTTCAATGTAACTTTACACACATGGAAATACAAAACTACAGCTGCGACACTTCAGCTGAGAAAAAAAATTAAAGAGATATTAGTCTTAATAGACTTTATAGCATGTTTTTGTGCTTTTGTTGTCAAACAACAATTGGAATACTGTTTTCCAAAAAGAGGTTTTAGCCAGCATGTAACTAAGAAAAACAAAGAACTGAGAGTTCACTGACTAGAAAAAAATGAGTTCTGAAGATTGAAATCTCTGGCTTTGTAAGAAAGCTTGCAAAGCGTAAAGGACCGGAAAAGAGCAAATGGTTGATTATTCTTGAACTAAATATGTGTATTTGAGTTAACACATTCTTCCCAATTTGGGCAGTAGCTGTCACATATGCAAACACTACTATCTTTTGGCATCTCTTTTGAATACACAAGTGTTAAAGCATATTTGGCAATTACAAGGCATGATCCTGTATTCCTCCTTTTTTAAGGAACTGAAAATCTGAGAGAAATGTTGTGTAATATTTAGGACAAGACCAGCATTCAGTTATGTACTGAAAACTAATGAAAAAAAAATCAAGCTTGGTCTTGCTGCTGTGTGAGTGGATGAGGTATTTTCTCTTGTTGCAAATAAGAATCTATATTTTCTTAACAAAGAAACATACTTTATACCTCTCTTCATTGAATTAAACATGCCACACTTGCTAGCTTGAGTGTCCCCTGGAAATTCTTAACTGTTCCTCAGCTGTAAGACAAAATACATTATAAAGAAAATCAAGAGGGGTAAGCATGTAAAAAATATTAAGGCATTCAGAGTCCACAATATTGAAGACTGCAGCTTTATTAGAGATTCACTGCTTCTACATGACGATAACATTTTACCACTTCTCATTACTTCTGGCTCCTCTGTTATTGGCCTAGATACAGTAATGTAATGAACAGAAAGACAGTCAACAACAATAACAAAAACCACACACAAAATACTGCTGTTTTGTTTATGCAAGAGATAGAGATTTTCTATAACAACCACAGGGAAAAGCCAGTTTGTTGAACAATCTGTTGTCTAATTTTCTCTTTTATCTTCTTCTTCTCCAAATCTCCTTTGTGACATCATCATCTATTCATTAACCCTTGCAACCACTGTTCCTAAGGAATCTGAATAGGAAAAAAGACTATGGCACAGCCGGAGATGTGGTGGGTTGTCTTCCATGATTGAGTTAGTGGTGTCTGGAGAAGACATGATGTGAGAGACTTAGGGAGATGACAGAAGGGACAGGAGAGCTGCACGCACCAGGATCAGGTCTATGTTGCTCACTGACACTCCCTTTAAGGGAGCTAAGATGCTCAACATGCTTGTTTTCCAGTCAGACAACACACAATGCCAGTTTGAGGCAGCTGCACATCAGATCGCTCGTACAGCCGAGAGAAAGGAAAAGAAGACTGTGTGAGCTAGTTGCAGACAAGAGAAAAAGTTTGAAAGACCCGGAACAGTTTCATGCAACGAATATGTTCTGATTTGAGGGTAAAAGACATATTTCGGGTCTCTGGAGATCTCTTAGATTCAGATTGCTTACTTTTTCTGATGCTTGATGCAGACCCCAAGTCTGAAACTTCTCTTTGAAGACCACGCTGGTGCCTAGAGAAGGACACACATGCTGGGGCAGCAGTGGAGGATTGGGCCAAGAGATGGTGGAGTTCGTGAACTTCCTGAAAGTCAGCTGGGGAAAGAAAAGAGTGTAAGATTAAGAACACACTTGCTGGTTTAAGGAACATGTCATGCAACATCCTTTAATGATAGCAGCCAGGTGATACTCAGAAAAATCACTCAGTTACTTGCTTACTCAGGAAGCTTTGCCCCAGCCATCTGAAATTATGCCTAGGGAAGTAATCTGGGCATGCAAAAGAGAGTTTCTAAAGCGAACATAAGTTTCTTTGGCAACACAACCAATGCCAGATAAAGCAATTTAATTTAATAGATGAAGTCACAAAGTTTATTAGAATAACTTGGAGATCAAGCTACCCAGAACCACTCTGCCTCCCATCACGTCCACACAATGTAGGGGCAGAAATTGTATGCCAAGATTTCTTTAACTAGTAATCTGAGTGTGGACTTGTGTCTGAGCTAACATAAACAAGCTCATCTCTCATATCTCCATAAACCCTTATTGTCTACTGAATCAGTAATGGACAAAAGAGCTGCTATGTTTGTTTAACTCCCTTGTCACCAAACAGTAACTTGTCCGGGAAGGTGGCAATGTAAGACCTACCAGAAAGGATGCTGGTGGAGTATGCCGTGCTATTTAAAGGGGTAAATAGCATCTGATATCTTGGTATTTCATGTCTTGATCGTTCAATGCTTCATTTTTGGTGGAGCATTTACAGATATGCATAAAAGGAGAAGCGGATGGCAAACTGAAAGAAAATGGTGAAGTATTGCATTCACTTCACTAACATGTAAACAATTTTCTGGAATTTGAGGCAGAAAAGAATCATGTCCCTGGAAATCTAGAAGATACCAAGGCAGGCTGTCAAAATACTGACTTTAAGAAATATAGTTTGCTTAGGGCTTCTGGGATGTCATTGATAGGAACTACAAAAAAAAAAGAATAATGCTTTTCTACGTTCTGCCATACAGGGAGAGGTTTATCTGTCACATTCTAACAGGGTCCAGCATCTCTAAAAAGACTTCATTAGAAAGGGTTTTTCCTGTTGAAATGTAATACTGTTACACAAAAGACACAAAAGACTTGATTCTCTTTTCCCTTCTAACTTTAGTGAATGGCAGCCAAAGAATTCTGATCCAACCAGGAATCGATCAGCAAGAAAGCAACCATACAAAAAGAAAATACACAAACAAGTGTGCTGGTATAGACCAAAGTGTTGCATATCTCAAAACACGTATAATTTCCATTTGGAGGTTTTTTTGTGTTTTGGGGTTTTCTTTTAGCAATGGATGAATGAACAAACCAAAAGCCTTGATGGGTAGATAAGAGTTGAAATGGAAAAGGACAGTAATGTTAAGATGAGTTAAAAGCTCTTTTTGACCCTATCCTTAACACCATCTCCCCAAATGCTTTCCCTGTGAACTTTTTGTGTTGTATTCAGTTTGCTGAAATAGGGGATAGAGAGGCCAAGCCAAGGATCTATCCCGCTTCATTGAGTAAAGCTAGCCTACCAGGGAAGGTGATGGGTTAGAAGTTAATACAAATGACAGTTCTAAGACAAAGTTAGCCAGCGCCTTCCTGTGGAGCCCAGTGCCAAGAAGGGGACCCCCTGCTGATCGCACTTCTTTACATTTCCTTTTGTTCTCCTTCCCCTTATCTGTGGGTCCTGTCGTGCCAGGCCAGGGGATCCTTATTAAAATACAATGCACTGTCACTAATAGAAGTGAGCAAAGCCTCATTAGCACAAGGGTTAGAAGAGGACTAGCTCTAATTACACCTTACTTACAAGGAACCATCAAATGAATAGATAAACTCTTCAAGAGAGAAGTCAATTTTTTTTCCTTGCATTTGGCCAAGAGTGGTTTTCTTTTATATATCTTTTTCAATTCCTTTAAAAGGAATTGAATGCTTCTAATGACAGGTTTTTTTTTCCTACAGAGATTCTTTCAGCATATAGCTTCCACCAGAGGACATTTAAGTTGGCAAAGTGGGTGGCTAAGGGGCTGCATTCATTCCTGTGTTGGCCAGCAAAGACACACTCAACAGCCTGTACCACCTCCCATCAAAGATACGGCATGGGAGGGGTAGGCTGTTCATTCAGATCCATCACACAGGAACTCTTCTTTCCCTGAGCACACAGTTGGTGACCAAATTGCCCATTGCAATGTTTGGAGTGCAGTTGTCAAAATGCAGGCAGATTACTGCTTCTCCTTTGGGCAGACATACCAGGAGAGGAAAAAATGTAGAAATGTAAATGAGCACTGTGAGTGAGAGATGTCCCTTAGAAATGGAGACTGTAATTTTCACCTCTTTGCTTCCAGTTTCTAGCCTCCCTGAAAGGCTGGACTTTAGAGCACAGGCATAAAGTGGCCAGGAATTAACAATTTTTTGAGGTAAGATAATTTTTTCACAATTTTGTGGGAAGTTCCTCAGATTTTATAATGTCTTTAAAAATTTCCTACTTTACTATGCATTATAGTCCATTTCTTTAAAGTTATTTTTTAGCAGTAAAATCCCCCACCAGTAGGTCCTGAGTGATCTGATTCTGAGTTCCCAACCAATATCCAAACCCTCATAGGATCCCTTTTAGGATTTTTTTGTTGTGCTTGCAGATTCTCTTACCCCTACAGAAATACTCATCAGACATCTGCACTACACTTGCCATAAGATATGCACTCGAAAAGTATTTTCTAGACACATAGTTTGTTACCTTGTTATGACTCATGATAGTTATCATCCTTATGTAAAGTTTTTATAACAGAAGTAGTTTGCCAGCACGTGCAGGTTTTATGACCTGCCATCAGTAGGTGAATTTACCAGAGCAGATGTTACAAAATTACTACATCAGAGTTGTACTGCAAGTATTTTGGAAGTTTCTGGATCAAACCAGTGGTCTATTTAATCTCTTTTTCTCTGACAGTGCACTTTACTGGTTGTAAACGCAAAAAATAAGACTTTTTCTAAGTCTTATCCGTCACTCTGCTGTCAGTTTATGCTGTGCTATCACATCCTCTGTGCACAGGGTCAGACCACCTTCTTTCATCTAATTTAGAAAGCCTACAGATGGGTTTTCCTAAGTGCAGCTAAGAAAAAACACTGCAGCAAAAAGGGTGAAAATACAATAGCCATAACCCCCTTTCACTGATTTATAAACTGCTGGCTACATGAAAGGAAGAGGACTGTTTTCCTTTTGCAGCCCTGCTTTGACATATAAAGAGAGGAATCTCCTCTGTGTTCCCACCTTTCTTCTTCTGCCCCACCACTGTGCCACCACTAGCCGCCAATTTTTCCGCTAAAACGCAACCTAGTCTTTAGCAAGAAATATGAGAGGTGGGGTTTGGGCTTCTTCTTATTCTAATGTGAAAAGTTATGAGATTTTCTTCCCAAGAAGAACAAACCTCTGCAGAATATTCAAATATTCTGACTGCCCATGTAAGACAAATTAGATCTAAAATCTCATTTAAGGTGTTTTACAGAAAATAACTGTTTTGGTTTTTTAAGAAAATTCTATAAATACTAATTAGTCAAACAATATTTTGTGGATAGTAACAGGTTTTTCTTTTTGGCCTAAACTCATCTTTGAAGGTGTTCAGTGGTTCTCAAGTTCAGTGGGCACAACAAGTATAAATGATTGAGTGGATCTGATGGGAATACTTATCCAGCAGCACGTTACCAGTTGATAGAATTCTCTATATGAAGACATGATTGCATTAGGACTTTAATCAGCTGGTCTAATACTGCTTCTAGACAAAATAGATGACAGCCTTGAAAGCAGTTAGTAACCACTGAAGAAGGTGTGTCAGATATTGTTTAATGAAGTCCCCAGCACATTCAGGATCTAGATCCATCTGCAGCTAGTGCAGAAGAACTCCTTGCAGTGTCATCTCCAATGATCCCTGCAATCTAGCTATTAATTACAAATACAAAATATCCTTTCAGCCTATATGAGAAATTATGGCCCCTTTTTTCAGCAGGCAAATTTTGGTGTTTTTTATAATATCATTATAAAGACATGATTTATAGGGCTTTTCCTCTTTTTATTTCGTGTGTTTATAGTGAATTCTTTCTTTGTGCTAATGCTTAATGAAAAATCCCAAAACCAAATCCATGGATGTTAACCATAATGCAATAAATAATCAAAACTGTTTGAACACAAAACCATGGATAACTGCATCAGCTGGAACCTTTAGATGGCAAAATAGTATAATGAAAGAGCCCAAAATGAAATTGTTTTTCTTTAATTGTAGTTATATTAAATTCTGCTGCATGATATACAATTAAATCAAATTAATTATGTCTGAAAAATAAAGTCTGAACACAACCAGTCTTGCAAAAAGGGGGCGAGAGATCAAAATAGAATTCATTGTTGTTCAAGTAATGCTAACCTTCTTTTAAGTGTTTATCAATGTGAAAGCTAATTTGTACAGTATTAATTTTCTAACAAAAGTCAGAATATGATTCAAACAAAGGGCTTGGTCTCTAAAGAATAAACTATTAAACATTTTCCTGTGGAAAAGTTAATTTTTCAGTGTTAGGGTTCTTTTTTTCTTTCAGGAGAGATTCTCAGCTGTTGTATATTAGCCTCATACTGTTGATATGACAGGATCTAGGATGCTTTTCTAGCTTTGAAGAGATTGATACATCTAGCTGAGAAAGTTGATATTTTTCATTATAATGTTCACTTAAAATACATGCCTTACTTCATGTATTATTTTAAAATCTTTATTTTCCATGTAATTTTCCCTAGGCCTCTCTGATATTTTTGCTGCCATCAAGATTAAATAACTGGAAGAGAATGTTAGTACTTCTGAATCAGTATCAGTCTACAATGATCTTTAACGTTATAAGGGAAGAACTTTTAGTGCCTTAAATTCCATTATATCTCAATTAGAATATAGAAGTTTTCAATAATTGCTAGGGAAACTAAGCACTGCAGAATCTGACATGAAAAACAAACTTTAGCTCTGCTATTTATCATCATCATTAAGGTTAAGATTATCTTTTAGTGATGCCAAAACTACATCCATTCTTTCCAAACTGGTGATGGTCTCACATTTGGATTTATAGTTCAAAATGTATAAAGAAGAGAGTAGAAAAAATTGGCCCTTTTTATTTTTAAAAGAACCATCAAAAATCGCAGTGAGGTTTTTATAATGCTGCCGTATTTTACTGCTTTTCTCTAGGTTAGTATCAAAATTGGTAACTGCAGGAATAAGTTGACCTTACCTTGCAAAAAAAGCCCTCTAAAAATGGCAGTGAAAAAAAAAAAGCAAAACTCTTTGTCACATAGTCTAAAACATCAGGTCTGAGTAGCAGGAATCATGACACAGGAAGAAAGCCAGCAGTTGAGAGCCTAAAAATATCTTTTGTCTTCCACTTTGCTGTGGTCCTATTATAGCTTAAGCAACAGACACTGTATTTTTTCCTCTATAACCTTTAGCTTAATTACTGTCTGTAAAGGCTTCCTTTAAATGCAAATGTACTCTTTACAGCAAAAGTCATGACCCTAAACTGTATTACACACTGGAAATCCAGAAGAAAGCTACGATAACCTATGAAACCTGTATCCATTACAAGGCACAGAAAATAAAGGAAAAATCAGACTTGGAGTATTAGTAAATCGAGTAATATTTCAGTGATATACATTTTTCTCTATAAATGAAATGGTGTACACAAAACCCAAAAGGTGGTTTTATTTTTCAGTGAAGTCTTAGAAAATGTGTCAAATTATTGCATTGTCCCGGTGAAATGAAATCTATCTCTTTCTGGTTTTATTTGTCACTAGAAGTATGTGGCAGAGATTGAAAATTTTACACCTCACCTCACTTTTTCAGGGGATCCAGTACAACTGATAAAATTAGTATGTCCTGTACTTCTCAAATAAAAGGATCTGCTTTAATGTGCAAGTCCATACTTGTAAATTGGTTTGCATGTAGAGGTAATTTACATCATAAAGAAAGTAAGCATGAAAGTATCCATGGAGGAATCCACAGCTGGATGTAACTAGTGGGTGCCTTTGAAGGGGACACAGGACCAGGATGCAGGAGCATCCTAGCCCTCCCCAGTTGTCAGCAGACTGTAGCTTTTGCTGACATGCACCAAAAATGTAAATCTCTCTTCATGCCAGACACAGAGGTGGAACAGTGCAAAGGTTATAATTTCTTGTGCTACACGTGTCGTTCTCCAGTTACATTAAATCCTGCTCAGCTGTCATTAACTGTTTGTCCAGGGCTGACTCATGCTGAGAAATAAGGCAGAACAAAGGAAAGCAGTACAGTTAAAATTAGATATAAGAAAGATGAGTCAAACTACTGTACTTCTGTAGTACTAGTGTGAAAAGCATTCTCCTCATTATACTGGTTTTCTGACAACCCCAAATAAATGGAGCCCGTAATTTTGATTTTTCAATTCTTCAGCGTAGATAAAGGGAATAGGCCATAAATATTCCATTCCGTTGCTTTCAAAGTGGATGAAAAATCAGGGTACAGGCATGCAGACACATGGAAAGGACAATTTTTCAGGCTTAGTAAGTCAACCAGGCTCACTGAAAGCACCCAATCTGACGAATTGCTGTGGCCTCTCAGATCCCATAAACCTCCTGTAAGCCTTTTCTCATCCCTTCCCCACAGGTTTTACTTGGTATTTGGATGCTGGAAGGGCACGTACCAGAGAACCCCAGGAACCGCATATTTGTTTGCAAAGACAAATATGATGCCTGCCATGTGGGTTTTCTGCCACATGTATGACATACCTCATAAAAATCCACATTCTTCCCACCAAGTGCTACATTTGTTTTCCATGGTAAGCATTCCTGTACAAGGACTTATGAAAGCTACAGGGAAAGGAAATACAGGAGGAAGAGGGTGAATTTTTTCATGGTTTTTTATTTGGGTTTTTTGGGGATTTTTTCGTAATTCTAAGTAAATATTTGTCTTCACTGGATGACAGAAAGGAAAGACTATATCAAAATAAGGTAGACTCGGAGTTCTACCTGGCCTCTAAAGCAACTCAGTCATTATCTTTAACCTTATCAATATCCTGAATGTCAGCTGAGCAAGGCAGCTAGAAAATTTCAGCAAACAGAGCAGGGAACAACGGGGAGGATGTGGTAATCTAAATCAGAAATCAATCATCCAAGAAGCTTTTTCAAATGGAAAACAAAAAAAAGAGGCAATCAACTGCCAGCCATTCTCTCCCCAACAGAAAAAAAAAAAGGTTTTTTTCCTCTCTGTCTCTTTCATGTACACCATAGTGTTTCTGCAAACAAAAATAATAAGGGCTCTCAGGTCCTTCAAACAAAGTGAAACATAATCCCTTCATGGAGAGCGCATCAATAAATGAATGGAGTTCCTCGGTTTGTTTGGACGAGCGGTATCAGCTATGTTTGGCAATCTTAATACTGTTATTAAGAATCAGAACAGTTGAGTTGATTTGTTTTTCCTATAACACCTGAAGCAACAAAAGTCCAGTGAGAGTGCAAGAAATGGTTTTACTTAGGTCAGACTTTGAAAATCATTTTTACCTCCTTGGCAGCAGCCTGTCAGTCAAGCTCCCCAGGAGAAGAAAGGGTCATCTTGTCAATGTAATTTCTGAGAGGAAAGAAGTAAAGCTGCATGTTACAGAGAAATTAATACACCATTGAGAACAACGTCCAAGAAAAAAATATCTGATTTATTAGCTTCCAAAATTACCTTTTTATAATGAGAGTTTCATTTTCTTAGCATAGGCACAGCCTGTACTCTAGAGGTTGCAAAATCCAGACGCCTGGTTTTTTTTTTTTTTATTTTTTAAAACTTTCTTGCTTATCTAGATGTACAGACTTTTAAGGCAGGAACACTGTATAACCAATTGTTTTGAGCTGTTCTCACACAACTGGAAGTTGCTTGAGCTGACAGACATTATTACAATACCAAAAAAAAACCCCAAAAAACCAAAAACAACAAAAAACCAAAGACCAGACCTCTAGCTAGTTGAAGGAATACAGCTTTTTAAAAAGAAATCAGTCCTCTCTTATGTCTACCAGCTGAACAGCAGGATCCTGATTTTCAAAACACTGAAAATCATAGTTATAAAAATAATTTCTACTTCTTTATTTTGTCATGGGTTAATTACAATCTGCTTGCAGAAGTATTATTATTAAGAGTTATTTGAACTCTGAGCCCGAGTACAGTCTTTCACTGCAAAATGCAGTAAATTACACATTAAACCAAATAAACTAGGGAAAGCTTACTGTTTGGCACCACCTCCTGAAAAAAATGCAAAATTTTGGAAACTGGGTGTAATTTTCAGGTGAAAAATATTTATCAATCTAACTCCCAGAAACTCAAAAGAATAACTTAGTACCAAGCCATTAACAGCTCAAATAATCTTCCCTCACTCTTCACATATGCTTTCAGTGACTTTACTAGAGCAAATTTTAGCACTGCAAATTTAACGTTGATTTAATGCTGATTAAAGGTATGTCTCTTAGTAAGCTATGACTACTAAGCATCACTGTGACAGATATAATTCAAAGATTTTCAAGAAAAGTGGTCATTGGTCTAAATTCCTATGCCCTTGTTGGGATCTAGTCAACACTAGTGGAGAACACAGGCTGGTGTCTCTGGTTCAGTCTCTCTGAATATGTGCGATATGTGGACCACTATCAAATTATTTGTTGTTCTGCACACTGCAAAACCAGCTACTATATTTTAACATCTGGAAACTGGGTGATTTGTAAAGATGCCTTAATTCAGTCACAAGTGCATGTTAACACCTCTGCATGGAAAAGTATATCCTACAAGATTCTTTCCCTCCGACAGCTTTGCAACCTCTGAATCTTCACAGCTTGCTCTCAGTTCCTTTTTGCACCATTGGTTCACCAGACTGGTGTGACCTGAAGATTTCAATTCAAGAGGCAGCATGTCTGAAGGAGTAAAATTATCTGCAATTTGGGTAGTATGTATAAAGATTCAGTACATAACTGGGGAGATCCTATCTGTTCCTCAGTAAATTATTTTCTGAGAAGTTCATTCTCAAAACTACTATTTTCTAAAAGAAAAAGATGTTTTTCTGTTTATAAATAGATCTCTTCCACAGTCACAGGTAACTCAAGATAGTGCTACAAATATGGTCAGTTTGAACATCTGCAAGGTAACATGTTTCCACAAATAACCATTTATCATTATTGTTTCAACACTGATGCATTGGTCATTATTAAGATTGAGCTGCACTTCACTGATCACCTTTACAGCATATGTTGCTTTATTTTAGATTGCAGCTAAGCGTAAATAAGGGAAACAATAAAATTAGGATGATGTTCAGTTCTTTGGAGTAGGTATTTTATGAATTGCAGTTTATAAAATCAGTCACAGAATAAGAGGCAACATAGTTTGGGGCTTTGGTTTGGATTTTTGTTCCTGGCAATTCCTAGAGAACTGGGCTTTGATTATTAACACATTCACATTATTTTAGCAGGTAAGCCTTGCATAATACCCCAAAACAAAGCAACTGTCTTTTACATAAAAATTCTATAAACCCCTCCAAAACTTTTCTATTTAAATAAAAAGATATATCATAGTTCTTAGTAATGAGCATTGACAAAGATAATCATAGTACAACACACACAGCCTTTTGTATAGCTAAGAAATCTCACTTAAATTAATCTAATTACATGGATCTTAATTACCACCAATTTTATTCTACATTTAATATCAGTAGTCCTGAATCTTTTAGTCCTTAGGTGCTTACTGCCACTTGAAAAAATAACAGTCAAAAGGTTTGAATCTGAGAATACTTGGGTCATGAAAATGACGATTTTTTATCTATGAAATCTTCCAGAAGATGTCATCACTTAAAGTGAGTATGCTGTATCTTCAGTGAATCCTTGACTACTTAAAAGCCTGTAAGAGCTATATTGCTAAAGGAAAAATATTATACACTTGTTAATACCTGTCCTACTTTTATAACCCTATCATTTTGAGCTCTAACTATTGTATATACAAATTTAACAACTGAAAAACATGCACCACCCTTTGTGTAACTCTTTGGGATCATTTTATACTTTGCTAACTATACATTATTTCCCAAGCCATCTGCGTCAGCAATTCTATAGTCCTTCTATAATTGCCATGTTAATAATTTTGAGTCCAGAGATGTAGTGCTTGACTGAGGCACTCCTTCAGTTTGGCTACCATTTATGGATTAATCATATTTTTTTCTCATTTTGCGGTATGCACACAATGGACCATAATGCAGAATTAAAAGGCAAGACAAAACCTACTTATTCAGTAGCAAAATTTGTTCTTCTGAGCTTGGCTAGACACCAGGTGCCTACCAAACCTCTCTATCACTCCCTTCATCCCATGCTCAATTTTACTCCTGAATTTGTCTATCTCCTTTCCCCCAGCAGTGCAGGGGGACAGAGAATGGTCAGAGAATAGTCAGAGAATTTTGGTCAGTTCACCACACATTGTCTCTGCCACTCCTTCCTCCTCAAGGCAAGGACTCCTCACACTCTTCCTCTGCTCCAAATTTTGGTCTGTGCTGTGGAAGGCAGTTCTCCACAAACTTCTCTAATATGAGCTCTTCCCATGGACTGTAGCTTTTCATGAGTTCCTGTGTGTGCCCAAACCACAAGGTGCAGCCCCTCAGGAATAAGCTGCTCCAATGTGGGCAACCTGAGGGGTCATGAGTCCTGCCAGCACACCTGCTCCAGTACAGGCTCCTCTCTTCCTGCCAGGAGTCTGCTGCATCACAGGCTTCCTGTAGGGGTCACAGCTTCCTTTGGGCTTCCACCTGATCTGATACACTCCACAGGCTGAGAATACGCACCACTGTGAACCTCCATGGGTTGCAGGGACAGAGCTGCCTCTCCACGGTCTTCACCATGGGCTGCAGAGGAATCTCAGCTCCAATACCAGGAGCAGGTCCTCCTCCTCCTTCTTTACTGGTCGTGGTGTCTGTAGAGTTGTCTTTCTCGCATATTCTTACTTCTTTCATGATACATGAAGGGATGAGACCCACCAGCAGAGATGCAAGCGAATCTAAGAGAATCTAAGGTTTTATTCAGGAGCATCAGTATATGTATTTCTACTCTTAAGAGCCTTTTTTTTTTTTTTTTGTTACAGTGCACAGGCTTAATCACAGTTCCACAATAAATCAGTCCTCTTGACATCTTCTATTGTTCTCTTCAAAGCCATGGCTAGTAGAGTGCAAAGTGTGTATTTTTCCAAGTTTCTTCAAGGAATAGTGGAGATGGTGTGCTGTTCTATGTTGACTTAGTAACTCTTTCATTCAGTTCTGTCTCAGGTACACACTGGCCAGGGACACTGCTGCTGCTGCTGTTGTTGCTGCTGCTGTTGCTTTCTGTTCAACTCCTTTCTTACACCAACATCTGTTACCCCACCATCTTTTTCCAGCTGTAGTTGCTGTTGCACAGTTTTTTTCCCCTTGCTAAATCTGTTACTCCAGAGGCACTACATCCATTGCTGACGGGCTCAGCCTCAGCCAGAGGCAGGTCCACCTGGGAGCTGGCTGGCATTGGCTCCATGAGACACAAGGGAAACTTCTGGCAGCTTATCACAGTAGCCACCCGTGCAGACCCCCCCACTACCAAAACCTTGCCACACAAACCAAATACGTCTTTGCACTCTCCATGCATGGCCATATGGACACACAAAAGCCTGAAGCAAAAATGATCAACTGCTATTGAAGATCTAACACTGACTGCTAGCAATAAAAGTGCTCCCTGGACAGACAGAAATAATAAAAACCAGCCACAATTCAGGCCATCTAGCTATTGCTTTTAAAAGTAATTGCTGCATCTGCTTCTTGAAGTAGTTTAAAACCAATGTAAAGATTTTGTTCTGTCCCCCTGAATGACAAGCAGCTCTGAGTAAGGAGTGAAAGGGTGTTGAACACAGCTACAACTGGAGTGCACTACCAGGTCAGAAGTGAAGGCAGAAACAGCTGCTTTTTCAATAGACTCATCAGAGCTACTCCATGCTTGCTGCACTTGCCCACAAGACTCCAGCACAGACTATTGTGTTGTGGGGTTTTTTTGCTGTGGGAACTTCACTCTTAAGAAACAAATGGACTGGCTTAACTATTAAGTGTCAATCAAACTGACTATAAGGGCGGGGGTGAGGGGGAACAATTTTTAAAATTTAATTAGCTTTCATCCTGTGATTGTGCTGTGCATTTGTATGGTTTGTATTGCTTCATTTAAGTCAATGAAATTCTTATAAGAAGAGATGTATTTTTTTACCTCATTTATATGTTGTAGTAGCACTAACAACAACCTCTGTTTTTGCGTGAAGAGTTACAGTCTTCTGATTATCTCTCCTAAACAGAAGGTGATAACTGTTATAATCTTCTACTTTATATCTACGTCCACTGATTTTACATCAAATTACTTGTTCAGATTCTGGATGAAACAAAATAATTGGTTTTTTTGTTTGTTTGGCAATACAGCTGCTCAGTAACACTTTTTAGATGTAAATAAGAATACAGACCTCTGGATAACCCTTCATTTTCCCTCTATTATTCAGACAGTAACATTGGTCTTAATAAATAATTTTTCCTCTCTGTTTATCTCCTTACCCTAATGCCCTGGAAATAAGATTGCCTTACCCAGAGATAGAGGGAACATCCAGGATTCTCACCTAACCATGGAACCTATTTCACATTTCATTGGTTGTGTGAATGAGCTGTGAAAATTGCTTCCTGTTTCTCTAAAGTATCAGGACAGTGGTTTGCATGGGAAAGATTTCTTCTGTTTATGTGAAGTAAAACTCATCCACTGAGTTAATTTCAAAGTCTTAAA
This sequence comes from Oreocharis arfaki, assembly GCA_013398015.1. NCBI lineage: Eukaryota > Metazoa > Chordata > Aves > Passeriformes > Paramythiidae > Oreocharis > Oreocharis arfaki. The sequence continues at coordinate 438,755 of VZRR01006550.1, read as the reverse complement.
ACTGACTTGCATCTTGTTAAGTTTGACCAAATCTATTCTGCCCTGCGAATACCTGCTCCCAAATCAGAGGCATTGCAGTTACCTCTTGTTTACAGCAAGCTATTTGCAAGAAAGAAAGAAAAATGTAAACCAAACAAAACTCACAAAAAACAACCAAATAAGAAAACACACAGCTTTACTCTTTTCTGGTAAGTGTTGTCTTGGCTTTCCCAAATTGAGAGGAAGCTACTTTCAGCGTATCAAGGGACACTCGAACAAGGACAATCTATTTTTATAAGAAGCCGGTTTTGTCTAACGTGAAACACATGGGAGAAAAAGAAAAACAACAGCTCAAATAACAGTGGTGGGAGCCTAATTTTGAAAGCTAAGTTAAGCACTTTTCATCCTTTTCTCTACTAACATTCTTCAGCTTCCCTGAGATACTAATCAGGTTTGAAATTGCCTTGTAAACCTGAGAATATTTTAAATTAGCGAAATGTAAAATCACAGAATGTATTTAAGTCCCTGAGAATATGTCTATTACCACTAAAACTATGGTACATATGGACTGTGTATTCACCTGGGAGTATTCAGGTTTAGGCCTTTCAAATAAAAAAAAAAAAAAAAATTAAAATTAAAAAAAAAAAGACAAAATTCTTGCAAAATCTAGAGCTTCATGCTGTACAAGTGGTTGAGAGCAGGGAGATTTGAGAAAATATTTTTGTGGAGGTCTAGGTTCCATTTAATCCCTTAAAAACCAAGGAAATTCAAAGCAACTATTAATCCAGTCCTACTCTGAGAAGTGTGCACGCAGCCTGAGTGACCAAAAGCATATCTGCAGTATGCCTGCAAATTGGCAAATATTGTAGCAGCCTTAATGTCTTCTATCCAACTTTAGTTCTGATGACTTTGCTTTTTTAGTTTCTCAGGTGGGTTTGTTGTGATTTTCCTGTTGAAAAATAGCTGATTTTATTTTTGAACAAAATCCATTGCAGGCAGAAAAGTGCCATCCTGGTTATTTTGTAGCCTGAAATAGGGCAAGATAGGTAGGCAATAGCACTGGCATAACCCTTGCACAGAGGAATGTCAGAAATTCTTTGAACTGACGAACCCTGTAATTTATAATTTAAGGGGGGGG